>OX457142.1:3127505-3610005 GCA_949752895.1 Dendrolimus pini | reverse complement strand
CTCGGTCGTAACAATATATATAACAGGGAGAGCCTGTTCTGCTATTTCAATAAGGCGTTGCGAAGACATGCAAAGTAGGATTCCATTGTGATAATGTCAAAAAACCATATTCTACTAAATCCACAATTACTTCTCAATATCGTTGCGGCGAAATAATATTATAAAAAGGCATTATCATTAGCAGAAATTGCGTTATGCGAAATGAATAAGTACTTAACAGCTATAAACATTTGTTTCGACAGTTTTTGCTTATAAAGACTAGTCGCCCGTGGTCGAAATTCGACCATACCAATTTGTTCTCAAAGACTATATCTGTATAATCACAGATTTCGCCAAGGCTACACTGTTAATTTGACTTGAACAGTAAACAAAAGAGTATATATGCGTGGTGTGTCTAATACATGGTAGTGTGTGTTATGTTTTTTGAATAACTATAATATAAATTACATACTATTGAATACAATGTAAGAAAACTTAACTTATTTGTATTGTATTCTACCCATAGTCCCTCAAGACTATAAGTAGAATACTGAGCCCAGATCACCGTCTTCTATGGGTAAGGTGCCCAGAAGGCTGGCTACGTTTCCTCGCTGGATCGCCATACTGATCCGTTGGCCAAGGTAGGCACCAGCCCTCTGATCACCTGAAGAGTCGATGAGTCGTTTTGATAAATTTATGTTTTTTTATTGACTTATTATATTTTTTATGCATAATTTTAAATAAAAATATTATCATTCGTGACTACTTCTCTATATAAACTACTAGCTTCTGCCCGCGACTTCGTCCGCTTGGAATTTTTTTTTCATAAAAAGTAACATAGGATATGTTACTTCTAATACCTCCAAGAATATGTGTACAAAGTTTTATGTTGATCAGTTGAGTAGTTTTCGCGTGAAAGCGTAACAAACAAACTTACATTCACATTTATAATATTAGTAGGGATAAGTGTGCGAAATTTCTAACTCCTCCGTCCGCGTAATTTTCGTAAAAAGTAGTACAAGTAAAGTTTATGCTCCATGTATTAATATGGCGTTGCCGTTAGAATTAACTGAAGACCCAATTAGACAGACCTACGATTGAGATGATAGTATTAGGCGATTTTGACGAGACAGTAATAGCAGAATTGGGCCTCTGGTTTCAGTACATATTATAATCATTTAAATTCATAAGTCCTATCTTATTATCTCCTCCACCAACATCGCCAGATTAGTTAAGGTTGTCTAAAAAGTCGTGAGAGCTTAGCGTTTAATGCACTCGCATCCCAAACTCAAAGAGCGCAGGTCCAAATCCTAGCCGGAAAGAATACAGGTTATTGTAATACTTGCAACACCTCAGGAGGATTTATGGCAATAAAAGAACAGCAACTGAGCACAATAATAATCAGAGAACCTTACGGTTGAAGAACGTTTAATCCACTAACTCAATACACTCAACCTAAATTTTTAGAACAACCCGCCATCCCTCCAACAATTTTACAGTATAAGAAACTTAGCAAATTGTTACAACCGATAACGGATTGAAGTCATTGATAAACAATTGTAATTAAATTGATTATGAATGACAAGAATTTATTAAAGTTTTTTCATGTAATAAAATTAATCGACCACAGTAGAAAAATCTATCGCGACTGCCAACTAGAAATTAAAATGTAGTGAATACTCTCTATATACAATTGAGAGATTTTGAATTATAATCTACACAATTACCACATAATATTTAGATAAAATGACGGTAAATAACAGAGAACTACTCTACACAAAACCGGTGCTAATCACAGAATAAATAAAAATATAAAATAATTATTAAATTAAGGAAATGACCGATTGTATTATTTAGAAATAAGAGGGTACATAAGATTAATTATTAACCTTAAAAGGAAACACGACAGCAACTAAATAAATGCAACACTATATATACTGTTCAATACACAAACAGTCAAAAGCTGAATTTTCCTGTATACTTAACACTAACTAGATCTAACCGCCAGGAAACTGAAAGAGAATGTAGCAGATAAAGTGTTACCACAAATACGTGTTTGAGAAAGGTTTAAGTGTTATTCGGCCGAGTATTTTGGTGAACAAAGAGTGGACAAAAGCCTCCATTTATTACATGTGAAGAATAGAATGGTGTCTTAAAGAGCTGGGTTTTATTGCGGACCTTCCGCATTCCATGCGTCTCGCCTGAGATACGACTTGTGTGCCGTATGTAATATTATTAAACACCCTTTAAGTAAAATAATAGGGCTGGTCTATTTGCATAAATTACTGCATGGTAAATAAGATTCATCTTATTTATTAAGTATCTTGACCGTCTCTTAAGTATCTCGAAGCATCGACGTAAATTCGCTAGTTTGTCGGTATTCTATAGGATACGATTTGGGGAGTGTGCCACGGAATTACATGAATTGATTCCTCCCTCACCATTTTACCAGCAAGCAGACGGCCTACTTGATAGACAGCGGCTACCATCGCCTATGGACATTTGCAACACCAAAGATGCTACAAAGGCGCTGCTATTCTCTTAAGGGAGATTGAAAACTGGCCACTAATGTCGGAACACAACTCAAGGTTTTATGGCGGTATGCTCTACACTAGGGGGGGTAGCCATCTAGGCAGCAGGAATTAATATTCTTTCTTCTTTATTAAGGCTGTAAATTCATTACCTGGCTACTTTACGAACAATATTCTATCAAACACCAATGCTGCCACTTTCAGTTGTCTTATTTTCCATGAGACTTCTTTTGTGGCGTGATTCTATATTAATTTGATTACTAATGCTCGTTGATTGGAAGACAAATCACCTCAGTCACTTTTTATTGTCTTACAAATAGCCGAAACAATACGAGTAACATCATAACTATACATTGTTTGTAAATATAATTATCATTATATTAATACGTGAAGGAAAAACTTTATAACACTTTTTACGAAAATTACACGGATGGAGGAGTATGAAATTTCGGACACTTATAGTTTATATAGACAAGAAATGCAGAATGCTAATGTTTTAAAAAAAATTATGCATAAAAAATACATAATATCCTTAGCAAGCAAGTTACGCTTGTGTTATGGGTAATATACAACAGACTGCCTGGGGCCGATCCCAGACACCCAGACCATAGTAAATAACAGAAAATACGTTTCCAAAATTTACCATACCAGGAATCGAACCCGAAGCCTCTGCATTGTAGTGAGGTAGCCCGGCAAAGGCTTAGTCCGCTCAACCACAGAGGCTTCCAGTATATTATGGAAATAGTATTTGACAACAGAACCTTAATAATGTTCAAACTAATAATTTAAATGAATTATGGTCGAATTTCGACCACTAGGCGACCACTAGTTTATATGACTTAAAATCAAGATGTAATAAGATATTTTAATGCCCGATGTTGTTTATGATGTGATCACAGGTACTGAAATAAATACCCGCGCTTAAACCATTAAAACGTGGTTTTATAATGTATGAAGTCGTGTAAACTTAAGAAAATATTATTTCTTACAATGTAATTATGGACTTTTTAAAATAATTATTTGAGATTTATGTACTACGCATTTATATTCAGACACAAAATATTTTTGTTATTGAATTAATATAAATTAAATAAATAAATATTCTTCCTAACTATTCTTAAAAGGAATTAAATACATTCGTCCACTATGACGGTGTATTTTAATCACACGGACGCGACATTGTATTACCTCTTGGAAGGGAGCAAACGCAATTTCACTTGGGGATATAAATCTCACTCGCGAAGGGATCTCGGAGGAGAGGCCATTGATAGATCGCCCGAGACGATGGCCATCGGGAGCCTATTGTCGATAACGACGTTAGGTATGCCTACGAGGGCTAATGAGAATGTGATTGGGTTTCAAGTTGGTTCATAAATACTGGGGCTGTATCGATACGGGCGTAGATACGGCTGTATAAGTCGTATCAATGATACAGGACTCCCCGAGCTTAACATAAATCGTCTCGGAGATGTTTTTGAATAAAAAAATACGGGCGCGTCACGGGACGCCCGACAGAAGTGATAACTTGAACTAATCTAAGTTGAACTATTGAATATTGAAACTGTTTAACTTGAGAAAAGCTTGGGTTATTACTTAAATTGTATGTATATTAATATGATAATGTAAGGAAGGTCATTAATTAATAAAATCTTTTATTGATTATAAAATATATTTTATTCTTAGTTACAATTCTTGAATAGCTACATTAGAATTTTGTGTGTGTGCGTTATTAGTATCATTATTTAATCTAATTACCGAAATACGGCTTGTGCTGTGGGTTAGAGTGAGAGAGGAGGAGCCTGCCTACCGCTTTCGTATGCGTGAGCGAAAGGGACGCCAGACAAACTAGCGCTGTAACGCGTTATATGTAACGAAGCGGTTTGCCCTTCCATAAGAAGTTATCACTTCAAAATTAAAAGCGTTAGATTTTATGTAAATATTTTGAATTGTTGTTTGTTTTACATTATATAATCGAACACAACCGGATAATAATTTTACTATACAAATTCATGAGTGCACTTCAAACTGTCATGTAGATCAGCCAAAAGACGATATTATACCCTGTAACTGTCCCTCCATTAATAAAGTATCAAATACAAAATATCTTGGTGTTATGATTGATCAGCGTATGACTTGGTCAGCTCACATTGACTTAGTTTCCAACAGAATTCGTAAACTCATTTGGATTTTTAAAATACTACGTCATGTTGCCACTAAAGATCTCATAACTAGAGTATATGTCGTCCTAGCACAATCAATTATAACCTATTGTATTTCTGTTTGGGGAAATGCATGTAAAACAGATTTTATTTGTGTAGAAAGAGCTCAGCGCTTGCTTCTAAAAGTTATGCATTTTAAACCCTATAGATATCCAACCACTGACTTATACCTCTACTCAAAAGTTCTAAGTGTTAGAAAACTTTATGTTCTAAATGTAATTTTAAGATTACAGAAATTTAAGCCTTTACACTCAAACATTGATACTACGAGAAGACGATACGTAATATTTGAACTAATAATTATAAAAACTTCCTTTGCTAGGCGGCAATACGTTTATCAATCTAGCTTCTTGTACAATAAAATTAATCAGGTGTTAAATCTGTATCGTATGAACACACATGCTTGTAAAAGGTCTTTGCTAAATTGGCTAATGTCGCTTGACTACGACGCAGTAGAATCTCTCTTACAAATTCCTTATTGAATATATTATTAATTATGCGTACACATACTCACACACACACACACACGCGCACGCACGCACGCACGCACGCACGCACGCACGCACGCACGCACGCACGCACGCACACACACACACACAAACTCACGTATTATTTATTATTTTCTTTTAATTAAATACTATTATAATATTATGTTCTGTGCTTAATGAAAATATTTAAGCGCAGTAACTATTATTCTAACAATACAATATAATAATGTAATAAAATATTTTGATATGTTTATTATGTTTTGTACTTAATGAAAATTAAGTACACTAACTTTATTTTCAATTCAATTACAAAATTTATAATAAGATAATTTTTAATATCAATTTTATGTAATGTATAGGGTGAAAATATTTAAGATACTTATAAATACAATAATATTTAAGGTATGGAAGAGCGGGATCTTCTGCTACAAGTAAATTTTGCTTAAAAGAAGATTCCAGCAACTGTTAACTAATTGTGCATGTGTTTTTCGAAGAAATAAATATTTTCATTTTCATTTTCATATTTTCATTTGAATACTTAACTTAAACGGCTTAAACCCTATAAAACAACTTTTTTACTTAATGGAATATACTATAGCGTAGACGAATATATTAATGTCAATACAACAAAATAACTACTACCACCACCACCTGGCTGTGGGTTGTTTTGTCGCCTCTTGCGACAGGCCACCCGGCCGCAGGAAATTGTATGATTTTTCCTTTCCTGCACGGATAAAAGTCTACACTAGTCCTATCTCTTGACAGCGTGTATGAAAATTGTTATAATATTAAGTTAGGATATCTGAGAAAGTATATAAATATTTGGAGAATACAGTTTAATAAATACCGCCAACTAGACGATAAAAGCTTTGGAATCGAAAAGATCAAAACTTTCTCCGTCATCAAGAGAAAAGTAAATCCTTAACTAAGTTAGAAATTTGGAAAATCGACAGTCAGTCCGCGATCGACGCTCTACCTTCTTTCAAACAATTCCCCAACAAAAACTTTTGCTCGTGTAGTTTTTCCTCATGCACGGCTCTCTTCAGGCTCTGCCAATAAGTAAGTGTTACCCGTACAAAATTATCTAAGTTTGCGTAACTTTATGAGATTATCTGATAGCTTTTTTAAAGACAATTTTAAATCTTGTTTGCTTACTGAGAATAAGTCGCTGTAGTTTAATTGGTAAAGTATCTGAGCCATTCATTCAGTGTCTATTTTGACTTTGGTTATTTTATCGACTTTCGAAAATTGAGGTTCTCAATTCGTCATGTAATAAATATGTATTTATTGGTGGCAGTTGCTTCTTTTTTAACCGACTTCGAAAAAAGGAGGAGGTTCTCAATTCGTCGGTATCTTTTTTTTTTTTTGTTGCTTTTTTTTATGTATGTTCGCCGATAACTCCGTGATTTATGATCCGATTTACGTGATTCTTTTTTTGTTCGACGCGGAATAGCTGCCATGTGGTCCCCTAAATATTTTACATAGTTTGGCTCAGTAGTTTTCATTTTACGAACATTTTTTTGTTCCCGCTTCTTGGGACCTATATTTTTTAAGAAGCGCGGCACTATTCGTTGGTCCACTCATACATAGACACTAAAAAGTAACAAATAAAATTTAAAAACTTCGTTTAAAAAAACCGACTTCAAAAACTAAAAAACTAAAATGTATAAAATAACTTATTTCTTAAGCTATTATTATTAATATAATATATTATCTAAAACATCTTGAAGTCGGTGCAAAGGAAAACATAAAAATTACTATATTTTGAAAATTACTAAGCACCGACTTTAAGATGTTTTAGATAATATATATTAATAATAATAGCTTAAGAAATAAGTTATTTTATACATTTTAGTTTTTTAGTTTTTGAAGTCGGTTTTTTTAAACGAAGTTTTTAAATTTTATTGGAAATGAAACTCGATATCAAATTGGACTGTATGATTACTATTATTAAACTGTACATTAGAATATACATAAAGAAGAAGAAGAAAGAAGTACGTAATGAAAATGACAAATTGTGCCAGAGAGTCGAGAGAGAGAGAGAATGGTAGGTCGTCAATGAGAATTGTAATAATTTTGCTCTCAGTTGGTCATCAACTCCACCTTGTGTGGCAGAGCCGGTAGGGGCCTCGAGCATGTGCTCTTTGCCCCGGTCTAAATTCGCGGGGGGCAACTACCCCCCGGTGACGGGGTACGGGAGCCGCCAGACACATAAGGGGTGTGTCGGCTGGCTCGCGTTGGCCAATCAGCGGCTTACGGTGGCCATCACGGGCTTCGCGTTGGCTCCGTCTGCGGCATGGTTGGCCAGTCTGCGGCTTTCGATGGCCATCGCGGGCTTTGGGTGGCCATCTGCGGCGTCTGGTGGCCTGTCTGCGGCATAGGAGATTTTTCCCGCGTCCTCTCACATCGCCCTAATCCCGGCGGATGAGGTCACGGGGGGTCGGTAGCCATCTTGGGGTCTCGTGATCGGGAGGTCGCGCGTGTAGGGGAGCAATCCCGTGGAGGTGGGTGTGGCGGCCGTTGTCGGCGCGGTCGAACAGCCGACGCGCCGACATCGCCACAAAGTCCTCAACACTGGGAATGCTCAAGTCGCGGGCGATCACGTCGTTCCTTACGAACCGACCCGCGCCCGTACACATCCGCAAGGCGATGTTCTGCTGTCTCTGCAGCAGCTTCTTCCTGGTAGCCGAACACAGCGCATACCACGCCGGAGCTGCGTAGGTCAGCCTCGAGCGGAGATAGGTCTTGTAGACCCCGATCTTCGTCCTCAGAGGCAAGCTGGATGATAGTACAGGTCGGAGCAGGGCCTTAGCGGTGCGAGTCTGGTTGACTGCATGCTCAACCTGAGGGCCCATGCTCAACGACCTGTCGATGTGCACTCCGAGGTACTTGACCGAGGTCTGCCACTCGATCTCCTGGCCTCGAAGCTGAAGATGGTCAGGCATGACGCGCCGGCGGGCGACCGGTAGCGCGGCGGTCTTGGCCACATTGACCGCCATGCGCCACTTGTCCAGCCACGCCGGTAGAATGTCCATCATGCGCTGCATTCGGCGAGCTGCTATATTGGGACTACGTGAGGACGCGAGAAAGGCGCTGTCATCTGCGTACAACGCCAGCGTGACGTCCCTCTCCCCAGGGGCCAAGGAGCCCTCGAGAGTTGGGATGTCGTCCGTGTACAGGCCGTACAACGCTGGCAAGAGACAGCTGCCTTGGGGAACACCAGCAGAAATGGTACGCTTTTGGGAAGTCGTCTGCTCGACCGAAACGTAGAAGTCCCGGCCATAGAGGAAAGACGCCACGAGCTTCACCATCGCGGGTGGGGTGTCCGTGGCGATCAGTTTGTAAATAAGGCCTTCGTGCCAAACCCTGTCGAAGGCCTTTTCGACATCGAGGAACACCGCGATGGTGCACCTGTCTTGGTTTAGCTCGTGGGCCAGGTGATGCAGCACTCGCGTCAGCTGGAGCGTGGTGGAATGGCTGCTGCGGAATCCGAACTGCTCCGCGCGGGGCTCAATGCGCGGAGCTAATCGTCGCAGCAGCAGACGCTCGAACAGCTTCGCTAAGTGTGACAGGAGGGTGATTGGCCGGTAACTTGCGGGCAGGCGCCGATCCTTGCCCGGTTTCGGGAGCATGACGACTTTTCCTGTCTTCCAGGCGTCGGGGAAATGGTTGGTCCTGAGGATCCCATTGAAAAGGCGCGCGAGTGCCGCGCAGCCTCTCCTCGGGAGGTGCCTCAGGGCTTCCGTGGGTATCCCGTCGCAGCCCGGTGCCTTCCGTCTAGGGAGACAGAGCACCGCCTTGCGAACCTCGGCAGGGGAGATGAAGTCCTCCCCGCACAGAGGCTCGTGTGGGCGCGACAGGAACTCGGTGACCGTTGACTCGACGCACTGGTGGTGTTCCCTTATCTCCTCGGAGACTCCTGCTGGGATGGGGTGCGGTTTAAATTGCTCCTCCAGGTGCGCAGCGAATAGTTCCGCGCGCTCCCCGGGAGCAAAGCACCGCCTCCCCTGAGCGTCCAGCAGGGGGTATGTGGGGATGGACGTCTTTTGCAGAGCTCTGTTCAATGCGTGTAAGTCCGTGGCGCGTACGGAGGCCCGGTCTAGTGCACTCTCCCAGGTCTCCCCTCGCCAGGTCTTTACCGCATCTGAAACCTGGGCTGTTAAGGCGTTCAGCCTAGACTTAAGCACCGGACATCTGGTTCTGGCCCACAAGCGCCTGAGTGCGCGCTTGCGGCTGATGTCCTGGCTGATCCGGGCCGGGAGCTCTGGACGTCTGCTCCGCGGTGTGATCATCGTAGTCGCTGATTCCCGGGCGGTCTCGATCCGCTCCATGATGAGCCTGGTGGCAGCCTCCACCTCTTCTGGAGCGGAGAGCCTGCCCAGGGGAATGTTCTCCATTTGGTTGGCGTATGCTGCCCAGTCAGTCCTCGCGCTCAGCGTCCTCCGCGGCACGGCAACAGCCGCGAGGGCGAGTGACACGAGGATTGGGAGGTGCTGTGAATCCAGGTCGTACAGCACCTCTATGTTGACCGGGCAGCTGATGTTCTGGTGGACTACGATGTCAAGTACGTCCGCACTATGGCGAGGGTTTGACGGGATATGGGTCGGCGAGTCCGGCCCGAGCACTGTGAGACCGCTGGCTTCGGCGAGCTCCAGCAGTCTGGTGCCGGCCGGATTGATGACTCTAGACCCCCACACGTGGTGCTTGGCGTTAATATCAGCCGCCAGCACGGTGGGGGTGATCCCGTCAAAGATGTTGTTAAGGTCGGTGCGGACGAGTCGGGGGCTCGGCGGTCGGTAGCCGACGAAGATCTTCACCTCCTTTCCGGCCGCCTTTACTAGCACCCCGATGGTGCGGAGCTCTTCGAAATCGGGTAATGGAACCTCGTCGTGCACGATGTCCCTCCTCACCATGACGGCCGTACCCCTATACGGCTGGCCCCGGGGAGAGACCTCGTCACGCCTGTACACGACGAAGTTCGGGATCCTGAAGCTGGTGTCTGGACGCAGTTTGGTCTCGCCCAGGAGGATGATGTGTACATCCTGCGACTGGGCGAGAAGACGTAGTGGCTGGGCTTTCTCTTTCACCCCTCCTGGGTTCCAATAGAGGAGACGTAACCGGCCCGCAGACGCACTATCCATTATGGATGTTTTCAATGCGGGCCAGGTTACGCATCGCAGCTAGCTTCAGATCTCCCCCAGCTGCGATGGTAGAGATCAGGTCCGTCAGGGCCCCACAGAACACCTCCATGCGGTCCAGACGATGGAGGATGATCTGTAGTGGGTCCCTGGCGCTGGTCTCCCCTACGTTGGATTGATGGGTTGGTGCAGGAGGGGCGTGTGGGCGCCTGGTCCTGCTCCGTGGTTCCCTCTGAGGAAGTGGCTGACTGCCCTGTGTTGAGCCGATTTGTGCCTCAGTCTGTGGCTCCTGGGGGCCGCAGTGATGGCAACCCTGGGCTGTGGGCTTCCTGGTTGTGGCAACCGGTTGGGTTGGTTGCCGATGTTGTCCGGTTGGCTCGGTGCTCCTAGGGGCACGGGCACCGACATCGTGGGCTGTCGGGGCTGGTTGCCGTGGCTGCCGTACTTCGGCAGCTTGTTCCGCTACCCTGGACGGTGGTGGCAGAGATTTTTTGCGATGTTTGCGCCCCCCTCTGTGCGACTTTCGCTTCTTGGGGGGGGCGTTTCTAGGTTTAGGGTCGTTTGCGGGGGGGGGCCAAGGTAGTGCCCGTCACCCCCTGGGTTCCAAAATAAAGCTGGTCAGCCATGGGTTGCCCTCTGATGCCAGGGGCTGGGCTCGGCTCTGTTGGCAGTGGGGCCTGCGCCCTCCTCCTTTCGGCCCTTGAGGGCCGTGGCGGGCGGTGGCCGGATGGTTGCCGGGATCTTGGTCTCGGTGGAGGTGGGGGGAGGGCGGCCCGTTTCCTCCTCTGCTCCTTTAATAGAGTGGGGCAGCGGCGGTAGCTCGCCGCGTGTGCCTTACCACAATTGGCACACTTTTCTTCGCCCCTGGGTTTGGGGCAGTCAGCAACCAGGTGCTCCTCTGCGCACCTGAGGCATCTTGCTGGCCTGTGACAATTCCGGGAGGAGTGGCCGAATTTTTGGCAGCGGTGACACTGCGCCACTATGTGCTGGCCCCGCCAGGCCTCGATCACTACGCCCGGCATGTATAGCAGCTCATTGACTGCGTACAGCCGGGCGAGTTCCTCCTGGTCGAGGTGTCTCATTGATACGTGGAAGAGGCAGCCAGGTCTACCTCTCACACCTGGTATGTGGCGGACTGTCTCCACCGGGAAGTGTAGTTCGGTTAGGGCCTTCCTGATTTCCTCCGGATCGGTGTCCGGAGGTAGGCCTCTTACGGCCACTTTGGCCGGCTTTTCGGCGGTGGCGCTGTAGCAGTACCACTGTACCGCCGGGTCGGCCTCAGTTGCCTCGACTAGGTAACGCTGAATAGTCCGGAATTCCTCCGGACTGTGTGGGATGAATCTGACCCCTTGCCCAATGGGTCGTCCGTTGGGAGCAAAGCCCAGCCGTTCATGTAGCTTTTCAAAGTGTTTCGTCCAATTGGGCAATTTGTCGACGATAATGGGGGGATAATTTTTGGCCGTAGTGGCCGTAGGTGGAGCTTGGTTGTTATGTCCTGGCGTAGAAGTAGCTGTCGGCAACGGCGAAGTTCGACTCGTTCCCGGCCGCGGACTCGTACGCGGCATCGGGGTCGGACTCGCACGTGGCAACGCCGCGGCTTCCGCAAAGGAGATATTAATATGGCTCAGACTTTGCCTACCTTCAAATTCCGCCGCGGCGTCGCTACGTCCAGCGGCGGTTGTGACGCCGTACGCGGCGTTTGTGACGCCGTACGCAGCGTCTGAGGCGGCGCACGTAGGGTTGGAGGTGACGCCGTACGCGGCGTCCGTGACGCCGTATGCGGCGTTTGAGACGCCGTACGCGGCGTCTGTGACGCCGTTGTCTGCGTCAGCAGTTTCGGCGACGGCGGTTTTTCGCAGACTCTCCAGCTCCACGTAGGACGTGGAGCGCGAAGGTGGCGTAGAGACCGCCGAAATTTGGCTGCTGCTGCTGGAGGTCGAGCTGGCGGAGGAAGAGGATGCCATCTCTTCCCCGCCTCCCTCTTCCGGTCCGGTGGGTGGTGGAGTTGTTGCCAAGTCTTGGCGTTTGTGGGAACTCGCCTCTTCCTCGGAGGACGAGTCCCTGCGACTTTTCACCCCAGCCTGGCGTGGGCCCCTTTCGCCCCCGGTCGGATAATAATATCCGGGGGGTGCGAGCGGCGCTCCGCCTGAGGTGGGGGGAGTGGTGGTTGAGGTGGTCGGGGGGGTGGTGGTCACCGCAATGGACCTGTACGCCAGCCGCGGGTCGCGGCTTGATGGCGCGGGCTTCTTAGGCGGTTCCGACATGTTAGTACATGGCTGACGTACCTAAGCACTGGAACTGCACAAGAAAAACACAAACACTTGGGCACTAAACACAACACGAATAACTGAGTCCTGTCTCTAATAGTCCAGTTGCCCACCGGGACCCTTCTCTATGAAGGGGTGGTGGGCGAACACACACACACTGGTCGTTGGCGGCGGAGGTCCGCACAGCCAACGACAGGATCACTCCCGAAACGCGAAAAGGGGTCCCCCGGGAGTCTCAACGCGAACGGAGCCCTCGACCGGGGAACGATTCCGCGAATTGGAGTGCGAGAACGAGACCACGCTATACGTTTTCGCAAGGTGCGAACGAGACGGATAGATGGACTAATAATTTTGCCTCCAAGACCGCTCCTATATCCGGCATCCCGTCTGACGCCTAGCTGCTAATTGCGCGAGCTATGGGCGTCGGCGGTATGCGGGGTACGGAGAGTAGGAGTGCTCGGCGGGCGGGTCAGCGGGGTGCTCTCTGTCCGCAACAACATTGTTTTACGTAAGTTCAGCCATAACAAATCGGGGTCGCGCCGTGCTATACGTGTTTTTGTGCCTATGTTCATCCACGTGCCGCTGCTTTATGACTAAAAAATTATCTCCTGTTTTATTTCGTGGATTACACGTAACTTAAAAGTGAAAAATAAAAAAAAAAACTACCAAAAAGAGAAACCCACTTCAAGAGTACAAGCAAATTCTGCTAAATATTGTTACATGTAGGGCCACCTACATAGCTGTAGACAAAGCACATTTATTACGTGCCCCGTCGTTTGAGCTAATAACGTTGAAACTATTTATGACTGTCTTCTTTTGTTTACTTTGTGTTTAAAATTTGTAATTTGAAAACAGCTTATTGTGTATTGTACTCGTTTATGGCCGTTCGCAGGCATAATTACGCAGGTGAGCGGATTACGTTTTCTGGGAAATTGCGTCGACGCTTGCCAGGTAGACATATTGCATCGGTGCATTATAAAGGGATGGCCCAATGCAGAGATCGTCAGTCTAGCGAGAACCACGATCAAGGCGGGACTTGTGTACATTCGATAATCTATATAATGACGGACTTTGCCCGTGTTATTGAATCCCGCATTACGTTTGAACTGATTGTGATCAGTTATATTTGTATCTGTGTCATACGTGTTTGTATAGTTCTAATAAATTCTATAGTAATTCCAAGGACATTTTTAATTCGAGTCCCGCACTCATAACAATATAGGAAATTTTGTGTTTTACTTCTTTGAGATGTTGTAGAAGCCGGTTACTTTTTGATAGATTTTTTTTTTTGTGTTTTATTGCAGTATTTAAGGCTCTGTAGCCGTTTTGACAAAAACAGAACTTATTTAGACGGTATCTGTGAGCTCACAGGAACGTAAAGGGGCCGGGTTTGATTCTTAATCATGTTAAAGTGAAGAAGAGGCTCGAGCACAGCGCTGGAATGTGTATCCGTTGATATTACACGTATTTCATTTATTAAAATTACTACGTCACCAGCAGCCAGATGTTAGTCCATCATTAAACTAATAAACGCATCAGAGGCCAATCGGCGTTATTAATTCGATTTACTCACTCCCTGACAGATGGCGCTGGCGAGCCAGACGCGTCATTTCCTGAGTTACGGATGTATGTGCTTAGAATCCGGTATGTTGTTGCGGCTGTATACTAGTGAAACACTCAACCGTCCTATTTCGAAACCTAGCAAATGCATTACAATAAATTTTACTAGACGTGCTATGAGGATTTTATAGCGTATCTACCTTATTTACCTTAATTATAATAATATAATTATGATGAATGCAAATAAATGAATACTGTAATCTTCCATTTAATAATGATGAAGTCAGTAAATAATGTAGTCAGTGTCGATAATAATTGTATAAGGTAGTCTGGAGGAGGCGCCCATTGTACTTTAATGTACGTGCAACAAAGTTATTCATTCCTTTATTTATACTTAAAATGTAAGTAGCATAATAAAACGTAACAAAAATATATTAACATGTTGCGTTGTATCTATACATATAAATAAAATTGGAGTGTCTGTTTGTAATATTGAAATAACCGCTTTTTAATTTGATTTAAAGTACAAACTGATTCTAGGAAATTCAGTCCACGCGGGCGGACGGACATATTACATCTGTGCAGTATAAAGCAATGGCCCGAGGGAGAGACGAGTCAGTCGAGCGATAACCACGAGCGAAGCAAGACGCGTGTACTACAACCGGGAACCTTTTAATGACGGACTTTGCGCGTTTTATGGAATTACGATCTTCTTCATTACGTTTGGAATTGTTGTGTTCGGGGTTATATTTGTACCTGTGTTATCCGTGTTGGTATAGTTCTAATAACTCTATAGTAATTCTAACGGCATTTTAATTCGAGTCTCGCTACTCGTAACAATATATATAAAATGAGTATTAACTCTAAAATATAGTGCTACATAAGATAAATAAATACTTTTTGTATTGGAAGTAAGTAATAGAATATATTTGTTAGTATTAATAAATCTTGCATAAATTGTGGCAAAGTAATATATAGTAATAAAAAGTAGAATGTTTAGAAATATAAATAAAATGTAGCAGCAGCAGACAGGTAATAAATACAGCGTTCAGCAGACAGGCAGACGGCCCACTTGATAGATAGCGTTTAACCATCGTCTAAGGACATTTGCAACACCAAAGGAGCTGCTGCTCTCGTAAGGGAGACTGAAACTTGGTTTTTAATGCCGGTACACAATTCAAGGTTGTTATGGCAACATACTTTAGACTAGAGGTCGTAGCTATCGAGTCAGGCAACGCCCTACCACCACGTTTACGACAAGCCGCCCGGACTCAGGAAATTGTATTCTTTTTCCGTTCCTGCACGGATAGAGATTTACACTATGTACAGAAGATAAGAAAGTAGTTAAACCCTCAAATAAAAAATACTTCTTAAATATTTATAGAATGGCCCCTATACACCGCTTCGCATCAGTTACGTTCCAGGCAATTCTAAGATTTACTGGCTTCTGCAGATATAGATAGAGAGGGGGATGCTTGCCACCCTCACGTACTTTTACCCAATCGTTATGTGAAACATCCTAATGCACTATATTAAAGATATATCAACTGTGATTTATTTAATGCATTGGTATTTTACATTGATTTACATCAAAATACGTGTAAATTTATAATAATATTATAAAGAGAAAAGATTTGATTGTTTGCTTGCATTGAGTAGGCTCCGCAACTACTGAACCGATTTGAAAAATTCTTTCACTCTTGGCAAGCTTTTTTTTGAGGCGAGGAAATGCATTTTGCACACTACCGGGTCCTTTACTAGAGATTAGACCCAATCGACTAGAGGTGAGACCACGAATGGGCACCAATCGCCGGCTTACGTGGAGACTCGACTACTCAATACTCCACTAAAACCATCCTCCTCCCATGTAGGTACCCCGCGCTTATGGCAGGAAGAGCGTGAGACTTAGAACGTAGTTACACCCCCGCTGATCCTAGCGCATCAGAGCTTGAGAACGCTCCCCAGACTCCTCTGCTCCCCAGATGCTAGAGGGCCCCTGCAGCGGTATTACGGGAAGAGATCTTGCGCATATCTGCGGCTCCGGGACCCCGACTGACGTCGGTACCCGCAGTAGCGGCGTAGTTACATTCCTTACACATTATAATACACAGAAAACATTTTTAAAATTTGTACGCCCCATTTTCAGCGTGGTGGGTCCATGATAGCTACACCGTTGGATGGGGCGATACATTACTTGTGAGAGATCTCTATTTACAGATTTAGGCGCATGGATTACTCAGTTTTAACCTTGCTATTATGTACCAATAATTTATTCTATGCACGTGACGTAATAAGGGGTAACATGGCCATGAGTGCCTAAGGGGTGTGAAGAGGTGGACTACAGGTTCACCGAAGCTGTAGTAGTTTTATATTTAACATAGTTTAATTTGTATCTCGTATCAAATTGTATGCTAGAATCGTTGCCTATTGTAAGCATGCGTGACATATTGAGTCTGTTATGGACGAACATCGTAACCGAAAAATATAATAGTTTACAAGAGACCTACTTACGTATAGTCTTGTACCAGCGAGAGGTAGAGATTAAATTATACTTCAGATGGCAGTATTCACTGTCGAGTGTTGATGTGAACTAAAGTGAACTAATTTATTATAGAAACGGTAACCTTCAGTACAAATATTAACAATTTGTACAGATAGTACAATATAGCACAATGTGCAAGCGAGCCGGATGATGTGCGAGCGAGATAGAGCAACTATTAATATGTGCGCTCCCGCGGTCCCGCGTTGCGCTAGCCAGTAGTTCGTTGTCCCCTGCGATGATTAGACGTGTGCAGCTCCCATAGTCTTTAAATTAAAAACAATTATACTATAATACCGTATATTTATATATTACTTGTAATAATGACACGTGTAAATTTAATACTATGTTACTAAAATTAAATAAATTAATACATATAAACTCGTCATTATACTACACTTAAACCATCTTAGGTTTAAGTTTGTGGTTAATAAATAATCGACTAATTTATGTAATTTAAACTACCGACGGCCTCATAACCACACTTTGAAATTACAATAAAACTACGCGAAATTATTGAAATTTTTATTTGTTCTTCAGGTCAAAAAAATATACTTCCAGCATCTTAAGTACCCTAGAAAACAGTCTTGAATAAGCATTTCAAGCATCGTTAACACGTAGATTATCTGTAACACTATTTTACTATTATGATGAAAAATAAAGTGTTTCATAAAAAAATAATCGCTACACATTCAAAAAATACGCCGAGATCTGCACACATTTTAATAAAACGAAAAGCCCTCGTAGCGCGTAGCACTCTCGTAGCGCTACGCCGCAGCCCGTAGACCTCGATGCTATATTTTCAAATACGGCTCTTGACTCAGGTGTTACGTAAGTTAAAGTGGGCTTGTGATTTGAAAATTGTTGAGTCTGGCGCAAATACGTTTCTTTTAATGTTTGTATTTTTTTTATAAAACAATCTTTTAGTTGTTTAAAAAATGTTACATTTTTAAATTTAGATTCATACATCATGATGATAATAACAAATTTCTTGCATAAGGTTCATATTTGGACTACGCAAGTATGACAATGTCTCTGAATTCTGAAAAGTGGTTGCCAATTCTGCCTGGTCTAGAATATGCCGCCATAATAACCTCGAGTTGTGTTCCGGGATTAGTGACCAGGTTCCAGTCTCCTTTAAGAGAGCAACAGCGCATTTGTAGCACTTTTGGTGTTGCAAATGTCCATAGGCGATGGTAACCGCTTCCCATTAAGTGGGCCGTCTGCCTGTCAGCTGAACTGCAATAAAAAAATAATCGATTTCGCCGGAATTTTCACATCCTTGCTTTTCTCTATAGTATTTTATTCGTCCCTAGTACTCCTGATTACCTTAAACAATGTTTTGAATTTCTTTCGTGCTCTCATAATTTAAGTCCTTCTACTAAACTTAAATTGAACACTCCTGCGCATAGCTTAACTTTTTGAGAGAGTTTTTTTTCTTTGTTGAGAGATCGCTTTTTAGCGATAAGACCGCCCTTTGTACATAACTAAATATAATTTTCGTCTTTAAGTTCATGTTTGTATTCGTGTACAATAAAGTGTAATCTATCTATCTAAAATATGAATTTAACAAATCAATTACAACAAGAAATCTCAAACTCTTCTAATAAACTTATTAAATCTGAAGCTGAAGCGAAACTTGCCGCATTTAACAGACAATTCAATCGAACAATGGGTCTTCACTTCGATTCAAGTTCAATAAATTAATGGAAAGTCATTCAGGATAGACGGCTAACAGACAATGAGATCTGTGCAAGTGATTTATAGACGTATACGGTTTACAAACCGTGCCAGATTAGAAGTAAACGTACTTATGTCTCAACGTTGGTTCGAATCCTGACCATCGAAGCATGCATCTTTTAGATAAATATGAAGAAAAACATCGCGATGAAATTGGGACAAGTGATATGTCAAAAACCACGAAGACACCTTGGATAAGCTTGACAGGTATACTGTCTGTTCCACTAGTCCCAAACCCAGCAGTGAGACGTTTATGAGCTGTTGTTATAGAATTGAATATATTGTTACGCACTTAGTATTGGAAGAAAACATCAGTTTTTAGCTAAGAGCTTTTATTGACTTACACAGCCGCACGTAGTACCTCTCCGCAGGGTTGCCCCTATACGCACGACTAACGATGCACAGTCCCGACGATGAGGTGTCTCGCTCACAATACCTAATATTGCGTAGACCACCTCCTGCTACTGCAGTGCTCACCTCCGATATTACCGCGTGTAGCTCACTTCTGGTTCGTCTCTTGAACTACGCTACACGCCTCCTTCACTTAACTGTCTACTAAACTTGTCATTAAATTCACCACTTAACTCGTCACTGTCTTCTATTAAACTTCTCTTCCGACACTTCCGGATCACGCTTATCGCTTCCCTGTCTTGAACTAAACCCAGAAGAATCTTCTAGAACTCATAATTTCGCTATTCGTTTATTTACTATCTCTCCCTTCTAAACCCATCTAAACATCTATCTATTTCTTTTCCTTCCCGAACTTCTATTCTAGAACATTCGTTCATAGTCTATCCCTTTCTAAAATATATCCGTCCTTGTCTTTTCCTTCCAGAATGTTCTACCTTTCTCTAAAAGCCTCGAGACCGGCGTATGTTGCCAGAAAGTTCTACCCTGGGTTGTCACAATATTTTATTGTACAAATTCAAAATTGAAGTGTGTGTTTGTAAAGTCAAACTAACTCATAGATAATGCATTTAGCAAAAAGCTGTTGCTTTTAACTTAAATTAAATGCTTAGACAAATTACAAGAACAATGGAAGTCGCCTCCACAATACCTTTGCCGTGGAACTAACTAACTCGACCGATTATCAATAAAAAATTTCGCCTAAACCAAAATCACTACAGAACAAACCAAGAAAAGGATTGATTACATCCATTATGGAAAAATAAGAAAGGGAATTCACGCCATCCGTGAACAAGGAGAAATTTTGCCAACCGAAAGCAGAAATTACAGTGAATAGGATAGGAAAGTAAATTTCGATATTTAAACCAGTTCCCCGGCTCAACGAAGCGGAGAGATAACGTTGACGTACTGTGGGGCATTACTATCGACCCATATCACATTTGTGTTACCAAATTTCGTAATCATTGATTTAGTACAGACCCCTAACTCATTTTCTATCTCATGTTTCGGTGGTGCCGTAAAATCTACTTTTTAGTATGTGTTAAGGCCAAAGCCTTGTACCGCGTAAGAAACTAAACCTCAAAATTGTCATTGACAGTGACGTTTGTGATGAATATATTTTTAGTGTTTTCCTGCCTCCCTTCTTCCCGCACTCACGCTGAGATAGAAAGATCTTGGATTCAATAAAAAGAAAAAATAGTAACTGGAAAAGTTGGTGGGTGAGCCCAATATTATAGGCGAAAACTAGGCGCGTCGCCTACGCTGGCTTAGCTACTTGCAAAGAGTTTCGGATAATCATGGAGTAACGAAGCAGTTGATCCCTCAGCGCCCCAGATATCGCTGCGTGGCTAACTTGCATGAACTTCAGCTCAGTAATTAACCAGCAATAGTGCTGGATAAAAAGAAGTGGCGTATTCCTTTCGTTGTCCTTTTAGTAGCCAGGAATCATTTTGGATCGTCACGCCAACTCCGAAATAGAAAATCTCATGGCCGATCCCAATATACAATGGCATAGATCAAGACTCATGAGTCTTGATCTATGCCTGCGCGGAATCAATGACACATAACGGATGAAGAAGTATCGAAGTGTAGTGTATTCTGTTAATATATAAGGGCGTAAATGCCCACTCCTGGGCTCGGGCCTTTCAGTATAGGGGAAACGGAAAGTATACCCGCCACGCTTGTCCAAGGCGGCTTGGCAGGTTTGACACATCGGTTATTTCGATGTGCAGGTTGCATCACGATGTTTTCCTTCACCGTTGTTAGCACCTGGTCAGAATTATGTCAGAAACTAGGCCAGAAAACTGCCTAAGTGGTTACATGCGTTCCAACCAGGATAGAACCCACGCCCTTTGAGTTTGGGACGCGTGGGCTAGGCATTACGCTACCATGACTTTTAATAACCGGACCAAACATTCTGTTAATAACCGGTTGTAATGTTATGTCTTTTGAGCGATTGAAAAGTTGCTCGATTGTTGCAATTAAGTGAAAATAAATTTCGAGAACCATTAGTAACTACAATGCCCAGTTTAGTCCCAGTCTTTCGCTATTTTTGCTGAATATTTATTTGTTCACGCCCGGTTCATTTGTCGCTCGCGATGTCCGACAGCAAAATCAAGGTCCCGGCAAAGGTCGTTAATGTATTTTTTTATCTTCTGGCTCGTTAGGACAGATGTTTTGATATCAAATTGTCTTATTTATTATATTTATTGTTCTGGAGATTCGCAAACATCTTTATTTCACGTTTATAAAAAACCGTAACAATTTTTTGTCATGTAATTGTTTAATTTTCGCGCGTGTTCACCTAAAATGCTGAGTCGCAAAAATGTGTGTACTTGCTTCATACAGTTTTCTTTTATTGTATTAGTTTAGAAAGTCATTGTATTAATATATTTTTTCTTAAGTTTTCGCGACTTGTATACAATTAAATTAACAATACTCGTTGGACAAATGTCACCTTTGTCGTCCGTGATCACGGCCACTGAAAAGCGGCCGTAACGTCGGACATACCAAAGCCTAATAAATTACCAGGCTTAAAACCGTTAAAACGTAGTTTTATCATTGCATTAAGTTAAAATCTATGCATGTAATAAAACTGTAGATATCGAATTTCTGATTTAATAAGTAAAATAGAACTAATTTAGTTTTTTTCAAATTTTTTGTTTCTTTGTTTGTACGGGCTAATCTCTGAAACGATTTTCGCGCGTGTTCACCTAAAATGCTGAGTCGCAAAAATGTGTGTACTTGCTTCATACAGTTTTCTTTTATTGTATTAGTTTAGAAAGTCATTGTATTAATTTTTTTTTTTTTAAATTCGCGACTTGTATACAATTAAATTAACAATACTCGTTGGACAAATGTCACCTTTGTCGTCCGTGATCACGGCCACTGAAAAGCGGCCGTAACGTCGGACATACCAAAGCCTAATAAATTACCAGGCTTAAAACCGTTAAAACGTAGTTTTATCATTGCATTAAGTTAAAATCTATGCATGTAATAAAACTGTAGATATCGAATTTCTGATTTAATAAGTAAAATAGAACTAATTTAGTTTTTTTCAAATTTTTTGTTTCTTTGTTTGTACGGGCTAATCTCTGAAACGATTTTCGCGCGTGTTCACCTAAAATGCTGAGTCGCAAAAATGTGTGTACTTGCTTCATACAGTTTTCTTTTATTGTATTAGTTTAGAAAGTCATTGTATTAATTTTTTTTTTTTTAAATTCGCGACTTGTATACAATTAAATTAACAATACTCGTTGGACAAATGTCACCTTTGTCGTCCGTGATCACGGCCACTGAAAAGTGGCCGTAACGTCGGACATACCAAAGCCTAATAAATTACCAGGCTTAAAACCGTTAAAACGTAGTTTTATTATTGCATTAAGTTAAAATCTATGCATGTAATAAAACTGTAGATATCGAATTTCTGATTTAATAAGTAAAATAGAACTAATTTAGTTTTTTTCAAATTTTTTGTTTCTTTGTTTGTACGGGCTAATCTCTGAAACGACTAGACCGATTTAAATCAAATTTTGTATGATGGTAGCTTATATCCCTGGTCAATACTTTAACTTTAAAAAACTTTAATAACGCAGACGCATTCGCGGGCGTCAACTAGAAGATTAAGATTAATAAGATTATTATTAAATAATAACAGGATTAAATACACTTGTATATAATCGTACTTATCAATATTTATTTCGTAGAGAAGTTTCCGATAGCGCTAGAAATTACCTTTTAAAGTAAGCTACAAATCACAGTTTTTTCTTAACAAGACTAATATGGACGTTCTAGCAGTCCCCAAAATAAATTTAAAATATGCTCTTTGAAATAGGATTTAGTTCATATGCAAGACCATACAAATGTCTTAAATATAAACCTTTTTGGACCCGAAACAAGTCCCACAGAGTCGTGGGTAAACGCTCACAAATAACAAGTTAAAAAGACAAATAAAGTCGCATAACTTGAAACAAAGCCTTCCTACTTACTTGCATATGGGTGGTTCGCGTGAATTCAAATAAAAGGGTACCGCGCACCAGAATGTCAGTTAATTCCTTCTTTATCTGCGTGCGTGTGGAACCCTAATTTGCGTATATAGTACAGAAATGCGTAGGCGTTTTGCGTGTGGTATTAAATGTGAGGTTTCAGCTTGTCCACTGTTTATACAAGTACTGTGCCATCTACCTGTCTAATTGGTTTAACAAGCATGTAGGAAAAGCCGAGAACGCAAAGGGAAATTTTTGCTATATGACAGACACTCTTGACTCCTCACCTTTACAACTTAAAATATAATAAATAATAATATACTTATTTCAAAATGTTATCAAATATGTATTTAATGCTCAACTCTGTGTGATTTTTATAATGACTTGAATAATATCAATTATTTAAAAAACTGTCAATAAAAGAAGAAGTGAAAACTGTTTCAGAGAGTGACGGTCACGCTAGTTGATTGTTTTTTCCGCCATTCTAAAACCACACACACATATATATATGTATATATACGTTTTTCTTTTTTACAACTATTTAAGGATGTTTAAATGTATTGGGGCCGATTTTGCAGATATAAGTTATCAGTCGTATAAATTATAATCTAAAGGGATACTACACTATTGAAGAATATTTAAGTGACAAAAATTCATTTACATAGCAGCTCGCTCCAACCTCTTATACTGTGTTTTGTACGAGTGTAACGTTTTTGTCTTGCCGTATTTGTAAGGAATATATGGAGATATGTTGCAAAAAAAAAATTTAGTACGGTATGTCTTTATATTTATAACTATAATAATATTTTCTATCCTTTTATTGCGTTCAGTCTTATTGAATATGCACTGTTTGCTACAACTCCATTAATTCTGCAAATGTCATTCTGTAACACAATTCTGTATAAAACTTAAAAAAAAAAGAATTTAAATATAAATAGAACAACAAATATAAAGAAAAACAATTTTTAGCTACACGTGTTGCTGGGGAGTTTCTTGCCGCTTCTTCTCCTTAACAGCAATAACACGTTGCGAAGCGGTGTACATAGACTAGGAAGTAAAATTAAATTTTAACCTATATGTATGACCTTAAAAAAGTGTTCTCCAGTGGAACTTATTTTGAATAAAAACTTTTGAATTTGAATTTGACTAAATTGAAAAGTGAAAAAGAAAAAATAAGGTATATTTATTTATACCCAACGTGCCTAAATGGCTTCACTTTTAAAAAATATGTTAAATTAAATATTTGTTGGTTATTATGAATTATAAAAAGTTAACTTACTGGTAAAAATAAAACATGTTTAAAGCTTGACTTATATACACAAACAAAATAGGTAGGTAGGTATATATGCTTTTTGCATGCATTCTGGTAGCATGTACAAACTTCCTCGCATATCTGAATGGGCAGCGCTCGACCAGTCATTTCGCAAATGCCTTCATTTCAAATACTCCGCATTGCCTTGGCTTTCACATTTAGACTGCTTTTTATAGTATATCTCATTGAAAATGTTTGAAGCAGAATTACCTACCGCTTTAATCGGGGATATGGGTTTAAAGAACTTTTTTCATTTGATCTTTATATAATATAAAAATCAATTGCTGTTCTATAGTCTTGCTAAAAATCGAGCACGGCTGGATTTGACTAATTTTGGTAGTCCAGGGAAGGTTTAAAAGGTAAAAGTAAATATGAAAAAAATGCTTGGAATATTACTATATTAATATTCCCAGCATTGCAATATTCAAGCAATATTCAAAACAACAATTTCGCTTTCCCTTAGAAACTATGTGTACCTGTCAAAAATTTCATGCCCTTCCCGTCGTTTGAAAATCAATTAAATTTAAAAGTCGTTCAGAAATCAAATTAAATTTGAAAGTGAAGTTTTTTTAATTTTTTTGGTTTTGAATGTCAAACGTTTGATGTTCGTCCCGTCGTTCAGAAATCAACGTTTTTTATTTATTAATTCTGAGGCGGTACGAAGTTTGCCGGGTCAGCTAGTTACTAATATAAAAATTATTCACTGATATGTGGTGCTTGCTATATATACATTCTTATTAATGCTACAGATATAAGCGCCATCTTTTTGCATGCGATATCTCAAGTAACAGTTGGGAAGATCGTGCACTGCAAAGAAGGGAGTGGCGTAGTTCAATTGATAAAGCTGTTGCGGTCTTCGAGAAGCAGCGTGTAGGACACTCAGATGGGAAACGCATTATCATAAAGAACCGTCCTAAAATCTCCTATTTTTAATTGTATCATCATCGATACTTCACGTAACAATTAAAATCAATTTCATAGATGCCAAATGTGGCTTCATAGTACGGCCGAACTGTACTTACTTACTGTCATCACTTATTTCTGAAAAGAATCATTTGGGTGTTTTCAAGCTTTATGATATTTTTGGTTTTAGCTGCGTTCACTTCAAAGGCCAGAAATTCTACGTGTTAAAATTAATACCAAATACGAAAATAAAACACTTGTACAACCCATATTATGTGTTGCCACACAAGGGCCAGCGTTTCGGGAACGTTCCCAATTGACAGTGATTTTGGACCCATGTACTATTTATAACTTACTTGGGCATAAGTGTTAGCATAGAACATGGTAACGCGGCCAGCGTTTTGGGAACGTTTCCAACTGACAGCAATTTGGGACCCATTTACTATTTGTAACATTTATGTTTCTAAATTAAGCTGTACATATTATTACTATAGCATGTTTAAGACATAATTTGTTTAAATGATTTTGTGAACGGTGATGGAAAATCGACATATTTTGGATAATTCACACTATATCTTATGAATTATAGCCTATGTGTTATTCTGACGTGTAAGCTATATTACTGTAAAGTTTTATCAAAATCTATTCAGTAGTTTTTGCGTGAAAGAGTAACAAATATACATCCATACATACATTCTTACAAACTTTCACGATTATAATATTTATATGATTATAGTATATGATAGGATAATTTCTCTTTTCTTAGTGAAAACATATTGTAAATCTGAGAAGTTCTTATATAAGCGTAGATTAGGTTAGGACCCAGCGTCATAATCAGAGCGTTTAATCCCAATTGCTTTTAGAGGGTTCGCTTCGAAACGTGAAGTATACGCTTTCCTACTTTTCGCCTCCACTTCGCGTGATCTGCATCTCTTTTTGGGAGACTATTGGCACGCGTTCATCTCTCATGAGAATCTCAATTGAGACTAGAATTTGGGTTCATTCTTGCATTAAAAAACATTAGGTATATGTATAAGTATCATTTATTTTTATTTCGATGTATTATAACAGTTTTAAGTAAATAAACAATTTAAAAAATAAAGCTAAAGCAATTTAACTATTTGAGAGCGGACGGCATTTAAAAACAAAAAATGAAGACTTCTAAAGTATTATAATTTAAATTTATTTTATATTATTTAAACAATCTCACTAAAACATTACAACAGCACGAATACAATAGTAATTTTATTTCCCATTTAGTATTTCATAATATAAACTTAATTTTTAGTGCATTTTTCTAACATAAAAACAGACAACACATTTTTTTTTTGCTATTTATATTATAACGATTACTGGGTAATTGCAAGAAGCTATATTTCTGTTCTGTTCGATGTGTTTTAATTAAGATAGATAGATGGACAACATTTTATTATTATTTATTTAGGTTTATGGCTTGGTAGCTAGGCCTTTAAGCCAGATCTTAGTTCACAATATAGTTTCTTCATTTTCTTAAGCCTATGTGTAGCACAGCTGAACTGTAGGTAAAGAGCTAGTGCCATTCATCGGAGTTCTTGTGACAACTCAAAAGTCCACATTTGACTATACAGTTCACGTTTCTGGCAAAACATAATTGCTACTCAAAAACTATCAATATTCTACAACTATTGTTCATTTTAGAGTAATTTTACACTTTTTTAGAAAATAAAACTGCAAAGCACAACATCTCATTTCAGTTCCCGCCAAAAACTCGGACAACACTTTATTGTATACCAAAACATAGATAAACAAAACACAAGAGATAGTACAACGGGCCTTATTCCTAAAAAGCGATCTCTTCCAGGCAACCCTTGGCAGGGATTAATGGATTTTTAACCCATAAAAGGGGACAAATTTAATATTTTTTTTTGTTCATAATTAATCTGCCACCTGCCATCAAAACTGCCGCGCCAAAACCAGGACATTTATATCGTCTCTTTTACTATAACGTGTAATAAGAAGATAAGAATGTGTAATTCTATGTAGTTAGAGAGAGAAAGCATCGTTCAACCACGTTCGTTTCAATTATCTGTATTTGACCACAAGTTTATGGTGCTTCCCAATTAGCCGTGTGTGACAGTTCGGCAACAAATTTGTGGTGGTCCCGTCTTGAAAGGTGAATGGTGCATTATGGATTATATTATTATATTATGGATGACTAGATTAGTAGAAAGTTTAAATGTTAATAGAAACGTTTTAAGGGATGTAAATTAGGTCTCTTCCACTGCAATAAAGTAGGAAGAAAACAGTTAGTTCTTAATGTTTTAAAAATAAGGTTAGCTTCTAAAGTCTTTAAACATTTATTGCTCCAATGTTATAGGAAACTCTAGGTTAAAGCAGAGGCGACTTGTCAACCTTCGAGTTAAGAATCCAATTTAATTAATTTAATTTAAGAATTTTGAAAACAAGCGAAAACACATATCGCTTATCTATTGACAGTATCACATAATAAGTGATATTCAACCAAATAATTATCAAAGGACAATGTCCAAAATCAAAATCGCTTTATAATAGTTTATAATAAAAGAGTATAGTCAAAAAATTTAATTATAAAATATTTTTTAACTTTTCTTACTTTTTTAACTTCTTTTCAACTTTCACTTGATCGAAATCGTATGCGTTAATATGTTGTTTTTAATTAGTTATTTATTCAACTTTGTTGCATTATTGCATTACTTTATAAATGGCTGAAGGCAGTGTTGCCATTTTAAGAACCTACCCATAATCCGTCTTTATGATAGTGTAAGGGCAGACGCTGAGTTTTAAAAATCATATCAACTGTGTCAATTGTCCGCGTTATGATTTTTTATTATTATTATCACATTAAAAAAATATTCTTTCACTAATTAAAAATCTTTCTTTAGATGACTAATCATTTATAGTTAGGGTATTTACATTAACTGTTGAACGCTGTGAACTCAGAGAAAAGGTAATAAATAATATGTTGAAAAACTTAAAATCGATTTCGTGTAAATATATAATATATATAAATTACGTGTCACGTTGTTTGTCCGCGATGGATTCCTAAACTACTTAACCGATTTTAATCAAACTTGCACACCGTGTGCAGTTTGATCCAACTTGAAAGATAGGATAGCTTGCATCCGGCAGATGGCGCTGCAGTCGGTTTCTAGATTTTATTTCTTCAGGGCGGACAACGTCTGCCGGGACAGCTAGTTATTTATATAATCTATTAAAATTAAAATAATCTGTTTATAGCGGCTGGTATATATTTTTGAATTTATAGCTGTTTTATGCTTGTGTTGTATTTTGTCTAAATGTGTGATGGTGCCAAAAATTATTGTAGGTGATTTAAAACATGTTTAGGGCAAAGCAGCTCGATTCAAATTACCCTATCAGAGCCCTGAAGACTTTATAAAACGATTTATAATATAGTGGAGTGCTTCAATCGATATAATTGTAAAACCAATTTCCCAGCAATCGTTTATCATATCGCATCAATAACAAACTGCGATCTAAATATCTAATGAAATCTAATTAACATTTTATGTACATTATCAGTTAGTTATGACTACAAAATGGCTTATAATATATTACATTAAGTAGATATAAGAAGAAGAATACTAGAACAGACGACATTCAGATGAAAATTTGGTTAAACCTCTGTCGATACCACTGTTTACTAAGAATACTCACTAATCTTGAACCATGTACTCTTAGGAACCGGTCCCCTACACTGTACTAAAAGAAATAAGTCATATTACAAAACCTAAGTCGGTCTATTAGTTCACTCGGTCAGTGCTCAGCATGCCAGTCAGTGATCCGACAGTCTTGTATAGTTCATGAACGATGTATTATTAGGAACTCCTTTCATATTAAATGACAAATCGTTAAACCGCCTGTTAGTTCATTTGTCCAGCTGAGCGTGCCAATAAACGATCCGACAGTCTTGTGTCGTTCATGAACAATGTACCTTTAGGAATCGTTCCCCAACACTATACTAAAAGAAACGTGTCATATTACAAGACCTAGTCGGTCTATTAGTTTACTCGGTCAGTGTCCAGCATGCCAGTCAGTGATCCGACAGTCTTGTATAGTTCATGAACGATTTACTATTAGGAATTCCTTTCATATTAAATGACCAATCGTTAATCAGCCTGTTAGTTCATTTGGCCAGTGCTCAGCGTGCCAATAAACGATCCGACAGTCTTGTATAGTTCATGGACAATGTACTATTAGGAATCAGTCCCCTACACTGTACTAAAAGAAACGTGTCATATTACAAGACCTAGTCGGTCTATTAGTTTACTCGGTCAGTGTCCAGCATGCCAGTCAGTGATCCGACAGTCTTGTATAGTTCATGAACGATTTACTATTAGGAATTCCTTTCATATTAAATGACCAATCGTTAATCAGCCTGTTAGTTCATTTGGCCAGTGCTCAGCGTGCCAATAAACGATCCGACAGTCTTGTGTAGTTCATTAACAATGTACTATTAGGAATCGGTTCCCTTAAACCCTTAGTTGATCCGTCTATATCAGCATTGCATCATCTTTAAATCCATTATATTCTTTATTTGTTGTTGTAATTCTTTATATACCTATTTATTTGTAACATTTCACTTTTAAAACTGATCTTAAATTTTGATTTGTAGTCCATTAAGTCTTATACGCATGGGTGAAATTTACGACCGAAGTCGTATTACTCTTTCCATACAAAAAGTTTCTATACTTGGAAACTAATTTACTTGAAAATAAGGTTCA
Source organism: Dendrolimus pini (assembly GCA_949752895.1). Classification (NCBI taxonomy): domain Eukaryota; kingdom Metazoa; phylum Arthropoda; class Insecta; order Lepidoptera; family Lasiocampidae; genus Dendrolimus; species Dendrolimus pini. The sequence continues at coordinate 3,580,178 of OX457142.1, read as the reverse complement.
TTGTTCGAAAATGAAAGATTTATTAAACCAATTTACACTTTTCCTTAGCGAAACTCGGTTGAAACTTTGTCTCGACGTTCAATTACTAATAACACACTCCCATTTTAACAGTTAACGAGGTAAATTCAAATTAGACAAGAATGAAAGTACACTTTTGAGGGGCAATTTTCCCTTTTAAAACAATAATAAAATGCTTGTAATACTTATAATAACTTTGATTGGAAATATTTTAAAGTGTTTGACAAATTCATTAAGAGCTTCATGTATTTTAGGACTTTCTCAGTCTGTTAAGTATCTGCTTCGTGTCATTAATGTCTGCGACTTAAAGCTTAGTGCCTTTGATGGATTGTTGCCGAATGAAAATTTGTAAAGACGACCATACACATTACTGTCCAGAGGACAGCTCTAGCAGTGGATATGAGACTACGCAGTTTAACTGGATTGTTATAGCATATAAAACTGCTCAGCAGGATTATTCACAAACATCGGAAACATTTACATGTAAGAACGGAAATCTTCCGAACGAATCAATTTGCAATTCGCCGAACGTGAAACGCTATTAACAAATTTTGTAGAAAACATATTCTCGAATGCGGTCGTTTCATATTACGTAGAATTGCAAAGTGATTTGTTCGAGAGATTTCCGTTAGTAATAGAACTTAATTTGTCATTTTAATTTATAAATAACGTCAATGATAAATTATTCATTACTAACATAAGTAAAGAGAAGCAGATGGATTTTTGAGTAAAAGTGCCTTAGCTTGACCCATTGAATTTATAAGTACAGATTTCATGGTTTCCTTTTATTAAATTTACCAAGTATGTTAGAGAGATTTCATCCTTGTGATTGACCCTAACGATCGATGGAATAAAATTACAGGGTGTAATTTTTACAGATTTTAGTCGGTTCGATTCCCGGGTGAAGCAAGAGAATTTTTGAAAATCTTTAAATGCAGTTTTATTTCTTTTCAAAAATAAAGAAATGTTTCTTTGGAATAAATTTTGCTATCTCTATTATCTAAGTACTTTGTCATCCAGGTGTCATTAAAAAATTCCACCCTATATATATATATATGTGTCTGTGTGTGTGTGTGTGAAGTTTTGATACTAATATGGCATTAGAAGCTTGTTTGTATGTGTAAATATTGGCAGAATTATTGTATCTTGCTCATCTGCCCAACTATACGGTAATTAAAAGTTTATAGTCACAAATAATAATTGGATAGAAAAATTAGTATTCTATCTCGGTCAGCCGTCTTCGAACTGTCAAAGTATCGCAGTTGGAAGGGTCTAATAGTATCAATACAAATCTACCTCTGCAAGTTGTTAGACAACTGTTGTTATGTCCAGTTGGTAAATTTTACAATTCTCGAACAAACTAATAACTGCGTGGAGGCTATTTAGTTAAGTTAGGAAACTAAATTGGATCACGTTAACAAATAGTACTATCGACAGAGTTCTATTAAAATATACAATTTATGTATTAAGAGAGGAAATATAATATTTTTACCAATTTTAATTACCTCAATCTCCAATAAATGTGGCTTTTGAAAATTTTCAATGTTTATTTCCATGACATTCATAATTTTATTTGTTAATATACAATCCTGATTTTCATTCCTTATATTTGGTATAATTAGTTTTACAATTTCAATGACAACTTAAATTTGATAATATTTCATACATTTTCTTGATTATAAGGACAAGTACATACGATGAAGATATTGAAGATAACAATGATATTTTGTAAGAAAATAAAGTATCATATCAACTTAATCTGCCATCAATGTTTTATATACGATAATGTATTATAAACACTAGCCGTTCCTTCGAAACGGAAGCAAGGTACACTAACTAAAGTTGCTTTGGAAGTGGTGGTAGACTTGTGACTTTCAATAAGTAATCAGTAAGATTCCATTTGGAAATAAATACATTAAATTTTACTACCTAACGTGTTTGCTCTAAAATCTATATACACCATATTACTTTCGTCAAAATGAGCAGGTAAATGATACTCTAAGAATTACTAAATACAATAGTTCTAAGGATAATCACACTTTTGATTTCTTCATCTTATATATATAAAAATCTTGTGTCACGATGATGTTGCCGATAAACTTTAAAACTACTGAACCGATTTTAATCAAATTTGCACACCGTGTGTAGTTATCCAACTTAAAAGATAGGATACTTTTTATACCGTTGGAACCGGTAGGTGGCGCTGAGATCGGGTTCTAGAATCCTCCTAATCACCGGGAGCTATTTTGTTTTTGTGTGTTTGAGTGGGTTCCCGGATAGTTTAGATTCGCAATTAGAACCGGTAGGTGGCGTTGACATCGGGTTCTAGAATCCTCCTAATCACCTGGACCGATTATGGTAATTTTGTATTTGTGTCATGAAACAAAGTCTTTTCGGAATTCAAAAAATATGGCGGTACGAAGTTCGCCGGGTCAGCTAGTATTTATATATATTAACATAGACCTTCATATAGCTCATGAAATGAAATTTATTTATTTGAAATGAAATGAAATGAAATGAAATTTATTTGCATATGACATGGTACATAAAAATACAGGTCATAAGTTAGAGCATATAAAATTTATGTATAAAGAATACCAACATTTATCTGCCAGACTGGTGACGCTGGATTAAGCTATTAGAAGAAACACCAAACTATCCTGGTTTCATTGGGTATCTAACAGTCACCACTAATCTTACTCTAGTACCTCATTTGTCCGTCTCGGCGCAGTGAGGTGTGGAAAAAGCAGGTATATAGTTCGTAACAAAAAATTTAGTATATTATCCTGGTCATGAGTTTTGCTTAATTCATGAAACTATGTGGTTGAAAATATTCTATAATGTGGTTTAAGATAATATTATTTTATCTTCATCATGTGTAATAGCCTTTAGACAGAATTAAACTACGCTGTATTTTAGGCGCAATTGTAATACTTTATTTTAACCTCGCATTTCGTAGTATATCGTACTCGTGAGCCGTAATCATAGTAATCTCATGATTATTTAAAAAATAATCAAAATTGCGCTTAAAAACCGTCGTTCTGTTTTAATTAATTCAGATAATTACAGTATTTTGAATAAAACATTTGAAGGTCTTTCGGAATGTATTGTACAAGTGGTAAGATTTTAGGATAGATAATAAAATACATATTATATCGCTTTTTAATGAACAGGGTATTATCTCAAAAAATATTATTTTAAAAATAGTTCATATAAAAACTTACATTTCTTTTTAATTCAAAGAGCTATACTATAATTTTAAGGCAGGATAATAAGTTTGCCAGGTGGTAGGGTATTGGACCGCCTGGATTGCCTAGAGTATACCGCCAAAACCTTGAGCTGTGTTTCGGCATTAACGGCCAGGTTCCAGTCACCCTTTAGAGAGTGGCGTGGTAGCATCTTTAATGTTATTGTAACATTAAAGATGCTACCATTTGATGACATTTGATGTCCAGATGAGTCGTCTGCCTGTCTGCTGATTTCATGCAACACAACAAAAAAAAATTGTTATGTATGGATGAGGTTAATCAATCATTGTAGAAATATTTAAAACTTAATTTATATTTGTTCTGAAAAATTCTTATCTTGAGTTAGCGCCCTGTTCATTTCTACCATCGATATATGCAAACTTTAATTAAGTAAATATGGTAAAAATAGACAGTATTTAACAGGAAATTTTCAAACACTACATATGATTTTTATTATTAAATACGACTTTAGTATTCAGTTACTAAGAGTAAGGTAAAGCGGATTTTAGAGTTTTAATTAGGATAAAATTCACGAGTATCGTTTAACAATTATCTATTTATATTTTAACATTAATTCTGATATTATCAAATAATACAATAAAGAAAACCTTAAACTTAATTAATATTAATCTACACTATAAAAAAACCTTAAAAATTATACCAAATGGCTGACCTACATTTAGGACAACGGATTAAGCATGAATTATGCTAGACCGGCCGTGCCCCGTACGAGGCACGGATTCAGGACTTCACGAAGATTTTATATGATGCTATACCGTGCGTCGTTCGCGTCCCGGACGAGGCCCGGACGTGCTCCGACGATGCACGGTTCCGCCCCGCGCCCTTCTCGACTTATCACAACATGAACAGTCTTCCGTGGCGTGTCCGAGTTGTGAGCGACGAAAGTTTAGGAAGGAACCACGTATTTTTGAGTCATAATGGACGACGAAAAATTCTTTCCGTACCGTCACACACTGCTAATCTTTCTTCAGGTTTTATTCTGACTGAATTTTTGTCTTCTGTCTTTTAAGAGCAGGCGTTAAGTTATGTAGTAAAATTTGAAAGGTATGCTTAGACATTCTAAAATATCCAAAGATTTTGTCTTCATCATCTGGTAAATCTATACATAGGGTAAAAAATCTCCTTCATAACGGCGCTTTCTCCAAATAGGGTGCATGACCCATTTTCTAACATTTCTTCCTGCTATTGATTCTTCTTCTTCATCAATGGCAATGGCAACAGGTGCCATCTTCAATAGCGAGAAGTCCGTTATTTATTAATACTTATGTTATATCAATAAGAAGTCACAACACTTCATCCATAACCGAGTCACCGCGGCGGTGTAATGACTCAGCACACACTCGGTATAATATGAACATATAGCCGTATGGGGCTCGGACACGGCTCGCTCCCGCCACGGTCTAGTATAAGTCATCCTTTGTGCTAGATCGTCCGAGTGTCCGAGTCGTTCGAGCCCCGTACGTGCTATTGCTACATACTACGTGCTATTGCGTGCTACATATTAAACAGAGTGCACCGAGTCATTACACAGTTACGCAGATGACGCAGTTACGGACGTAGTGTTGTAACTTCTTATTGATTTGACACAAGTATTAATAAATTATGGATTTTTCGCTATTGGAGATCACTATTACCATTGATGAAGAAGAGGAATCAATAGCAAGAAGAAATGTTAGAAAATGGGGCTTGGAATCTAAATATTTCATATTGGACATATCATAAGGTTCTGGATACTTTCTTACACACTCGATAAATTTTTCGTCATCCATTATGAATTAAGAAGATGTCATTCCTTCTACACTTATGTCGCTCACTGCTCAGACACGCTACGGAAGAGCGTTCATGTTACGACAAGTCGAGAAGGGTGCGGGGCGGAACTGTGTGTCGTCGGGGCGCGTCCGAGCCTCACCCGCATCTCATACAATGTTGGTGAAGTTTTAAATCCGCGCATCGTCCGTCCCTTGCACGGGGCACGGTTCGCGCTCCCTACTGTCTAACATAATTCACCCTTTATCGTTGCGATACAACTTGAAAATGCGGCCAGTGTTTTGGGAACGCCCTCACCGACAGCGAACTGGACAACATTTTGAACCTGTAAATATATTTATAATAGTATTTATTACTATTACTTATATTGTAATATGGCCCACGTTTTGGGAACGTTCCCAACTAACGGTTATTTGGGACCAAAATTATAGCAATAATTTATAATGTTCTCTAATTAAGCTGTATGATATATTATTAGTATATTTAATTTTTTTCATTATTTTTAAAATGTGAATCAAAATTTTAATATAAATATCATATAAAAAAAAATTATATTGTATTCTACCTACAGTCCCTTACAGTAACTTTAAATAAAACACTGAGTCTAGATCACCGTCTTCTACGAAGAAGATGCTCAGGAGGCTGGCAACGTTACCTCGATGGATCGCTATACTGATCTGCCGTTCAAGGCATCAGCTAACCTGAAGAGTCGATTTGATCTTAAAAAATAACTTTTATATTAAAATTACATTACATCTACTAAATAATAATTTGACTAAATACAAAGGAGAAAATTGGTTTATTTTTATTTTTATTTTACTGCGAATAAATTATATTTAATTATTCAAAAAAAGGTCTTAAATCCAAATTATAAATACATAAACTTAAAAATGATTAACTTCAAGAATGATTTAAATTAATAGTTGGGTACTTGACAGCAACACCAACTGAGACATTTTTTATCACCGCATAAAAATCATAGCCTCCTTGATTTTGTATGAGAATACTAGCTTATGACGTCAGTTTTAACGAGTCAAATAACTCATTAATTGTAATTTAAGTATTATTAAATGATAATAAGACATTTTTGACGCTTGTCCTGTTATATGAATATTATTTAATAATTTATTTTAATGTGTCAAATACCCAATTAAAATTACTTCAAATAATGTTCACACATTATAGTACTGACATAAGTGACAGTCGGGACCTAAGGATATTTTATGATCCGTACATTTTCTATGTTAATGGTTAACATTTTACCAAATTTTAAAATCTATCAATATACAAACTCTATATTAGAAATGTAAATTATTCTACCAATCGTAGGGTAAAACAATGTATAATCAGATATATACATATCAGATAACACACTGAATACAATCAAACTTACTATGAGTGCGGCATTAATCGTAATTATTACTTATTTTAATATCAGAATTTAATGATAAAACTCGAAGTTAGAAATTCTTGGCGTCTACATAGTATAAAATCAAATGAAGATAAAGGACGCTAGGAATGACAATAGACCAGTAAAAAATATAACTTAAATATGCTCCAAAATGGTATAGATGGCGCATCAGATCCATCTTTCGTTTTTTGAAATTTAATATTTTAGACGTAATAAGTTAAAAATCGAAAGTTAGAAATCACTTCAATCGAGGCTTGAAAAGCTATTTGTTTCAAGTGTCATTTTGGTAAATGTCGGTAGAATTAAAGCTTCAAATGGCCAGAAATAGCATCAATAATTAACTATAAACAATATTTGAAAAATAAAGACACAATTTAGTTCTTTTTATATATTGTATATGTAATAGGTTCGCGTTTGATCATCATTGCACCTGGTGTCAGGTAGAAATGCAACCTAAGGTGAAGCACGCTTGCCTAGAAGACAATTCTATGTTTCAGGAAAAACAGAAGTCGCTAAAGAGTTCCCCTCCTCAGCGGTACATATAATAAAAGTGGAAGCATCGCGCATCGTCCATTTGGTTGATATTTCCACCATATAGCGGTGAAATGGGCTCGTAAGTCTGCTTGTCCGGTGGTAAAAAGGGGAGGGAGGAATAAATTACTTTCCGCGGCACACTCGTCGAAAAGTATCTTAAAGAATACCGGCAAACTAGTGACTTTGCGCCGATTTTAATTGTATACCAAATTCTTCATACCTATTCCCATAAGTTGAGAAGTATAAGAAAGAAAAAATCCATCATGTAAGTTTCACATAAAATATCGCTTGACACAAATAGCTTTTAATCTCTTGTTATTTCTTATTTATCTATCTATAAAACATAAAGCGGAATAAGAATCACCTGTGACGTCATGTAGTCTTGTAGGATCTAGGAAATTGTCAGAATTACTTTTTTACCAGGCAATTGTCATCCCCAATATTGTTCTTAGATGATAATAAGTATAATATAATAGGTATAGTACAATTTTATTATATATTAGTAGAAACTAGAAAGACTATTACAAACATTACAATAGATATGTAATGGCAGCATAGAATTTGAGAAAGACTATTTAAGAAATCTATTAGAATTATTATCGTATAAAACGAGAAGTTAAGGGGGTCCGATGGACATCAGAATCAACTAGATGGCGCTAAAATCAATATAACCTCGTCAAATGTTTTAAATAGAATTCAAGTAATATTTAAACATTGTGTATATTTTCGATATTTTTTAAAACTTAATAGGCATATAAAAAAATGTTAATAATATGATCATATTTTTTTTAATCATAGTATAAGAAACAATATAATTTGTTACAAAGCCTCGTTCAGAGTAATAATAACAAAAAATAAATATATGTTAAATTATATATTCAAATTATATTTATATGCAATGTGTTGCTGTGCCGGAATTATATGCGACATTGCAAGAAACTTTTAAAATTATCACACATGGTTTAGATTAATATTTCATACTAAAAAAAACACAGCAGTCGCTAGATGTCCTTCGGACCCGTTTAATAAAAATATCTAAACAAATATTGGTCCAAAGTTAGGCAGCAAGTAATACCAAAAAGATCTACAATACATTGTACTTAATATATAGATTAGAATAGGTTATATCGATTTAAATAAAGCATCTAGAGATTTATTTTTATATTATGTATTTCGATTAAAATGTATTTTTAAATTGGCTGTATAATTTCAAAGATATGGATATTTAAGTAGAAGCATATAAGCAGATATTAAGAAGCCATTTGTATTGTAATATCTTATTTACACCATTGAAAATTTTTATATGTTCTATAAAAATGATTTACTAAATATAATTTAACTTTAACTCCAAAATACTAACACAGGCCGTCTAAAAATAAATACTGTACTTATAACAATTGCAGCACTATATCGATTTTTATTCTACTTTTTATCGCTATATAACAGGTATCGATTAAATTTTTTTTATTGCGTACTGTCTGCACATCAAAGAATCGATACAGATATGCATTTCGCATTAAATTATTTACTATATATGCAATTTTCCAATTGCATGTTTCGTGTCAAGTGAGACGTATACAGTGAAGCCTGGTTAAGTGAGACATCAAGGGACCTGCAATGTTCTTTCACTTATAGAGGTATTCCACTTACCCAGTGTCTCAGATATCCAGGTATAAATAAATATCTGTCTATTTACAGAAGGTTCCATTAATAGAGGTCAGAATAAAGGTTATTTAGGAATTTGCGGGTAGAATAAGTAAGTAAACAAACAAAACGATGTTATCTCAATTACAGAGGTCTATGTATATAAATTTCACTCGCTGTCTCAGTTATAGAGGTAACTATGATGATAAATCGAAAGAACGACCCCAGATATAGAGGTTTGCTTCGTCCCACTAATAGGGGTAATTCAGTGCCAACCTGTTGGGACCTCAGCATAAGCTACAGTTATGGAGGTTTCTCACTTATCCAGGTTCCACTTAACCAAGTTTCACTGTATTATGTTTTCAAAACTATCATTTGACAATGACTATGAGTACTCTCTGACTCATTAGTTTACTTCACTGAAAGCATTTAAATATGAAAATGTTTTCTCACTAAAATGGCTTAAATGTCAAAACACAATTCTCATTTAGGGTAAACTATTACAGTATTTACAACACTACTTTGAGAGAACTGTAAAATTAACTTCACCTTCAGTCTAATTTTTTTCAGAATAATGACTGAATTTTGATGAAACAATGTTTTTTTGGAAAAAGTATCATAAACATTTTAAAGACTTGCACTTATTTCAACAACTATAGCAAAACATCACCGCGATTGCGAGGGGTACACTTTTAAAATTTGGTTTTTATGCCTAGATTAAAAAACAGATGGTATTGTATTAAAAGACAGTTAACCTCGAGTTGAAATTTAAGTACAGAACCAACAAAAATTAAAATATCTCACTGCAATGTAGACGCTTGATGCTATCAAAACCAATTTAATGTTGGCCGTATATTCACTAATAATGAGAGAACAGTATATAGCCACGCTACTTCTGCCGTGCCTCAGAAGAATTTGTTAGTCTATCAAATGACGCTGTGAAAAATTATATACAGGCCACTGGTCTCACAATTTTATATTTTTAAGAAGTATGTATAAGACTATTTCTATTATTGTTCTTTTTTAAAATTGCTTGCTATGATGTTTATATTTTAATTATTTTTCAAAAAATATCGATATATTTCATTGTTGATGTGTACAGACTGTCTCCACTCTAGAACTCGTCAGCGGTCTTGTGACAGACGTAAGAAACGCACTCCCATTAGAGCTTCCTAATTTTATAAGCCATGTTGGTAACCTTGATTATTTGAACTCATGCCTCTACGACTATTTAATCAGTTAATATTTTAAAAAAAATTCGACTATCAATATGCTTTCACCATTCTAATAATAATTAAATCTTTCAGCGCCTTTAATTAAGCGTGTTTGTGTTGATTGATGCTCCCATTAATTCTTGCCGTCGTAAAAATAATTACAACGTGTAATTTAGTAGATGTTAGAAGCATCATAGAATATTTTTTATGTTCAGGGTATATGATACAAGTTTATTACTTTTAAAAAAATACACGGTTTATTTTTCACATTTAGCACTAACTCCTTATTGATAATAGTTACAGGATTTAAAAAAAAGTATTTTTCATAATCTAATTCACAATGCGTTTATAAGTAATGTTACTTCACATACGTGTATTAATTAATTGCTATATAATGTAGCGAGGTTTATCTTTGAGAAGTCCACGTACGTGATAATAGAAGTTTTCTATATTGGCATGTTATCACGTCAGTGGACTTAACAAAGTTTCAACCTTGCTGAATTATGTAGCAACACATTTAATTCACTTAATAATTTTATTTTTTATTTTAACGAACATAAACCTCGTATAACTATTATGAATGAAAAGGTAAGTGAAAAATATAATAAAGGGTGCAACGCATGTGATGCTGATAAGTATCATCGATATAAATTACTAACTTGTACAGTCGCAGTATGAAAAGGTTCGTCACCTTAAAGTCTACTTTTGCTTGCACGAGTACAAGAAACAGTACTACCAACATTTTAATAAATGTTACATTTATAAATTATAGAAACGTGAAAAAAGAAAATTATATGTATTGTAAACAGTGACAGACTCTGAGATTAAAAATAATTTTGATCATCAGAAACAAAAAGGAAATATAAACACTACACTTATCATAAATATTAAAAACAATAAAAAGGTTTTTCATCTTTAACAACCTCTTTAGACAAGATAGACGATCAAACAGTATTGATTAATTTTAAACTTTATTGTCAAACAGTTAAACATATTTTTTCGTGGAATAGTTTATTCTGTGACTTACTTTGAAAAGGTAACACGTGCTCGTGGGACGTGATGAATCAATTTGAAAACTGGCGTACTTTTCATACCGCGACTGTACACAATTATATAGAATATTCATAAAGCACAGACATGATATTGTTAATATGTATATGTATTTTATTATTATTAATGAAAAATCTATATTCGTCATCTTTCATCTCACGCGCCTTGACCAATTCATATCGGCAGTGTTACTCTACTGCTTTATTTGACAATGACACTTTCTGGAAATGTATTTATTTTAGGAGAGGATTTGAAATGAAACAAAATGATCGTAATATTATCACCAACTAACGTATTTTGTAGCGTCATTTGATGTAGTTTAAACATAATTTTATTCACAATAAAGTAAAAGATATTATGCATTGAACGGTATTATAAAGCCATATTACACGGGTTCACGTGCGTCTTTCAATTTCGATAAAAAGGGTGCAAAAAAAGTAAAAAAAAAACGAGTTTATTACTTAAAATATTTGTCATTGACTTTTTAATTGCTTATTTAAGCACTTAGTTACAAAAGCTATTTTTATGTTTTTAGGCTGTTAAATATTTCACGCATGAAAAAAGTTTCAGATCGAGTTCGATTTTTTTTTGTCATTTTTTACCCTCTTTCCATCCTAATTGAACGATAGAAATGAACCGTCTAATTTCGGGTATACTACAAAAATGAATCGGTAATTTGTAATTGACTCTCAGCACAATAACTATTAAACAATAGAAACCTTGCTAAAATAAAATCTGAGTAACAGTTATTTTACTCATATAAATAATCTAGTGATCTTCCTCACAACAACAGCATGTAACAGATACACTCAACATTAGTATAAGTTTAGTATTAAAATTAGAATTAATTATTAAAATAAGTTATTCGCAAGGTCATACACCTCAACACAAAAATCACTAAATTAATGTCACACACAAGAACCAAAACAACTAATAAGCGTGTTTAAATACTAAAAATTAAATCTAGAAATTAAGTTGTAAAAAAGCTTACAGAACTCGAGTCCGTAGAGTTGTAAAAAAGGTAATCTAGTATACATGAGTGTGAGTGAAACAAAAAACGCTTCTATTGTTTCGAACGAGTCACAAGTACAACTGACGGTTCTAATTCGTATTTCCCATTATGCTGCAGTACGTTGTCTTGGTGGTCTTTTTTGTATACCAAGCTAATGATATCAGATACGGGTACATGTATGGCAATATATAGCTAGGGAACGAGTTATATTGGGTTTCTCTTATAGATAGAAACATAAATAAAGAGAATACGTAAGCAAACCAAGGTAACAAGGTAACGCGGTAACATTAGCAAGTCGTGACATTTTCATTCCTATTGCTTAATTTAATGCCGTTTCTATAGCTTTAGTTATTGTTTTGAGCATTTTCCAATTAGAGCAGTAACTGATAAGAATTTTGACGTATGCCTAAATATGCTACTGCACGAAAAATATAAAATTTGGATGCTTTCCACACGTAACAATTTATATATATTAATAATATTATATTTTAAATATTAATCGATTTCTATACACCACAGCCTTCAAGGCTATATTTTCTAGTTTATTATCCTAATTTCCATGCAAGACTTTATAGACTTTTAAAGATACTACGTATAAATCATAGTACATATAATATTATTACTGGGAAAATACACTACTAGTTGAACTTGGCAATATTAAACAAGCTTCTTCGCTTTAATCACTTAACTCATTGCCAAGACATACAAATAATACAACGGTTTTAAACATTATAGGAAAGGCGCATTTTAAATAGGGTTGCTAGAAGTCGAAAATTTGACAACGAACTACACTTAGCTCTATCAATAACATTTTGAGCACATACATACACTTCCCACGATCCATTCTCATTTAGCCCTGTACATATTGATAAAATTAAGAAAAGCAAAATGTTATGGCTCACTCCAAGTGTGAGTCTTGAGTCTTGAGTGACGGCACACCGCATAGGAAGACTGAACGAAGCATTAAACAAACGTTCGACAAGTTTGAACTTGTCCGGAGTGCGAACGGGCGCGTACATATTTTCATATATAATGTAAATTATATTGTGTAAATCCGCTCCGCAATCTGCCATATGCGGTGCTCCGTCACTCAGGAAGCACACTTATGCCTAATAATAGTTATACAAAGGTTATCGGATCGCTAAAGAAAAGTATAAAACATTGTTGTATATTAATGCGACAAATAAAAACAGTTTTGAACGTCAACTTAACGAACCGATAAACCACGTATAACGATTATGAATAAGGGTGTTAAATTAGGACTTTGTAACCAATTACGTGCACCTCCTTAGGTGGGGGTAAAGATATAAGGGGTAGCTATATTCTGGTACACGTATTATTTTCATGAATATGCTTGAACCGTCTTGAAATATGATGAATATACACCCACTAGAACTTACGGGCAAGGCTTGAAAACCGGTAAAAATGTAAAACCGGTTAGAGTAAGTGCATAAGAACTTTTCGCTTTTGTTTTAACTTTAACCGCAATCAAAAGGTTTTTGGTAAAAAAGTTGGTTAAATAGGTTTTGTTGAATAAACCGGTTTCGAACGGCTTTTGCCACACATCTTCAAAGCGCAGCCACGTGGTCGAGCTATTTTTCAGTTGCACACACACGTTTGTGCGAAAGTAATTCTCGCGGAATAAACCGGTTAATGCAGGTTGTCGTAACACTCTTTTTAAGGATAAGTGCCATTTACACGGAGAGAGTTTATCGCACGTTTTGGGGCGAGAATCGGATACTATTTTCGTAGGCGATACTCTTTAGATAATAATTGCATTGACATGTTTATATTTAACCAAAAAACAAAGACTCGCCCACGAGTATGTCACACGATAATCGTAAGTAATTGTCACTAAGAGTTTTGTTTTCACTAGGATACAAATCGTATTGAGATATTTGCCTACAAATTCTCGACTTGTCTAAACTAGAACTCGTATGACATTTCTTTAAGTGCATGCGAGAATTGTATAATTCAATTAGGACCGATTTGAATGCGAGACTTGCATTTCGAGCTCGGTGATTACCAGGCGATTATCGCCCTTCCACGTACGATATCGTATGTTTAGTTTACATAACCATATTTTTTTCTTGCTTTCGAGAATCGTATCTTCAAGGCAAGAAACTCTCTCCATGTAAATGGCTCTTTAGAATCCAGACGAAATAGTTGACTATATTCCGGTTATAACCGATTAAAACTGGTTAAATTTAAACCGGTTCCAAACTTTGTTTACGAGTTAAAGTGCTTAACACATTGGGTATCATATTATTATATTAGCAGCTACTTCGGAAAAACTGCTAAAACATCTGAAGTAAATAAAAATTTCTATTACTAGAATTACTAGAACTCTGACAGGTTAGGAATGTTTTAGTAACCTATTATTACCCGTGTTCTAGTGAATAGTTAATTATTTTAAGCTAATTTATTAAAAGTATTTTACTCATATTTAGAGAAGAAAAACGTATGGCACTGTTTACATACATAAATGGTGTTGTAATCTTTATTACATAGGACCTCTATTACCTACTGCAAAAATTCTTAAAATCCCAAATTACTAGAATGCAGACTAAAATTTTAGGAACAGATCCAAAATTCACCATCAATCTTCCGAGTCTCTCGTTTTGCTCCAAACATCCACGAATTGAGACTGCACCAATTTAATATCTAAGTTGTTTCATTTATAAAAAACCCTCTAAAAGCCTGGAATAATATCATAAGCCTCTAAACTAGACATGGTAAGATACACCAGCCATAATGAGAAGAAGAACATGGAAGTGACGATCTTGATGCCTCGTGGTCCACCTAGCTCTCCGCCGATACTTTTCCTTCTTCTAAGGACCAGTACTAGAACAGCAAGGGCTGCTCCTGAACAGAACATTGTCACGCTGAAGGCCAGGCTGTAGAAGAAAGATCTTGGTTAGCGCTGAGAAGATTTTGAGATCATTTTGATATGAAGATTGAAGATATATATGTGGGTCGGTGGGCTAGCAAGTAAAACAACACTTTACGAGTCTCCGTTACTGGCGATATGCGCGTTCGTTTGTTTTGTATTAATTTTAATATCAACGTACAATATTTTAAAATTAACAGAGCGTCTTGCGTCGTGCGTTCATCGTCCATTCGAATCTTCTATTCGTTCTATTATGGGTTCGTTCAGAAATATCGTCTCACTTTCATCACATCATGCGTTCAAGATACACCGTTCCCATATTTATTTATTAATGCTGTTTGATTGATTAATAATGACTTTATAATTTGACTGATTGGTGATACGTAGATACTCGCAACATTAAATTCATTTACAGAACATGCAACTTCCAGTGACAACACAGTATTTAGTTCGAGCACCAAGACAATTTTAACACGAGAAATATTCGAGTCGAAACGAATAAATGTTAAGGGCCTTACTTATAATAATCTCGTTATGAAATGATTAGCCATCTCTTAAATAATAGACTCTTAAGACTCTAATCAATGGCTGTTTCAAATAAAACTTGCCATCTTGTCTCTTAGCAGTCACTTAAACTACCTCTCGATATTGGTTATTTTTGACAGTTATTTATAAGTTACTTTACCACCACCTCTAATCCTTAAGAGGAGTTTATGGGTAAGATTTCCGATAATCAGTTGCTAAGCAGTTTCTTAAAATTTAACAAACGATTATAAGTAAGGCCATAATTGTCTATGTCGAAAATGTCATAACTAGTCCATACCCAATACGTTGTATAAATCGGTTCTCCAAAAGCGACCGTGTTAATGCCCCAGATTGTCAACAATGGCGTATTTACTGGCTGTTATATAGTTTACAAATTAATACAAATACAGTGGAACAAATGATTTGCCATGTCACGCAAGTACTGATAATAGGGTTAAGCCCAAGAAATACGTCCATCGTAAGTAACTATAATACGCGTGTCAACAGACTCACAATAAAAGATGCAGCAAGTGGTACGAAAAACAGAAGAAAATTACGAACTATTGTTTTTCTGTCTTACTTCCTTTTTTTATCCCTAGTTCTAAAGTAAAAGTTCCTATTGCAATGGGGATTTAATGCTAGTACACTGATAATAATGACAAATATAAGTTTCAAATATGTGGTTTGCCAGGTGGTAGGGCACTTGCCCTTCTGGATGGCTACCACCCCTGGTCTAGAGTATGTTGCTATAACAACCTTGAGTTGTGTTATTATATTAGTGGCCAGGCTCCAGTTTCGGTGTTTGCACCTTTGGTGTTGCAAATGCCCATAGGCGATGATAACCGCTTTCCAGATGAGCCGTCTGCCAGTCTGCTGAACTCATGTAATAATAAAAAAATGAGGGTTGGAATCTTGGCCAAAGGCATCCACTGCTGTAGACTAATGGGCATATTATTACATAAAATTAACAAATGTTCACGGTGAATAAAATCATCATGAAAAAACTACATATTATAATTGATTTGTGAAACGTCTGAATCCACTTTGGACCAACATTAATTGGACCCAAATATGACAAGTCTAAGATAACCTGGACTTAATTAGAAATCTTCTGTGATTATCACTTAATATATACTCACTTTCCTGGGTCTACGTGAAACTTTTCATTATTGCTCCAATGTACAATGGCAGCAACTGTCCACGCTACTCCAATCCCCAGAAATACGTTCACAGCATTGGAACCAGTAACATTACCTACGGAAGCGTCAGCATATTTGTCTTGGCAGGCTGCTACTTTGCTCGCGAAAGTATCTGATAAATATATATATTATTAGTGTTATAATTTACATAAAAGTTTATGAACGACCTGAAAATATGTTGGTAAAAGTATTTTAAGTTAATTTCCACTCTATACAGTACAAAGTAGATCGGTTGATGCTTTTTTATAATAGCTGAGTTCATAACAAACTTATTCATTGTCAAATATGTTTTGACATTACTAACAATATCATTTCAAATATAACTGGCTGTTTCTCAAATATTCAGTTATTATGGAACAACTCTGTCATAACAAATTTGAATAATTTTGTTACTTCACTGGGAGTAAAGCCTTGATGTTCAACCACATAAGACTTTCACAACACTTTTCACAGGTCACTGATTCGAGATTTAGTCATTATGTAGAATTATTATGTTCGGGCTTCATCTGCGATAATGCTGCACTGCAGCCAAATGCATCTTATTTATACTATTAAAAATAACGCCGTTAACAAAACGCTAAATTAGTGTATATACATATGTAATCTATCAATATTTAACGTCATTAACAATTAATAACAATATCGCAACAGAATTAACACATTACACCCATCGCTATATCTCCGTAAAACAACGAATAACTACAACATTGTACCCGATGAAGCAGTAGCATTTAAAAAATAAAATATTGTTATTAGTAAAGGCAATATTAAAATACATGCGTTATCTATCCAACTGATTACAGTTTTACAAATAAATAATCGTTAATTTTCAACTATATTCTAAAATAAATATTATATAAAACGCTTACCCGGTATACTAGTACCCAAAGCAACAAATACGATAGCAGTGACGGAATCCTTAATGCCAAGGGTGCAGCCGAAGTGAGAAGCCACATCGCCAATGACGGCAGTAACGAGACCAATGCAGATGATAGAAACAACAAAGCAGACGTAACCGCCGCCAATATCTATACAAAAAAACCAAATGACAGAATGTGCAGGAATGGAGAAAGAATACGAATCCCTGCGGCCAGGCAGTCTGTCGTAAGAGGCGACAAAACAACGCACCGCCAGCATCCGCTTGTCTGGACGGTTATCACCCCTGATTTAGAGTATGCCAGGGCTTAAAATACCGGTAAAATAGTGATATCTTTATTGATTCTAACTTCAAAATAACGGTAAAAATAAACATTTTTATAAAACTTACCGTTATTTCTAGCCATTTAATCGGTAAAAAATATAAAGTTATGTTTAAAGTTTGAAGGAGCTCTCGCTCTCTGTCACTCAAGATTGTCAAACAGCACTGTGCTATGAGTCGATTGTTTCGGTAACATGCAGTCGTAATAAAGCCAATTGTTAAAATGGCAACGACGCTTGAAGTAACGTAAAAATTACCGATACGTATAATGTTATAAATATAATTTTTAACGTTATATTATTTCGTTAAAATCATAAAAGTTACCATGTAACGGTTAAAAAATATACCGGTATGGCCAAGGTATGGCAGTATAAAAATGTATTTATAAATTATTTCTACATACTTGTATTGTCGCTTTCCTAGCAAATAAATGATCTCTTTCTTTCTTTACTCTTTTTTACCATATAGAAGTCTTTAAGAAACATCGCTATGGTTTTATCTTTCTATTGGCTCTATCTCTATCTCTATCAGTCAAACGGCGCCGGTTAGGCCGTCGTAAATATCAATGAAAAGATAGAGTGGAGGAAGCTGACCTGACCGAACTTCAAGCCTAGAAGGCCAAGACTCATTTCAGGTCGCTACGTATGTCGATATGATTATAATTCTTCAAGATCTGACCTGCGATTCCACTACATGTATGACAATCACCTCTAATCGTAATGGGATTGTAAAAACCAACGAAAAATTACCTGTAGGAGGTATCAAGGCAAAGATGATTTTCCAGAATAACGTTACTATGTGGAGTATGTAGTCTACACACGACGGTGGATCGTCTGGATCATCTGATCCTGAAAAAAACATATGTGTTAATACCCTAATAAAGTTGTGAGTAAGTAACTACAAATAGGCACATACTAGCTGCGCCCGCGGTCTCATCCGCGTGGTGATGGAAAATCGGTATATTTTGAATAATTCACACTATATTTTTATTAATTATAGCCTATGTGTTATTATCATGTGCTATATTATTGTAGTTTCATCAAAATCTATTCAGTAGTTTTTGCGTGAAAGAGTTACAAACATACATTCATACATCTATACATCCGTACATCTATACATCCGTACATCTATACATTCTTACAAACTTTCGCGTTTATAATATTAGTAGGAAACAGATGGACGAAAAGGTCTAAAACAATAACAGAACCCGAAATCCCTATTTTAAAAACTTTTATATTCCAATGAAACGATTGTGAAGAAAGAAAAATTTAGATTTGTATAATTACATATACTAGTGATCGCCCATTGGTCGAAATTCGACCATAATTAATTTCAATTATAAGTTTGAACATTATTAAGGTTCTGTTGTCAAAGACTATACTTCTATAATTATAGATTTCGCCAAGGCTATACTTTTAATTTGACTTTAACAATAAACAAAAGAGTATATATGCGTGTGTGTGTCAAATACATGGTAGTGTGTGTAATGTTTTTTTTATATATTTAATGTTTTTTTATGCATAATTTAAAAAAAAATACTATCATTCTACACTTCTTCTATAGAGAACTATA
This sequence comes from Dendrolimus pini, assembly GCA_949752895.1. Taxonomy (NCBI): domain Eukaryota; kingdom Metazoa; phylum Arthropoda; class Insecta; order Lepidoptera; family Lasiocampidae; genus Dendrolimus; species Dendrolimus pini. Next base: position 3,560,875 of record OX457142.1, on the reverse strand, counting down.
TGTGTGCGAAATTTCGTCCTCCTCCGTCCACGCAGTTTTCGTAAAAACGGGTACAAAATTTTTGCTTCGCGTTTTAACATATAGATATTTTCGAGTCCCACTTGGAATAATTATGTCCTTGACAATATCTACATATCGTATACGTACAAAATGGCAAATCCAATTTTCCTTTTAGCAATAAACTCGATTAACGGGACACGTGACGCCATGCGAATTGTGGTAATTGGATTATCAGCACAGGAAAATATTCGGACAGGACAAAAACAATATATCTTCTATATATTAATACGTGAAGCAAAAACTTTACTTACTTTACCCCTTTTAACGAAAATTGCGCGGACGAAGGATTATGATATTTCGCTCACTCATAGGTGAGCATAATCATTATGCATAAAAATAAATTAAATCAATAAATAAAAACATTACACACACTACAATGTACTTGACACACACACGCATTTATACTCTTTTGTTTATTGTTAAAGTCAAATTAACAGTGTAGCGAAATCTTTGATTATAGAAGTATAGTCTTTGACATTGATTATTATGGTCGAATTCCAACCACGGCCGACCACATGTATCATGAAATAAGTGACAGGGGTTGAATTTAATGAGGCAAATACCCGCAACAACTTTATCGAGCTGACTTTGTCTTGAAAATATCAAACACAGTTCAAATTGGCTTCAAAATATTTACATATTCTCTTAGACTATTAACGGAAAGACACGAGTCACACACTCTCAAATTAACCAAATTAGTAAGGATAAAGGTGGAACGGTATTCAGTGGATACAACACTTCACCAATTCGTCGCAAACAAAAATAAATGCTTGGAAAGGGTATAATAAAACGTACTTCGCGTCAAACTACACGATTGCTCTTGGCAACAGATAGCTGCGCAATAGCCTTTTTCCCAGAATTAATTACTGCGCAGCTTTCTAAGAATAATTTAGAGGGACCATTAAAATTGGCGCGGGTTAATAATTACTTAAGAAACGTTTGTGTTTAAATACCTGAGCTGGCAGTTAGCGCTTCTGTGAACTGCTCTCTCCAGGACGATGTGCCAATTATAATCGAGGCATTTGCTCTTTGCACTAATTTATCTACTGTATTCTGTGGACAAAAGGAATAACACAACTCTTTCATCCCGCTATAAAAGCAGTCCTCTTTAAGGTTCCTATATCCAATGGCAATAAATCTCGCAAGTGGGGGTCGAATTAGAAGAATTGCTTTAAGATGCCAAAAGTCCAATATTTTCATCATTTCATCGAATATATCCCATATCTCAAAACTACTCAACGAATATTGTTCAAATCAATTCTCTTTGAATATATACTCTTTGAATAATAATTATCCACAAAAAGTAATAATAAGTGATAAATAAACTATACTATAAACAAAGCTATACTTAAAAAATAACATAGATCTATAGGTAAAAGATAGACTCCAAATCGCTGTCGGCAGGAAGCGTGCCAAAATTGCTGGCCGCATTTCCGCGTTGGATGACACAGCTAATTCGTTGCCCTAGAGAATCTTTGAATGTAATTTCATTCTATTTATCGAAGGACCAGTTGTTTGAGGTTCCAGGGTACGCAGTAGGAATTCATAAGCACTAGTTACTTGAGAATAACTAATGTATTTATTGTAAGATTACAAGCAGTCGGTTGAATTCGGTATTCAAAATGTAGTTCAAAAATTGATGTAACGTACTTCTTTTGTGTCACTTTGACGTTTAATTGACGTTGACATTTGAATCTTGAAATTATAGTCGCGTTCGTGACACTGTTACACCTTGATTTGTTTCAAAATATAACTATACTTCGTAGTTCGAAATTTAGAGGGGGGAAAAGTCAATTTAAAATTCATAACACCAATGTGGATATTTTATCACACGGGGGTGTAGAAAGTAATTTTTTTTATGGAAGTATAGGTTTGCGTTTGACCACTGTCTCACCTGATGTCGAGTGGTGATGCAGTCTAAGATGAAGCATGCTTACCTAGAAGATACCTAGTCACTCGTGACTTGAAGACTTCAAGATTGTATTTGTCAGGAAAAACAGACCGCGGCACATTATTCTATTCTTCGGCATTGCGCACCAGAAAAGATGAAGCGAAACGCTTGGTTCTTAGTGGTAGTGTTCCCACCATGTAAAGGTGGCGCAAACCGGTCCGTCGGGTTGTCCGATGGTAAAAAGGGGATGAAGGAATGTTTCAAAGGTTCGTAGCTCGTGTTGCAGTCGATGTAATAAGACTTAAAATAAATATATTTGTACCTTGAACTCTTTGCTTTCTTTAACCCTAAGCTGTGCCCTCGTGATTTCACCTGCTCGGGGCAACCCCATCATGGCAACCACGGCCTCTTCTTCAGGCAGTGTTGCTAGGTGATTCGCTTCATTTCCCATTGCAACAGGGTTGTCGTTATCTAAAAAAACAAAATCAGTTCTATAAAGAGTTCTCCTCAATGATTACTTCTGATGTGTTTACTAGTGCTCCGGGTCTTGAATATCGCTGACATAACGGCTTGTATTCGAATGTATAACAAGGCTTTCTAAGAACCCACCCGCAACTCTCATATCCTCACCAGTTTTCATGTATGTGACAAAGCAGACAAATTGCAAAAGAGTAGCTTACGCTTACCCTCCCAGGGTTACATTTTACTCGTAGACCGACTGGGTAGTCAAGTAAGAAACAAATATATAGCAATGCTGCCTCCGTCAGGTCCCAGGGTAGGACCAAAAATGCCGGCTTGACGTTGTAAAGAATGACATGTGTACTAATGGTCTAACAACATGGGATGCCAAAGACAGCATGAAGAAGAGAAGTCGATTTAATCCTCGGATGATGATGAAGTCTAATAATCGTTCTAGAATATGGATTTCAAACTTCATGCATCGCTTACATTAAAAAATTACTATCTACCCTCCTTTCAAGAGCACCTTGCATATTCAGTATTCAGTGGGTTCGTTTACGTGAGTTATTGGAACATTTCAGATGAAAATTCAAATCTTAAATTAGAGGAACTTTTATGGATTTCATATTAATACAAAAACGAAATACGACACGTATAAGCTACTTATCAGTATATCGCTTAATAGTTACCTTGTGAAATTGAGAAGCTAAGCCCTTGTTTGGACAGAAACTTGCTAGTTAAGTAATAAGTTGTAGGTTAAGTAGATATCAGTCCAAGCGATAATAGAAGCTAAACTCGCCAGTTTTACAAGTTAACTTGTTTCTTAACTAATGCTAATAAAGCAAGCTTTAATTACAAACACAAGTGCAAATGATTAGATTACTAAGGCTTAGTTCACAGTACAATACCGTTCATGGTTGAATCTCGCTCCGGTCCCAGTCTGAAAAAATCTCTCTGTCTACACTACTAGTCTGGAGTTGGAACACAAGCGTATTCACATTGTCGGTACAGGTCATGACAGCTCCGATCTCGCTTCAGTCAAATATTCTTTTCGACGAACCGGCGTGATATCGGGTCGCAACTAGAGCAATACGATAGTAGAATTCTCTGATGCTTTCTTGTTTAAGAATATTTGCCCGGACCGGCAACGGACCAAGACCGGAGCGAGATTGAACTGTGTACAGGATTATAGTGTGTATCAAGCCTTATTCGTCTTAAAATCATGGAAGAAAAATACTAGGCATATTATAATGAAAACTGTCCAGCAAATAATAATAAAAAACATAGCTCTATTTACAGAGGTACATTTAGTACCTAAATCTTACATGACTAGACACAGGTCAATCTCCCTTGGTTCATTGCCGTTTTTTTTTTTAAACTTTTAGTCCAAATAAGACCTAAATTGATGACCAGTGGCGCCTAGTACCTAATGTGGATTTAAACAACTTCACAGAGCTACATTATTCAATAGGCGATTTCCATTCCTTATATTCTGCTATAGTCATCGTTGTTTTTAATACGCTTTTATTACCTTCATACGTATGTTAGTATGTAACGAAATCTTTCAAGTTAAATTTGATCGACTTTCCGGTTTCCGATTGAGCTGAAATTTTGCACGAAGTGTATATCGCGTGACAATGCAATAAAATGGTACCATGGAGCTGATCTGATGATGGAGTCGGAAGGTGGCCACTTGTATTTAAAAACCTTTTTAAAAAGCTTATTTTTACATAACGTTCCATTTCATCATAAGAGTGTATTTAATTCTTTTTTCAAAGATTCTACGGAGAAGGGAATTAAATCACTAAATAATCACTAAAAAATGAAACATAAATAATAGTTTTAAAAAAAACTAAAAAATACGCTTTTATAGAAAAAAAAACCCACGCATTTTTTACAATAAAATAATTTTTTCTCACACTATTTTTAATTCAAATTTATTTTCTATTTTTAAGTTGGATTTTCTATAAAAGCTCATTTTTTTAGTTTCTTTTAACTATTATTTTTTACTATTGCAGCCGCGCCTTCGATGATGTTAAAGTTATCGACTGTATCCAAATACATCATATTTATAGAGTTAAAAATAATAACGCCGTTAACGAATAGCCACATTTTGTAACATATTGTGCTATCCGTCAATATGTTACGTCATTAACAATTTAAAACAATAGTATTGTAACACAAATAACGCATTACATCCATCGTGATATCTGCGTGAAACGGCCTATAACTGTAAAATTATGCCCCACCTTTATAGACGTATAAATTAATTATCAATCTAATTTTAAAAAAAAGTGTGCTTCTCGGGACGCCCTACAGAGGTGCTAACTTAGCATGCCCACGGCTGCTGTGATGCTGATACGTGAGAGAAAGGGAAGCCAAACAGACTGGCGCCGTAACGCGTTGCGTAACGAAGTGGTTTACCCTCCCATAAGAAGTTATCACTTCAAAAAACAGACGCTATTCGTCTCGGCACCCCCGACAGAAGTGATGACTTAAACTAATCTAACGCGAGAGAAAGGGTACATAGACAGACTGGCGCCGTAACGCGTTACCTTACGAAGCAGTTTACCCTCCCATAAGAAGTTATCAACCACTTCAAAAAACGAGTCACATTCTTTGTCACATATGAAAAAAAAATACTGTGATGTTCCAATAAAAATTGCAAAGGCAAACCATACAACCACACAACTTACGCAATGATTACAAATGGCGTCACAGAAATTGCACACACAACAATTGGCACAAACGCTACATTAATGAAAACAACGCAGACAATAATTGCAGGCAAATAGTTTCAACGTTGAAGCAGGCTCCAAATAAACGATTAATGATCCGTGGTAATTGTTTTTAGGATCCAATGTTGCAATCCTCTCCATGCAATTACAGAGGGATGTCACGAAATTCGTTTAATTCGAAGCAGGTTGACATACTTTTGGTTTTGGAGATTGTCACATACTATATTTCCAGATTATTTAAAACATTTCTAACGACGCGTAAAAATTGATTCTATATAAAATGTAGTAAATTGATTTACTTTGAGTGTTTAGTTCGGTCTTCTATTTTTAATTGTAGCTTTCAGTTACTTATCACTATTAATAATTACAGAATTACACAAATTCTAAGCTTCAGAGTATTAAAGTTAGACATCCTCTGGAGCGTCTATGTTCCGACAGTTATGACGTCGACGTTTAATCTAGTAAATATTTAGGGCTTAACTTTCGTGCCTTGGTAAAATTCAGAATGTTTACATTGGTTATGTGTCACGTGAAATATAATAAAGAATTTCCCTGAAAACTGAGTCTATTTTCAAATATTTGTTTGTAAAAAATATCAATCACTACTTATTTTTCCAAAAGAACTTTAAATGCAATACAATTGTACCACTGACGCTTTCATATTTCTACGCAAATGAAAAAGCCGGCTCGCCATAAACATACAGACAGCTAGATCCACCGACCATGAATTTGGTAACTGGAAAAACACCGGGTTGCTTTTATTGGGTATCCAATAGCTGCGAATCTTATACAGTCCCAATGTCTGACTGCCAACTACTGATCATACGTGCTGAGTATTATATATAAGGCAATCCCATCGCGACAAAATGTGTAAATAACGTTAAGCTTCTTTTGCATTTTGGTATTTAATCATATACGATTACTATATATTACTACTTTTGCAATAGCTGACCCGTGCCCACTTCGCGGGGCATCAGAAAAAAAATTAAAAATACTTATTAATAATCACAATTTAATATACCCTATGTCATTCAGTAATAATGTAGCTTTCCACTGGTGAAAGAATTCTCAAAACTGGTTCAGTAGATTCAAAGATTACCCCCTACAAAATCACAAAGTCACAAACTTAACCTCTTTATAATATTAGTATAAATTATACATACAAAAAGTGTATAATATCAAATTTAAATCTTTTTCAAAAACATACTGTCACTCTTCCATCGAAGTTTCCACAGAGATAAGTTATTTTCAAAAACTCACAAAACACACACCAGATCAATTTCAAAACAGACACTAACCATCCCACCCCCAAATAACCACTATGGCAAGAATACTACCAACTACATCATACCATCATCATGGCGCTCTGTTGTTCGTGCCTACCCCGCAAGGGACCTAGCGTGAAGTTATGTATGTAAAGTATGTATGTACATCATACCCAAATTAATTAATCAATTGCGCACTTCATTTAGGGAATCTTTAAATGACAAAAATATAAAATGTAAATTAAAAAATTTTTATTTAGAAAAACAAAATTGCAGTGAAAGCCTATTTGTGTGAACGTTCGTGACTATGCACATGTTATACACATACGATGTGACTAGTTGTATGTGAATATGGATGTATAAGTTAAAATAAGTTTTTTTTTAATCTTATTTTTTTTATACTGTAATTGTGAGGGTGTGTTGCATCACACGTAAACCTCATAGGTTTATGTGGTGCCTTATTTGTATTGCTCATGTAATTTTTTAGTATAGATAAATAAAAAATAAATATTATCGCCGCTTCAGAACGTGTTATGGCTTTAAAATTAAGTACTCGTATACAATATACTCCTCCCTGAGGAGATTAATGCCAGTATCTTTACAAAACCATAGTATTCATAAAATTTTACAACCTGAGCTTACAGGCAATTCGTATGCCGATTGCATTTAAAAATTATTTCCAGTACTGTAAACGTTTATGGTGTCCCATTATTTTAGTCACATGTGTATTATGCCGCAGTACCGCAGTGCGCAGTAATTCAAACCTCGGCGGCGTCTGCCGACGTTCCTAAACCTCCCATTTTGAGATAACATCTATTGGTTGAAACTTTTGTTCTATTGTCCTTTGTTTGGCTGAAGTTACTTTCATGTTTGTGTAATGTTTTTGAAAACCACCGGATTTATTAGAGTCCCGTGACCATTTTGGAAAAAATCCATTTCCCCTTTTGTCTATAATATTGTTACGAGCTACATACAGGACTCGAATAAAATGCCGTTGGAATTACTATAGATTTTATTAGAACTATACAAACACGTACAACATAGGTACAAATATAACTGGACACTACTAGTACAAACTGCACGATTCAATAACACGCGCAAAGTCCGTCACTATATAGCTTATCAATGTACACGTCGTGCTTGTATCGTAATCATCCTTGACTCCCTCACCCCTCCGTTCGGTCATTATTTTATAATAAACTGTACAATACAACACAAGCGACTGCGTGGACTAAGTTATTTCACCAAGAAAACGTAATCTGCACACCTGGTTAATTATTCCTGGGAACGGCCAACAAAGTCGAAAACAATAACAATAGGCTATTGTCTAATTGTAAATTTTAAACACAAAGTAAACAAAAGAACTCCAAATGCGACGCAAAAGTAATAAACTGCGTTTTATGACAGGCAGGTGTGCCTTCATCTTTGCCGGCATGTAACAATATGTACGTCCGTCAGAGGCGTGTACAATGTATACCCTGGTGCCCTCTAGCATTGTCCAAATGGGAATACTTTTATGCTTAGTTATATTTTCATTAGTGGGCGGAAATTCGGGTACTATGTCGGGAAGCAATACGTGCGAGTTCAGAATAAGAAATCTCATAGAAATCGTGCTAAAATAACAACAGCATAGACACTATTACATATTAATATTTTTTGCCAAAATGTAACAAATTATCTGTCAGATTAAGTGAAAGTTTTTTAGGCTGATTAATAGACATTTAACCGAAAAAAAGAAAATAATTGAATTCTTACTTCTGACAACGGATCAGTACCTATGGCTTTCCAGCGAGGTAACGTGCCAGCCGTCTGGAAATCTTTTTTTTAATAATTCAAAGACAATCACACATATTATATATACCCAAATTAGGCAAGATACGCTTACGTTATGGGTGATGTACGATGGACTAATCTAGGGCCGATTCCAGACACCCAGACCATAGTAAATAACGGAGAAAATTAATTTCCAAAATTCACCAGGCTAGGAGTCGAACCTGGAACCTCTGCGTAGCAGTGAAATTGCTCTCGTCGTAATACCGAACGTCTAATCTGCGTAGTATTTAAAAGTGTCTCAACATAAAATGTCTAGACTAGCCAAAGATTCTAAGCTTACAAGGTTATTATAGAAAATATTATAACTCGAATACTTGCAAGCGAAATTATTCTACTTAGGAAAAATACATAAAGCTTACTTTTCAGATAATATTGTAAATATAATATCCATGAAAGCAATAAAAATTAAGTATAAATATTTAAATACTGATTAATCAACTCAATATAGTCACACTAAATAATACATAAGCTATAAATCAAAAAAATCCAAATTTTTCAACATTTAGAAAACATAAGCTAGAAAGTAGAGAGAAAGTAGAGATTACAAAAAATACTTTTGTCCTTATTTAAAAATAAGTGATGTCCTATATATGTATATACTCTCAATTATTATATTTAATTAAAATTTTAAATATTCCTAATTTAATAAACTAAATTATAAATAAATTAAACTAAAAATAAACTATATGTACAAACTAAAATCAGTCGGAAACGTGCCCAAAAGACTGGCCATATTGCCTCGCTGAATGGCAATGCTGATGCGTTGTCCAAGGTATAAACCAGTCTTTTGGTCACGTGAGACATCCACCAGACGTTTGGCTATGTTTCGATAAAGTTTGTGCGCCTCAGGCCCCCATGGTCCCAGGGTCTCGACCCCAAAAGCCGCAAATATGTAGCCGATGGCTGAGTATTTGCAGACATGCTAGTAGCTGGAAGATGGGACGCTGCCAAAGTATCAACGCAAGACGCGTCCCATACTAAGGGGCGACCCATCTTCCAGGGCACCAATGACCATCGTCGCGGCACAGGCCGTTCGGTTCTAGGACGGCAGGTACCCCGGCGGTGACAAGAGCCCGACGGATTATTATATCATTAAGTGCTCCATGGCGTGAAATTCTACCGGCACTCCTGATGCACCATAACCCATGGTGACCGAGGCGCTCGACCTTATCTCCGCACTGACAGCGGTGTGGGACAACACAGGCCGCCCCTAGGCGAATGCAAGCACTTATTCTAAACGTGTTATCGTCTAGAAAAGTGCCTAAATTCGCCGAGGGGAGTGCCTGTAGCCACAAGCCAGACTCCCAACGCGAGAAACTGCAGAAATTTTGCGTATACCTAAACCTCCATACCTTATTGGTAGGGAGGCTTGGGTCCATGTACGGTCATCAAAGGAAATGTTGAAAATCGATGAGAGCGAGTACCGAATAACATTATCCAACGTTTTTAGAATATTTGGGTTTTGCCATATAGGACAGCATCTCAAAATATATATAAAATTTGGTATAAAAACACAGTGCCGAATAATATAATATGCGCTATGTAAACTTATACTTTTTAAGTTTTCTATCTTTGACTGAAAATTTTGAATTTTGTTACTAACGAAAGTAGAAAAAGACCCAAAAACGGGGCACCCAAGGAGGCTGAGGCTATTTTTGTCAATAATTTTAAAATTTAGTCCCAAACTATGAAAATCTGATATAATATTAAAGATATTTGGCACCTTATATATCTCACATTTTGAATAATTTAGCTCTAACTCGTAAATTAAATATTGTATATCTTTTTTAAGAGTATCAATGTCTCCTCCAAGGGTGCCGTCGTCGAGGTACCATACGTTGAATTTAGAATTTAATTTTTCTATAATGGGATGAATGGCGAGTGAAAATCGTGGCGGCCCAAGGGGGTCCCCCTGCTGGCAACCGGTTTCTGAAAAAACTTTATGATTTTGGTACATTAAAATTGATTTATCAGAGTAACATTGGTGGATAAAATTGAAAATTCTTGGAGACTTATCGCGCACTTGAGCCAGCAAGGTGGCCCTGTTGACCGAATTAAAAGCGTTCTTTACATCCACCTTCAGAAGAGCTTCGCAACAGTCTCTGGGCGTAAAGGTTCGAAGTGAATGTACCGCCGCCTCGTAGCCGCCCTTTATGCCAAAGCCTAATTGGCGTGCTGCAAAATAGGAAGAGCCTAAATTCGTTATCTCCCGACGGCATATCTTGGCGGCAAGGCGGCGGTATGTAGTACCGATTGCTATAGGGCGTATGCCTCCATCTTTTTTATTAAGAGCACATAAATTTGCACCGTATAAAGTTGGAATAACGTCGTTATTTACTCCACCTGAAAGCATTAGGTTAATTAAGTCTGTTATGTCTTTCAGAAGAGTCTCACCAGCTGTGCCAGTACCTCCTCCCAACAAATCCTTTAGGTGTTGGGGGGTCAAGGCATCAAGCCCACCGGCTGAACCACTTCTGAAAGACATAACAGATGTAAAAACCGATTTTGGTGCTGCAATTAGGCTTTCTTCAGGACATAGTAAGCTGGAGCCCGGAGCTGCATCTGAATGTGGATGTTTTTCTTCTAAAGCCCGCAGAGTCGTCTCTTTATTGGGAGCAATGGTGTCGTTGGAAAACAGAATTCTAGCCGCCCCCTTGACGTCTCCATCAGAAAGTTTTGCTTCTACAATTTTGAGTCTGTATGTAGACTCCTTGACAGTGTTTATAATATTTCTATTTGTTCGAAATTCATCTAATTCTGGGAAATTTTGGCAGCGTTTTTTAATTTTAATTGTAAGATTTCCAGATTCGTTAGCTTAATGTTTAAAATTTTATAAGGAGCTGTAATAAATCCTCCCAGGCTCGTAAAGAATTTAAACTTACAGTATTTCGAATAAATATGGAAAAATTTGGCATACCAAAATTCTAGCTCCTCGTGGGATACTTTTTATAATTTGGACCGAATGTTTAGTCTACTTAGTTTTTCCGAAAGAGTAAAAATATTAGTATCACTAGAAAGAAGTTGTTGGGGTGTGGCTGAGGTTGATAATGCATCTTGGTCCCTGTGAGCTTTGCCGAGATGTATTTTCAAGCCTCTATTACCTGTAAAATAACAGGCCTGTGAGCATTTAGGGCACTGAACTTTTGTCCTAGTTATATTATGTAAGACAATTAAATTCAAATCTTAATAGGTCCAAATATATTTTTAAAAGAAATCTGATGTTTTCATACAGTTAGATTTAGAAAAATGATATATTATAATATATCATTTTTCTAATATATTAATTATTTTTTTAATATATTAAACATAAACGTGAAAGTAAAAGTGTTTGTATACTTTTTTTTGCTGGAGTTCAGCAAACAGGCAGACGGCCCACTTGATGGTAAGTGGTTACCATCGCCTATGGACATTTACAACACCAAAGGTGCTACAAATGCGCTGCTGCTCTCTTAAGGGAGACTGGAACCTGGTCACTAATGCCGGAACACAACTCAAAGTTGTTATGGCGGTATACTTTAGACCAGGGGTGGTAGCCATCCAGTCGGGCAAATGCCCTACCACCTGGCTCTGGGTTGTTTTGTCGCCTCTTACGACAGGCCGCCCGGCCGCAGGAAATTGTATTCTTTCTCCGTTCCTGCACGGATAAAATACTTGTCTGTTCCTTCTTCCCGATTATATGAATAAACAGATTACCATGAAATTTTGTATAAAATATATCGAGACCTTCATAACATACAGGCGTATACGCAAAAATGTCATTTTTTTGTTTACTAAAAATTGTGCATGTTATCATTTAGAAAGTCTTACCAGAATGCAAGTGTTCCTATAAAGAAGGGTATTTCAAATTTCAGCCCTAAACAATCAACTAGTTTTGTTTTATTCACAATTTTGGCCCTTGTGTAAAACTGCAGTTTTGTCTGTACGCCCATTTGTTATGTAGCCCTCGATATGTATGTACTTTCCACTATGCGGACGAACATATTTTGATACTTTATACCCTGGAAAAAGGCACACATCTCTATTGTTAAATCTGTTTTGAATTTTAACTAATAAGGCATAGTTCTAAAGTTACACAACTTTTCTTTAATATTGTTAATAAAATTTGGTTAAATTTGAATAAAATTCTGTTAACTCTTTATCTTAACCCACTACTGTATAAAATACTTAAAATACTATTGTATTGTAATTATTAATTACAACAATTTATTAATTAATAGTAGCATATAAAGTAGCTTTGAAAATTGATTAAAGTAACATTTATGTTTGAAAGATAATGAGCGCGATTTTTATTACATACTAGCTGACCCGGCGAACTTCGTACCGCCATATTTTCTGAATTCCTAAAAGACTGTTTCATGACACACAAAAAAATCACCATAATCGGTCCAGGATTTATTGTGCCGACCCCAAATAATTTGGATAAGGTGAAAGAAAAGACAGAGTTTAGTTTAACCTGAATAGTATAATATTATGTATTTTACAAGATAGTTTAGTTTATACTTTGATTGCTATAACATAGAAAAGAATAGATTTTGAATAATAAATAGATCATTTCCACTTAGTCGTTTTACCGCGATTTCTATGAACATGATAAGGTGTGGGTAGGTAGATAAAAATAATGTGAAAATAAGGTGAAAGAAAGAGAGAGACTAATCAAACAATACATTTGTTTTATATGAAAGTCTTACGCTGATTCATCCATTTTAAGCCAGAAATTAACACTCTAATGTAGTCTTTAGCCTTCTTCTTCTCCTTCTTCTTCTTCACACCATTTAAATGTCTTGACCAAAATGAATTTAATTTAGCAAAAAACGTTCTACTATCTATACTTACTAAATTAGAATAAACATTACAGACGTAAGTAGATTGCTATCAGATACGGCATAATTTCTTTTTTGGGGGTATAAATGTAGCTGCCTTTTAAATAATTCAAGACAAACGGTTTTGAATAACAAATTTCCTTGGCTTTGTGTACTTTATATTTTCCAGATCACGCCTCTCGATTTATGCATTCAGATTTAACAGGAATTTGTGGGATAATAAAAACGGGAGGTTTTTGATACAATATAAACATGATATGGCATATAACTACGCTGATGACAGCTATCTTGACCTCACAGAATATCAACTTGATAAACTTGAGCGGCTTCAAAACTTTTGCATTCGTTTCCTATTTGGGCTACGCAAATATGATCATATATCTGAAATTCGCATTAAACTCAAGTAGCTTCTCATCCGCCTTCGCTGGAATCTGCATATCCTGTCTCTTCTTCACACCATTTTGTTTATCCCAAGTTCCCTCATTATCTCAAGGAACACTTTCAGTTCCTTAATTACAGTGATTCAAGATTCTTTAGATTGTCAGAGAATTTGAAACTGAAAAGGCCTGTCCACAGAACAAGTTTTTACAACAAGTATTTTATTGTTCAGGCCATTAAACTCTGGAATGCATTACCACTAAACATCAAGCAGAACGATCATTACCTTCTTTTAATAGATTAATTAAAGATTACTACCTCAAGGTATAGTGTTTACATTTGTATGTATAGAATATAACATGTGTATTTATGTATGTACATTATCTCATATATTACTATTTATTTATTAACATAGTTATTGTACGACTGCTGGTTTAGCAACTACCCACTTTTGTTGTCCTTCCTATACTCCATCCAAAGGTTGTCTGGAAGAAATCCTCATGGGCGACCGCCGATTGTATTTGTATAATAATGTTCTTCATTTTATGTAGCATTTTTGTACAATAAAGTATATTCTGTTTTATTCTATAACTGAATTTTAAATGTTAACTATCTACGGTCTAATACATATTGAGTTGGAGTAATTTTGTAGCTTCTTTAAGAACCTTAAAGAAACAAGCCTACAATCTTACTCTAACTGAAAATGAATAAAACCTCTATAACATAATAAATATGTAAAGGAGGCGAGTTTGTACAATAGTACAGTTGTTTGAAGTGGTTACCTGCAAAGTTTTCCGGGAGTTTTGAAAGTGGGTAATTTTATAAAATTCGATGTGCTCTTTCGGGATTTCAACTTTGCCACCACGTATCTTTGTTGCTCGCGCCGCCATATTGGAAGAATGTCACTTAATAACAGTCATTCTAGGTATGAAAGGATTCGCTTTCGCGAGCATTTGTGGGTTATCGAATCTGATGTAGTGGTTGCGTTTATCCAGCGTGTGTTCACTAAACAACCTTCGAATCCACAAATCCTCGCGAAAGAGAATCGTTTCATACCTAGTATGATTCGTGAGGTTATTGAAATCAAAAAACATCCAAATATCATTAGAGAAGATAGTTGGCAAGTTCCAGCTGTTTGGGATCCGTTCATCAAAACTATTAAGACCCAAACCCAGCAAAAACCAACTGCCAGACCTCAAGACACTGTGAACTCTTTCTGCGTGCAACGGAACACAAACCAACTTCACTGATAATTTCTTTTATTTTTCCTTCCACACATTTTAATATTATATGAAATTATTAGAGCTAGGCATGTTTGCCAAAGACTTTCTTGCGCCGCTTCTTCTCTTCAAGCCATAACATATTGCGAAGCGGTGGTAAATTCGATTAGGCTCATAAACAGTAAATAATAACCATAAACAAAATTAAAACTAAATAATTTAAATGAAAAAGCCACTGAAAATTGGCCGAAACATCGGAATAACAAAAATCAAAGAAATTATCCCGCTTAAAATCGTGAAAACGTAATTTAATGATGTATACAAGCCGCGACAACTTAAGAAATTAATAAAGACAATATTCTTTTCCCCGTTTTAATCAACCGACCAACTCAAAGACATTTTAACAAATAAACCGTATTTGCTAACATTCAACGATATTAACAAAGTTTCGTTAGCTTTGTGTGTTCTGAATTAGTTTTGTGACATCTGGCTTAAACACGAATGCTGAACTTTATCGAAGGACTTTAATATGTGGGATTATATTTTCAACTAAGAACCTTCTATAGCTTTGCCCAAGTAAAATTAATTGCTAAGAGCATTTTAAGTGAAAAATCTGGAGTTCGCGAATTTGCACCTCACTGATAAGTATGTGAATCAGGGTAGATCTTTCAACCGTCAGATAGAAGTTATCAGTCGATTAAATAATAAACTAAGTGAATTCAAAAGTAAAACCGTTCAACTGTTTCATTCGTGCAATTAACATTCTTGGGCATCGGAGCGAACGCACCGAACGCAACCGGGATTTAGCACGCGAATGATAATGATAATGAGCATAGTGTCACACTGATTGCGCAGATCCTGAGAGCTTGAATTAAAATAATTCCAGTATGGCTTTAGCACGTCAATATATAGTAATATAATACGTGAAGCAAAAACTGTGTACCTCTTTTTACGAAAATTGCTCGGACGGTGAAGTATGAAATTTCGCACACATATAGTTTATATAGAGAAGGAGTGCAGAATGCTGATAATTTTTAAAAAATTTGCATTAATCCATCAAATCAATAATAAAACATTACACACACGGCCATGTATTTGGCACACACACGCATATATATACTCTTTTGTTTATTGTTAAAGTTAAATTAACCGTGTAGCCTTGGCGAAATCTGTGATTCTAGAAGTATACAGTCTTTGACAATAGAACCTTGATAATTTTCAAACTAATAATATAAATTAATTAGGGTTGAATTTCGACCACAAGTTTTTTTTTATTGCAGGAGTTCAGCAGACAGGCAGACGGCCCACTTGATGGCCATTACCATCGCCTATGGACATTTGCAACACCAAAGGTGCTACAAATGTGCTGCTACTCTCTTAAGGGAGACTGGAGACCTGATCACTAATGCCGGAACACAACTCAAAGTTGTTATGGCGACATACTTTAGACCAGGGGTGGTAGCCATCCAGCCGGGCAAATGCCCTACCACCTGGCTGTGGGTTTTTAGTCGCCTCTTACGACAGGCCACCCGGCCGCAGGAAATTGTATTCTTTCTCCGTTCTTGCACGGATGATCTCCGTTCCTGCACAGATGATAGTAGTTTTATCTGTACAAAAATAATCGTGCCTTCTAACCGAGCTCCAAGGTCGTAATTTTCTTCATGGCCAATAAAACGTGTCCACTCGTCATAAAATAAGAATCTGCGAAAGCCTAAATTTTATTAGGATTTAAGAGCATCACGTTTGGGTTGGACAATATTTTGTGGCTGCCCTGAATACTTTATGGCTTATACTCTAAGTATATGCACGTCGTACAGGCTGCTGAAACCAGTTTCGGTTTTAGCGAACGCTATATACTCAAAATATTATCGACTTGATTTTAAACTTGATAAAATTTCATAACCATGAATTTCTTGGAACATACCCCGTTCATCTATCTATCTTATATATAAAATTCTCCTGTCACAATGTTAGTTACCATACTCCTCCGAATCAGCTTGACCGATTCTCATGAAATTTTGTGTGCATATTGGGTAGGTCTGAGAATCGGACAACATTTATTTTTCATCCCCCTAAATGTTAAGGGTAGTCCAACCCAATATTTTTTTTATTTTTTTTTAAGGACTTTTGGACTAGCGTCCATATCAGTCCGTGGAAACAGAAAAACTTACAATCACATTAATCATTATAAATTAATGTGATTTCTTTTAGTTATTTTTTTTTGATACAGCATTATAAAATTCTTACAACGCTAAATTGTCAACCCTCTACGATCAACCCCTATTTTTTACCGGGCAGGACGACGTCTGCCGGGACAGCTAGTAGTATATAAAGATTTAGAAGTTGTTTTGGTATATTTTTTTTACTTTAATTTATGGAGTTCACCAGACAGACAGACGGCCTACTTGATAGAAAATGGTTACCATCGCCTATGGACATTTGCAACACCAAAGACGCTACTGAGCTGCTGCTCTCTTAAGGGAAACTGGAACCTTACGGACATAATAAGGGCAGAACGATGCCAGATTTTATATACATCGCCCTTACCATAATGTTAAACTTTACGGTGAGAAGTTCAGGTGAAAACTTTTCCTTTTTGTTTTCTAAGGAAAAACGTAAATTCCAAAGTTTATTTTTATTAGACGTTTGCTTGGGATGTGATGAATGAATGGCTTGTCTTATTATTGTTTACGATTCCTGCAAAGTTACCTTTGAAAACCGTAAAAGTCGACAGCTTTACGAAAGCGTTGTTTCATTTTAAAAATACTTTAGGTTGGTCGAGTTTTTTGGAATAAAGTTTTTTTACAAGACCGAACAGGCAGTGATCCTCGCATAAGAAAAACGCGTTACGCCCCTTCTTAAAGACCTTTAAGGTAATTTTTACTAAACATCGGTTTTTTATAGGATTCATTTCGGAGTGTGCGGTTGAACTGTTTGACCTGTTTGCCCCTACACCATTCCATCTTCGGACCACAAGGCGCTCTGGTCTCCGCCATCGTTTCACGGTGGAAACGCTGCCAGTGCGTACTAAACGTTTCGCCTCCACGTTCCTTCTACGTACGGCAGAATTATGGAATGCACTACCTGAGTCCGTGTTTCCCGAAAAGTACAATCCGGGTATCTTCAAGTCTCGTGTGAAAGTACTATCTAGGTAAGCGTGCTCCATCTTCGACCGCATCATCATCCGGTATTGGACGTGATCGTGGTCAAACGCAAACCTATTAAATATAAAAAAAACAACTAAAGTTTGCCCCGGTGCTGCGCCGCGTTTCAAACCCTAGGGCAATAGCTTGATTTTACTTACACAAAAAAAATCAAAGTACTTGCTTAACTAAATGACATATTTTTGTATTTAGAACTGGTATAATCTGGCCTCTCCCTGGACAATTGCTCGACTTTGAGTTTCAGAACATTTTGTATAACATATTTATTATATTATCGTGTGACAGGACGTTCTATCTTCTCTTATATATAAAAATGATTTTTTGTCTGTATGTCCTTTATAGAATCGTAAACTATACACTTGATCATGTGATCATTTAGCAAAGTTGTTGTGCATGAACCAGAGAAGGTTTTCGAGTAGGTTCACAATTGGACCCGGTAGGTGGCGTTGCTGTCGGCATATCGATTGAAGCTTTCCCGGGCAGGAAGACATCTGCCGGGAGAGCTAGTAATCTATAATATATTTATTATAGATTACGGACGATTAGGAACTCCCTGCCATATACGATCCGAGATAGCTCATCGAAGAGTAGTTTCAAAAATTAAATAAATTAAATATTATACATTATATATGTATGTTTGTATCTTAAGATTATCTTGTATATAATTTATTTTTGTTAATCTGTTTATATTATATGTGGAGATTTACGTAAGATCGTTCGTTCTCTGTCCAGGCTCATCTCTGAAATGCTCTGCCGGCAGATGTCCGGTCTGCTAAATCTATCCATTCCTTTAACAGACTTCTGAAGGAACACTATTTAACTGTATAACGTGTTTATTGTTTGTTTCATATGTCTATGTACGTATATATTTTTATATCTATGTATAATATACGTATTATAATTATTTTATTATTATCAACTGCACGCCAACGCTATCTATGTAATAAGCTGTCTTGTCCATCCAAATGTTGCCTGGAAGAGATTACTTTTAGCAATAAGGTCGCCCATTGTACTACTACCTTTAAGTGAGTAAGTTTTTTTAGTATTTATATTTTTTCTATGTAATCATGGTGTACAACAAACAGTATTGTATTGTATATCGTAAAGTATCTTTAGTGTACACAACCGTGCCTTTAGCTTCTCCCCTCCTCGCTAGACTCATAGGTTTGCTGGAAGAAAACTCTTTCAGGGTTAAGCTCGCCTTTGTACATCACCACTATTCTATAATTTCGTATGTGTACAATAAAGAATAAAAGAATATATTGCGTTGTCAATCTCTGCAAAAGCCACATTACATTCGTGAGCTAGGCTAACCTTAGCACGTTGTACATATAGCGCGTGCAAACACAACAATGTGGTTAAGGGATTAAACTTACCAGATGTGAATTGTATGGATATGGATGCCTCAGCATCCGGCAGGAATGTCTCAAATACGTCTGCGCCGATTATTTTATTTTCATGCAAATATAAAATGAATGCTATTCTATACGAAGTCTAAGTATGGGTTTACTAATGATGTAAAGATTCCTGACAAAATGTAATTGTATAATATAGTGTATTCTCTATATAACGACACTGAAGGGAGTGTGCTTTTTATGGCGTTATAGAGAGTTGTCAAATGGAGAAGTCTGACGTCTTTTGCTGCACCAGTAATTATGTTGTTTATTTTATACATATTTTGCGATATTGAGGTATCTTGGTGATAAAGGAAGTACTTAGAAATGTCGATATTTCGGAACTTCTTAGAAAATTTTGGTATGCATGATGCCGACAGTCGCGTTTATTACGGGCTAGGATAATAAAGCGATAAAAGAACGTACACAGCTGCGCAGTTTTTACTAATTTTGGCAACTTAAAAGGTACTTTTTATTACTTAATTGTTGTCGTTATTGAGAGTGGATGTAGTGCTATATAGATATATGTATGGAAGACAAAGTAAACCAACCAAATCCAAGTGATTTCTACGCTTAAGGGAGTTTGTCGTTAAATCTAGTGACGTTACATGGAGTTAACACTGTATGTTGTTAACAGAGTATTAAATACAGGTATTTTATACAATGGCGGTTATTTATCAGACCAAGGAAGAAAAGTAAGTAGTTAAAACATTCTCAAATTAGATTTACTATGTGATATAAGTAGGTCGAAGTATAAAAGGACTTTAGGTTGCGGGCAAACTTAACGACAAGCACAAAGATATCTGCGATTTATTACACAGGACCGAAAATTAATTATTTTATAATCGACTTTGATTATTTTGAAAGACATTTGTATTTAATTTTATTTTTTTCCATTGTTATCTAAAGTGGCTATGAATAAATGTATTCTATTTTATTTATTTATTTAATATTTTGTTTATAATTCGGTGAAATTTCTAAAAAATAGCAACAAAAATTATTAATTACTTGTTATTATTAATATTTTATAGAATATTTAGGCATTATATATAATGCCTGACTTATGATTTTTAAAAGAGTGTTTTTAATTATATTGTAAAATTAAAAGATTATTTTCAAACAATAAGGCTGAGAGACCAGAAGGCTGGAGCTTACCTCGCTCAAAGGATTAGCCTTTGTATCCAGCGAGGTAATGCTGCCAGCCTTCTTGGTACAATACCCAGCGACAGTGGTCTGGTGGGGCTGGACGGGCTTTAATATAGGTTTGTATTTTAATTTTAGTTTTTCTACTATTGTATATATATTTTTAAGTTAGGATATTTTAGTTTTTGTTAATAGTTCTTAAATTTTTAATTATAATATCGTGTTAAAGGCAAAGAATAATCTGTAAAAATTTTATAACGCGTGAGTCGCTTCTGTAATTAATTAAATTATTTTTTAATAGTAAAAGAAGTGTAAATAGGTATGTGTCAGTTTAATTATTTCAGGTATCTTTACATACATGAATCTATTAATATTTTAAAAGTTACTATAGTTTTCTACGGTTTTATCCAGTAGTGGATTAAGTTTAGAAAGAAATTAAAAAATATGTTAAATGCGTAGATACTTTGATAATGCATGCAAACTATACAACAGTTTCATATAATTATTTAATATTTATAGTATATTGACAAATATTATGACTTCTTTAAAGAAATCATTGAGCAACATGGAGTGAAGTATGATATTTAAAAATCAAAACAAGACATTCTATTTTGTAACTAACAATGAAATCTTGTGATTTTCTATGACGCAAAATTCTTATTCTTCTGTCTTTTAAAACTTTTAGATATTCATCTGAGATTCAACAACTTAAAAATACTAGTATTTAGAAATAAGTATGGGATGTGCTGCAAGCCGAGCAAACAAGATTATTTCTTAGTTTCGGTTTCAAACACTAATATTAATGATTACTTAGCCTTTTTGTACTGGTATTTTTTCGCAATAAAGTTTACTATTATTTAAACAATAAATTAGTTAAACAACACAATACAGTCTTGTCGTGTAACACAACAATGTCTATTAAACTTAAATTTTTGGTTAACATACAGCTTTGTATTAGCAATGATTTAAATTTAAGTACAATATTAAAATACATAGTAAGAATGTTGAAGATCGTGACGTCATTAGCAAAAATATTTTTGTTGCTAACTTGAATGAATAAAAATTATTTTATGTTCACCATAAACTTAGACAATTAACAAACTTTTAATTTATTTAAAAAATATGTTTGTCTTCTTTGGCGTAGTAACAGGAAGATTATAAAATATTTCAGTCGCAACGGTCTAATTTAACTTTGTCGTGCTGCGAGGGGAATAGTCTACTCTTGAATAATCTTTTAAAGAATAGATTGTGGCCTTATTTAAAAAAAAGTAATTTAATTTAATAGTTGCAAGACATACTTAACCATATTACCTAGAATTAATCATTTATGATAAATAATAATTAATAAAAAATTTGATCATTTAATCATAATACCAATAAGAAAAGTGTTAACGAAGACTTTATTCGTATAAGAATACGTTTAGTTATATTTAAATGACTTCTTAGTCTTTTTAAAGAAGATGGTAATACTAATGAGGTATTTCTTCTCAAATAATTTATTTATTAAAAAAATACCAATAATACCCTAAAATATGAACAAAGAATTTTATACCTTTATAAGGTGAAAATGTATGATATGGAACTTATATGAATGTCATGTATCTCCATTTTTCTTAGAAATAAATTATTTCTATTTGATTTAAATTAGTTTTCTATACAATAGAATATTTTGTCTATTATATACCAAGATTTTGCAACATTTACACACGCTCAAGTTGTCTCCCATCCATGTTACTCAACGATAGATGAAAATTGGTATGAATATTTATACACTTAATGTTTTAATTATTTTGAATGCTTACCCCCAAGCAACTCAGGTTCGCCGAGGTTCACGTAAAACAAAACATCTTTTTCATAACTATCTTCTTCTGTTATGTGTAGCGGTATGTATTTTCTGAAAAAGAAGAAAATATAATTATATAGCGTTTCAATGATTTCAGCTTAAAGTTTAATGATAAGATAGTTGACATTCCTTTCATTTTCGGCTACGCAGGTAGTAGTTATTTGGGTAGTACCCACTTTACCTATTTTACCCAATATTACCTACCTACTCGTGCTCATTGCTGAATTAATACATAAAATACCTAAGAGTGATATTCACATCAATGTAAAGATCGCCTTGCTTTTTCGTGTAAGAATTCCCATACGTAATCAATATAAAAATATATTTGTTTAGATATTTAATTATTAATTTAACTGATATCTAATTCTGAAAATATTGTAGGAGTTTGATACTTGTAGTATAAAAAAATAGTTTTTTTAAGTTTTCACGACCACCACTAGTACACATATCACTAAAACTATGTGTAACGGTTTTCAGCGCAGCACTTTATCTGATTTTTAATCCGACGTTTCGGCCACTTTCCAGTAGCCGTAATCATAGAAGACAAAGCGGTCAAGTGTCAATGACCAATGTTAAAGTTGTAACTTAGCCCACCCCCACTTGTATATTTGAATAAATAATTCAAATTTCAATTTTTGCTTATGGATATAATTTACTCTATGGGAACACTCTATGGGAAATGGCTCGCCTTAAAACGTAGTTTTAACATTCTTCCATGGTTTTAATAATAAAATACAAATTAAAAGCAGTGGAAGATATGGGGAGGGAAATTATTTTATATAGAAAAGGGATTGTGACTTAAAAATGGGTTGACAACACTGTACTAGATAAATATCGCAATATAATGATTTTCAATTAAAAAAACGTAACAGGGGCATTAGTATTATTGTCGCGTGTTCAAAATATGCATTAAGGTCAAGTACGAGTCATTGACGGAAAAGAAAATTACTTTTGTAACACGAAAATGTATAATATTTCAAAATTCTAAACATGCCGTGGCTGTAGAATAGAATGAATGAATGAATAAATCATTTATTGCCATTCATACATCATTTAGAGATGTAGAAGGCACTAACAGAGTCCGTATTTCCTGAAAAGTACAATCCGTGTGTCTTCAAGTCCTGTGTGATCTATTATCTAGATAATATGTAGGTAGTATGTATGTAATATGTATTATCTAGATAAGCATTCTCCATTTTAACCGCATTATCTTCTGAGATTTAGGCGTGATCGTGGTCAAACGTCAACTTATTTATCATAAATTGACCTCCATTACATCTCTAATTTCGAATTTCCGATCATAAACCACTTCTAATGCAGAGAAGCATATAAACGTGAATGCATAATACGTACATAAGTCGTGTCGTTTCGACATAAGTCGAAAACTTTCCAAACTCGAAAAAAATTGTGTACCCTTCCCCTCAAACCCCAAAACCTCCGTTGCTCGAAATCTAAACCTTCTATAAGTCGAAATAATTAATGATTCCCTATAAGCAAATTCAGTACTTATTTTCCGTCTATAACTCAAAAAAATAAATTGGATCTCTGTATCTGGAACATAGCAATATTTGATTTTACAACTCGATTATTTGAATAAATCTTAACCTCTACAAAGCGAATGTTTGCTTACAACAAGTCGAAATCTCTATAACTCGAATTTTTTGGCGTCTCCCATCAAGTTCGAGTTAAAGAGATTCTATTGTAAATGTGATATAATAAATAGCATTGCCTCCAGAGACAAGAAGTATAATATATAACGGTATATAATGCGAGAACGTATGCAGGTTTCTTTGTAACTGGAAATTCTCCCATATTCAAAACACGTTTCAACACGTCAGAAACACTTAAGTTATTCCGTCGCAAAAGTGATAGAAGCGCTAGTGACTTTTTGCTCAGCGAGCACTGTTCCCGAAGTGACATTTGATAAACGATATCATGCCTTACTTGCGCATCTTTAGTGTTTGTCTACACAGAATCGATTTTTACAAATAACCTGATCATTGGACATATGTGTGGATATACGAGTACATCTATCTGCATCGAAAACATTGGTTTCTTCATTTTCTTTTTGGAATAATTCCATTTTAGTGCAAATCAGACAAACGCAAAATTTGAAGCCGAATTCAATGGAAAACAAACTAGGCTGCCTTATGCCTATAATATGTGATGATGTTCAATAAAATGAAAGCCTGTGATTGTTTCTAGTTTCTATTTAATATAATTTTTACAGGTGGACAAAGCAGAGCACTTGTGGAATGGAGGTCGGCGATATTAGGAAGGAAGCTACCACTGAAAAAATACATATTATATGTAGATCTGTCAAATTTACGGATTTGTTGCATTACTTTTAACAATGTTTGCCGTCTGGATGACTACCATCCCTGTCTTGAGTATGCCGCCATAACAACCTTGATTTGAGTTCCGGTATTAGTGGCCAGGTTTCAAACTCCCTCAAGAGAGCAGCAGCTCATTTGTAACTCATGTGGTGTTGCAAATGTCCATAGGTAATGGTAACCGCTTACCATTACCATCTGCCTGTCTGCTGATTTTTTTCTACGAAGTTAAATTTTTGGATATAATTTTTGTTATACTGTGTCTTTATATGATTAATATAAAAATATTCTACTGTAATATCTTACTTTAAATGTAGTTTTAGTTAAGTTGGCTATGACATTTAAACAAGATTGAATAGTGTAATTCATTGCAAAAATCGTGTTTGTATTGTGCAAAACTGATCTAAGGAAAAACACTTAGGCTAGGAAGGTAAAAAAAAGCACTTAGAGGAGGCCTTTACCCGGACGTGGGACCCAAAAATAGAATAAATAAAAAAATAAGAAAAATATAGATAGATAGATAACACTTTATTGTACACCATTGCAGAAAACTTACGAACTAGTATTATTCTAATTGGGTACAAAGGGCGGTCTTATCGCTAAAAAGCTATCTCTTCCAGACAACCCGTGGCAAGAATATTACTGATTAGGAGTGGCGATGGTGGTATACATAATTATTGTACGATTACTTACATTTTAATAATAAATATATAACTGTATTATATACACAAATATACACATAAGTTATATACATATACAAGATATGGTGATAATATGTAACTATTTAAACAATAAATTGACAAATAAAAAAATATACTGACATTTTAATTTTTTTTTGTTTGACATGTTCATTATGGACCAAATAAAAAGGCTTTTTATTTATTTTAGTAGTAGTACTACTACTGCTTCTAGACAGTAGTTACTTTCAACGACAATCGGATCCGTAAACGCGTTCTCTTCTTTTCTTTTCCCCAACGGATGATTTAGGGGATTCAAAAGATTTATAGCATTACTTTAATCCCGAATAAAATTTGAATATGATTACTACGCACCTTTTAGGATATTAATTCGATATCTGCCTGTACCTTTTAAAAGAAAATGTGTTAGAAAATTCACGCTCCAAAAATCGTGAGAGAACTGAAATTATTTTGCAAGCACCTTTTAATGTGTGTTATGTTCGTTAAGGGTGAATTTTAAAAAGTATTAAAAATTAACATAAATCATATAATTAAAAGTAAATTTTGGGTTGATGGTTTAAGGGCTGTTCACAGTCCATAGCTAAGTAGCTGATGATGACAACCGCTTAAAATCCGTTGCGTGGTTTATGAGAAGATATACAGTGTAAACTCCATGTAACGTCACTCGATTTAACGACAAACTGCCTTAAGCGTCGAAATCACTTAGCTTTGGTTAGTTTAGCTTGTCTTCCGTACAATATAATATAGCATTACACCCACTCTCAATAACGACAATAATTAAGTAACAAAAAGTACCTTTTAAGTTGCCAAAATAAGTAAAAACTGCGCAGCTGTGTACGTTCTTCTATCGCCTTACTATAGCTCATAATAAACTCGACTGTCGGCATCATCCATACCAAAATTTCTAAGTACTTCCTTTATCACCAAGATGCCTCAATATCGCAAGATATGAATAAAATAAGTAAAGATATACAATTAAGATACTGGTGCAGCAAAAGACGTCAGACAAAAATAACAGATTTCTCTCCATTTAACGACAACTCTCTATAACACCATAAAATGCACAGTCCGTGTAGTGTCGTTATATAGAGTTTACGCTGTATATACAGATAAACAGCCGCGGAAAGCGCGTTTTTATTAAATGATGTACAGATAAAGTTCCCTGTTATTAAACAAAAGTGAATTATTGGTCGATTTGATCAAGTTTTCGCGACTAGTATTAGAACTAGTAGATTTTTAATCCGGCGTTTCGGTCACTTTTCACTGTTCTTCGTCTTCCGTGACCACGGCTACTGAAAAGTGGCCAAAACGCCGAAATAAAAACCAAATAAAATATCCTCTTATAACCGTTAAAACGTAGTTTCATTATATTACTACTTTTTTATATCAACTTATGTCAATAGCAGACTTAAATAATAATAATTTTTACATCAAGAAATTATTAAATTGAAACAGCAGTTCCGTAAGTAGTTTGATTTCCATTTAAATGAGATATAACGAAGTTATTATGTATATGTTATTGCACAATATTAGATACCTTTTTTAAATATACATTATTTAATTGGAAAGAAATGTAGATTTTAATATCAAACTAAAACTAACTTAAAACATATAATTAAATACTAAAAATAAATTAACTTATAAATATAAACTTAAAGATAAACTACAACTACATTTATATAATTTTTACACAATCCTCATACAGATAGATAGAGTTGGAAATATTTAGAAAATTTTCTATGAGAGTTTATAGTTCAAGTTTCGTGTTTTAAAGCTGAAATATATTAGATTTTGAAATATGTGACGTCACGAAATTTAGGATCCCTCCCGCCCCATGTCACACTGTAAGTCAAACTTCGTCGAAACCCCCACCCCCCCTCTAACGTTGACGTAATGTATGGATGGCCCCTTAATAGAGCATTATAATACTTAATAATGATATAATAATCGGCAGACAAACACATTGTATATCTCCAAATTAAGCAAGTTACGCTTGTGTTATGAGTAATATACAACGGACCACTCTGAGGCCGATCCCAGACACCCAGACCATGGTAAATAACGGAGAAAATACGTTTCCGAAATTTACTATACCAGGAATCGTACCCGGAGCCTCTGCGTTGCAGTGAGGTAGACCGGCAAAGACTTAGCCCGCTCAACCACAGAGGCCGTCAATTATTCCAATCTGAGTGCGCCCGTTAATTTATCCTATTTATACACATATCACGAACAACATAATTATACTATAAAAATTTGATTAATCGCACGACCAAGCCGTGTCTCGGTTGCCGACTGCATCGATAGCCGCGTTATCGATTTTGTAACCACGAGCCATAACTTATTTCTAAGTTTAGACTTGTCCTTCAGACTCGATTAACATGACGGCGGAACTCTTGGTAAGGTTTTGTCGATTTTTTCACTTCTATAAGAAAGTCGTTAGCGTCGCTCAATGCTTTGCATCTTGTAGGTCGCTGGCCAGTTCGATTTTTTACTTCCCTAGCCGAATCGCAAAAAGGAAACACTTTTGAATTCGCCATTCCCGACCGTCTACCAGCATGTATAATAAATAGTCTTTTTTCAAAGATTATTTAATGCGTCTGTATTATTACATACCGACAAAGAAATACGCACCTGGTTTATTACTTTTCCCCGCATTTGAACTTCTTTTGTTTACTTTGTGTTTAATATTTGCAATTTGACAATAGCCTATTGTTATTGTTTTTGTTTATGGCCGTTCGCAGGAATAATTAACCAGGTGTGCATATTACGAGCCCTTTGTTGTATTGTTAGTATATAACAATGCCCGAACGGAGGCGTAAGGCAGTCAAGTAACGATTACGATACTAACAAGACGTGTGTAGTACATTCGATAAGCGATATAGTGACGGACTTTGCGCGTGTTATTGAATCGTGCAGTTTGTTGCATTAGTAGTGTCTAGTTATATTTGTACTTATGTTATACGTGTTTGTATAGTTCTAATGATGGCATTTTAATTCGAGTCTTGCGTAACTCGTAACAGTATTTTTTTAATTGTCTGAAGTAAATAAATAGACAAACGATCCACTAAATAGACACAGTGACCTTGCCGATGTCCGTTTGCAACACCAGGAGCAAATGATAGTTACAATTGAGGAAGATAATCATACTTCTACGTACATAAATAAACATAACATAAAGTAATAAGATAACTAATAAATAGGCGAGAAAACGACAGAATGTATTTTCTTGATGAGTTAGATAGTTGATGAGTATGAGAAGAAAGAAGAGTGTAATAGAATAAGCTATTATAAAAATATAAATAAAGAATATAAACAGAAAGGAAGACCCGAAAAGATCTCCAAACGCAGATTAGTAAAGAACATCTGACTGAAAGAAAAAGAGCTGAATTGAAACAGAAACAGCTGGAATGAATAAATGAATGTTATGTATTGGATACATAAGTTACATATACAAATCTTAAATATAAATAAGGTTAACGCCCGGGTTAAAAGACCTTTCAAATAAATCAAAAACATTCTCGTAACTAAGAGATAGCGAATATAGGGTAGATAAGCGTGTTTACAGGAAAGATGTTCACAAATGTTAATAGGGTACATGACCATGCTCACAGATGTTAACACGGTAGATAGCCATGCTCACAGATGTTAACAGGGTAGATGACCATGCTCAATTGTTAACAGGGTAGATGATTATGTCTACAGATGTTAACAGGGTAGATGACCATGTTCACAGATGTTAACAGGATAGGTATATATGACCATGTATACAAGTGTGTATTTTCCTTTTATCTATATATTAGTACGTGAAGCAAAAACTGTGTACCCTTTTTAAGTTAAGTTAAGTTTAAGTTTATACAGAGAACAAGTGACTGAAACGTTTTTTTTTAATTATGCACAAAAAATACATTAAATAAATAAAAAAAACATTACACTCAACTACCATGTATTTCACACACACGCATATATACTCTTTTGTTTAGTGTTAAAGTTAAATTAACAATGTAGCCTTAGCGAAATCTGTGATTATAGAAGTATAGTCTTTAACGTTGATTATAATGGTCGAATTTCGACCACGGGCGACCCCTAGTTTAAATAAAATTGTCAGCTTCTTTTAAATATTGATGTTTTAAACAATGAAGTCTTTGATTTTGTGACAAGTACATAATCAAAGCATGAAAATCGATATTATCGAGACCTATCATCTCACTTGATAGAAGTCTCGCGTGACCAAAAGGCTGACCTGTACTTGGGTCAGGGCATCCAGCGTGGGAATGCGGCTAGTGTTTTGGGCACGTTCCCGACCGACGGCAATTTGGGATCCATAATACTGTTACGAGTTTAGCAGGACTCGAATTAAAATGCCGTTAGAGTTACTATAGAGTTTATTAGAACTATACAAACACGTATAACACAGGTACAAATATAACCGAACACAACAAACGTAATGCAGAAATTCGTAATTCAATAAAACACGCAAAGTCCGTCACTAATAAAGTACCGAATGTACACACGTCTAACCTTGATCGAGGTTCTAGCTCGACGGCCCCCTCCTTCAATCAGGCCATCGTTTTATACTGCACAAATGCAATGTGCAAGTATAGTAGTCGATATAATCCGAAACACCTGGCTAGTGAGTCGGCCGCAGCAGCCATAAATGTGTATAATAAAACTGGGCTGTTTCTCTAGAAACAATTGCCAATAAATAAGTAAACAAAAGAAGGCGATCATAAAATAATTACAAGTAGTTCAAATGCCGACAGGTAATAAAATGTGTTTTGTTTCAGATTCGGATTTTGTTTTTGTCGGGACCTGAGTTGTAACAATACTATTTGTATTTTTTTTAGGACAAAGCATGAAGTGAAATGTTCAAATTCAAAAGTTTTTATTCAAAATAAGTTCCACTGGAGAACACTTTTTGAAGGTTAAAATTTAATTTTACTTCCTAGTCTATGTACACCGCTTCGCAACGTGTTATTGCTGTTAAGGCGAAGAAGCGACAAGAAACTCCCCAGCAACACGTCTAGCTAAAAATTGTTTTTCTTTATATCAAACTAATTCAAATACTTCAATCAGATGCGCAGATTGATAGCGAGTTAATTTCTTACTCATGTTCTTTCCTCTCTACGCCCCTTTGCCATCTCCCGGGCATCGCATGGCGCTCGTAGTATCTATGAGAATGGTGACTCTTTTATACTTTAATACACTCATAGTACTTGCAAATCGTGCCCGAACCTTTCGTATTGAAATTGAACGTTCCATTAAGGTAATCTTTTTACCACGAAAATATCTTTTAGCAATCTAACCGAACAATAAAGCAATCTAAAAGTACATTTGCAAAAATCCGATTTGGTTGTGACCTTTTCGTAGACTTAAAGATTATGTTATAAACCAGAAAAGTATACTTTCGGATTTTCTTGACATCTGGAATTTGGATCTATATTCAAAATTGATCATCAGAAAAAACTCTTTTACCTATTTACACTATCTACAGATTGTCTATTGTTTATTACTAAAACTATATTTTACTAGTGGCATGTTTTTTAACATTTTGCATTTATTTTTTAACATTTTGGGTAAAAGTATAATTATAGCCTATGTTACTCAGGAATAATGTATCATTCTAACCGTGAAAGAATTTTTGAAATCGGAAAGTTACGCTTATGTTATAGGTAATATACAATGCACTACTCTGGGACTAATCCCAGACACCCAGACCATAGTCAATAACTGAGAAAATTCTTTTTCGAAATTTACCATACCAGGAATCAAACCCGGATCCTCTGCGTTGGAGTGAGGTAGACCGACAAAAGCTAAACCCGCTCAACTACAAAGGCTGTTGAAATAATTGTACCACTATACCAGTAGGTATTTCTCACCCCTATGAAATCCTTCAGTTTAAGTGGACCGTCACGAACTTGCCAGATATTTTAAAATTAAAAATTTAAAGACGTTCTTCTTTTGAAATATTTCCAGGAAGATTGCAGCTTTCAAGTCTACGATCTCGTTCTTTGTAAAAATCTACAATTTTCAATTGAAAATGTGAAAACGTAGAAATGCGGAATTAGCTTCATTCGTTTGCACGTCCACGGAGGCGTCTCGCAACGTGTTCAGAATCCCGCTGCAATTCAGTGACCCGTATCACGGTTGTTAAGGTTATTTAAATTTTCAAGAGTTGTATCACGTTGGAACCTCATTGAAACACACGTATATAGTGACTCATCAAGTTATCTCGGGAACTATAATACGTGGTTGCACCGAGGAACACCTTGTAAATTCTTCCTCCCCATCCTCGCCATCAAGAATAGAATAAAACTTTAAATGAAGAATGCGCTAAACAATAGACATATTCAGTTACTTTCAGTGCTGTCAACGGAATATACCATATAAATTGTTGGAACAAAATAAAGAAAATAAACCCAAAACTGCATTTAATGAACAATAAACAGAATCCTAGTGAGTGTGTGAACCCCCGGGGGAAGAGCGCAGTGTGGCGGCGGACTGGTGGCGAGGTAAGTCCTTCCTAGCTTCTTCTTCCCGTCCCTTTGCCTTCTCCCGGCCATCGCATCGCACCCGCAATACCTATAGACTTGAAATTTGATGTATATACAAAGTTTTTGTATATGTTCAATTTGAATTTAATTTTTGACATGTGTGACTGACTTTCAATTTGTTTCTGCCAGTGATGAAGTAACACGAAAATATATCTTGTAACAACGAAAACCTCTCGTATTCATTAATCTCGTCTTTTTAGCCCCCAACACATTTGGCATGGACCTTCCTTTCGCCAAGTAGAGATCAGCTAAGAACGGATTTTACGGCACGCGAAGCAGACGGGCATCAGCTAGTATTATAATATATATAAAGGTAGGGTTTATGAATTTGGATGTTCGGGGTAATCTCCGGTATTACTGATCCGGTTTTTGAAAATTCCAAAACAATAGACAGCTACATTATTCCCGAGTGACACAATCTATATTTGATTGTGATTAATAAATCAAAAAAGTAAAAATGTTTTATACTCAGCGAAGTGGGCACAGGACGCCTGTCAAATATATTACAGCAATAACGTACCACGCAAGAATTGCGCACATCCTCGTACGAGACACTGCGAGTGAAAGAGAAAGAAAGCTTAATTAAACATGCGTGTGTGTTTTGAATAGCGCCCAGCGAAATGGGCACGGGTCAACTGGTAAATCATAAAGAATAAATTGGAAAAAATATTATTGTCAGTTTTATTTAGGTCCAAATTAGACTTATTTTTAGTCATCGGTCTCATTGAATCTCTAATCTGTGCATATGTAAAACTCGTATAATTATTTAGATTTATCTGTTTATTTCTTTTTGTGTCGCTTGTTTGTTTCATCTAGTTTTAAATCACAACCATTCTAAAAAGTTTCACTTCAAAAAACGTATACGATAATATTTACTATATTTATTTGCAATGATTATTTGGGTTTTAAATAAAATCAATGTATCACGAAACTCCAATTTCATGTGTACCTAGTATTAAGGCGATCTTACCGGGATCAATTTTGTAAATTAGATTAGGCTCCCATTGAGTAAATAATAACCATAAATAAAATTAAAACTAAATAATTAACATGAATAAGTTGGCGGTAGGCTAAATAAAACTTTAACAATACTCCTTGGACAAATGTTATCTTTGTCGTCCCTGACCACGGCCACTGAAAAGCGGCCGAAACGTCGGAATAACCAAAATAAAATAAATTACCGCGCTTAAAACCGTTAAAACGTAGTTTTATTATGTACACAAGTCGCGAAAACTTAAGATAATATTATCAATTCTGTGTTTCAATATGGTCGAATGAAACAAAGTAATCAATGTAAACAGAAATTGTATTCATTCAATGTCATTGAATAGTCTCCTTTCATTTCCGTGCTTTTCAATTAGACTAATTTAATTTGATTGCTTCGTCTACTATCAGCATTAAATTAGATTGAAAAGTGAAAGTCACAATAATAACAATATCAATGACAATGTTGACATGACATAATTTGTCGTTTACATATCGGGACCTATTAAAAGATAAGTATATATTTTGTGCAAAAGTAATTTTAAACTATTTTTTTAGATTTTAAGTTTTAGTTAGATTAGACCATATTTAATTAAAACCTGAAAGTCTTAAAACAAAATAGTAGTCTTGTCCGTGCAGGTACGGAGAAAGAATACAATTTCCTGCGGCCGGGCGGCCTGTCGTAAGAGCTGACAAAACAACCCACAGCCAGGTGGTATTGTATTTGCCCGACTGGATGACTACCACTCCTGGTCTAGGGTATGCCGCCATAACAACCTTGAGTTGTGTTTCGGCATTAGTGACATTTGTAGTTTTTGGTGTTCCAAATGTTCATAGGCGATGGTAACCGCTTTCCATCAAGTGGGCTGTCCTGTCTGCTGAACTCACGCAATAAAAAAAAATACAATAACTTTTACAACAAAAAGTATATTTATTTCCAATTGTCGCATACGATAAAATAGCGGTAAGGACTCAATATGATATTGTTGCAAGCTAATTGCAAATTGCAACAGTGATTTTTTGTTCACTCTAATCTCTTTCTTTGACGTCATAAAACCTTCTTTCCTCTGTTGGTATTTAATATGATTCTTGAAAGTTATTCAACTGACCGTTTTAATTTTTCAAGAACCAGCGTGCTGCATTTTGTTAGAAGGCCATGTCTATGTCAGTCGGGAAATGTGTCAGTCGTGTTATGACTGCAAACGAGGAGTTACCTAGTACATTTTCGGAGCAAATATCTTATAAAGATGAACTTTGCGAAATTTATGTGATAACGATTTTCTGCCTTACGGTTTGGTTTTGTTGTATTTGTAAGAACTGTTAATTGTGTTTGTGTAATTAACAGTTCTTACAAACAATAAACTGTATTCGTGATAATTCCAGCGGCATTTTCGAATTTACATTCTACATATCTCCTACAAATTCCTAACAATATAAAATATACCTTCATAACAAACATATACCTCTTAGTTAATGACTACACACAGACCAGATATTATTTTTTGTTTTACCACATTACACCACCTTTGTCGTTAAACAAATAAATGAAACACGGTCAAGTCACAGAACAGCACTAGTATATACAAAGAAACAACTTTCATAAACTGCAGAACTAATCGTTAACGTACTAGCAACTGCACACTGCCATAATAAAAGGAAACCTTAACAAGTCATCTGTTTCAGAGGGCTTAAACTAAGCTCTCGGATATGAGAGCTGTGTCTGAGAGCATTCACAAGTGTCCCGAGGGCGACAGTGTTAGGTGGAAAGCGGTGTAAGCGACAGTATAAAGACTAGTACAGGTTAACTGTGATAAATAAGAATTGTTTTTTTAGGTTAGGTTTCTACACGTATTATTCTTGATATTTTAAGGGTTCCAATAAGTGGTAATTTGTTTGTATAATAAAAAAAAGAGTGTCTCGGGACGCCCCCGACGTGATAAATTAAACTAATCTAAGTTGGACTATTTAATATTCAAATTGTTTGACTTAAGAAATACTTAGGTTATTATTTAAACTTTATGTATATAGCGCGTGGCTTATAGTGAGAGAGGAGGAGCCTGTCTACCGCTGTCGTATGCGTGAGCGAAAGGGAAGTCAGATAGACTGACGACGTAACGCGTTACGTAACGAAGCGGTTTATCCTCCCATAAGAAGTTATCACTTCAAAAACAAACACTAACAAGTCATCTCTTTCATAGGACTTAATCTGAGCTCTCGAATATGAGAGCTGAGGAATAGTGTTGAATAGAAAGCGATGAAACGACACTATAAGGGCTAGTGTAGACTTCAACTATGATATTATAGTTGAAAATGATAATTTTGTTTGAATATGATAATTAAAATATGATTAAATTGTTTTTAAGATAATTATATTTTTAAAGATCTACACTCAACAATATCGCTTAATATTTGAATTAAAACTTTCTTTTCCGAAGTTTAACATAAAAAAACAAAACTTAATTTTAAGGATACTAACAGATGCAAACACTAAGCTTCTAAAAGTGTAATCAATTTCATATCTACAAAATAACATATAAAGCTTACTTATTAGGTTAGGAAAAATACTAATACTTATTCCATGCTTTAAATACTAAAACTGTCAAAATATAAGCAAGCCTCTCATAATTATAAATACTGATAAGAAATCAAGGTTGGTCATTCAGTACTATGCTTAAAATCCAGTAAATATCTGCGAAAGAGCCAGATTGAGAGCCTACAGAGAGGCGTTTTGTTATGTTTGTCTTGCTTTTAGCCATTTCGTCAAAATAAATATACTATTTTTTATATAATTCTAAGACAGATATGAAGTAAAATGAGATTTACGTATAACTTATATTCAATACTTCCTCATTGAATAGAGTACCAGAATAATGTTATTCGGGCAATGTCACGCAGACAGGAGATTTGATGAAATAGTGTAGTTGCGTATCGGAAGTGTCTTTGATTTGTTAGGCCCCTGGTATATTGCGACGGAAAATACCATGGGTGGTGTATTTGCAGGGGTGTCACCTTACGGAAAAATGTCGAGACATTGACATTTTATGTAACATGCAAGTATGATCCAAAGAAGTTTTATTTGTTAAAAAATTCAAAAGACACCCAAAGCTATCTTGTTTATTGTGGGAATTGACTTATTGTGTATGGTGCAATATGTTACCTCATTGGATACAGTGAAAGAAAGAAAGAAATAATATTTATTTAGGACAAGATATAAAAAATGTTACATGATAATGTATATTACAACTGATTGTGATGTCCTAAAAAGGCTCTTGCTCAGCATAATGCTAGTTTCAGAGCATGTTCCACAATTGGACAGCTTGAACACTGAATGACTGATTATAAAACTTGGTTGTATTGAGCGGCGTTTTAAGTCTCATGTTCACTGTTAACCTGAGGAATTTAATTTAGCATACTTTAGGATTTGCCCTTGAAGGGATACTTGAAAATATCACCTGTATATTCCGTACCAATGTAAAAACAACTGTTGGATTCAAGTTTACTTATACCCTTTTCTAACAATAGCTTTCGAATGATATGCACTGTTACGAGTTAAGTGCCGACAAAAGCAAATTCACACCTGCGTCTGTAGAAACACATTTTATTACCGTTTTGGCCTTTGGACTTTTTTATTTATATTGTGTTCAAAATTTGTGATTAGAAAAACAGCCCCTTGTGTATTGTAATCTTTTATGGTAGTCATTAGCCAGGTGTGATTCTAGGAAATTCATTCCACGCGGTCGAGCAGACATATTGTATTTGTACAGTATAAAGCAATGCCCCAATGGAGGGAGGAGGCGACTGCCGCTCGACTGAGCGATAACCACAAGCCGAGCAGACTTATGTACTTTCGATAATCTATTTAGTGACTGACTTTGCGCGTGTTATTGAATCGTGCGTTACGTTTGGACTGGTTGTGTTCAGTTATATTTGTACCTTTGTTATAGTGCTAATAAACTCTTTATTAATTCTAACGGCATTTTAATTCGAGTCCTGCAACTCGTAACAGTACTAAGAAAGCTACATCAACACCAATTAATAACAAAGTCCATAAAATGTTCTTTCGACGAGAAATCAGCCCGAAGTTGAAACTCGCAATGGTAACACCCTAAGCCATTAATTGCTTTCCTTGTTTCATTACAACGTTTTATAGGTTATATTCTCAGAATAATATTTTACGTTAATTAAACCTCACCTTAATATTATTGGATATTTGACGATATATCTACAATCGATCTACCACACCTAACCGTGGCACGGTAGATGAATAGAATAATATGATTGATAATATTTTTATTATCATGTCTTTCAAGACCACGGGCCATAAAAATAGCCCGGACTTTTGGAAGGCTTGCGTGGGGCCATGGGAAGGCCAACACGTAGAGGCCCTTTGACAAATTTAATGTAAATGTGGCGTGACACTGACCGGCGATTATCCCTGTCTATATCATATAATAATGCACCCAAGGACAAGCCCCGACCAGTGTAGGACTATTGTGGGAAATGAGAAGAGAAAGTACCAAGCTATTGGGGTGAACTGTTAGTGGTACTAGTGGTCTGGGAATATGGGGACTATGGCGTCTGCCCGTCGCAATGTTCAGGGAACATGGAAAAATGGGCAGACGGTGACTCGCCACTCCCTGCATGGGCCTCTAAAAATACCATAAAAGACAGGGCTAACATGGGTGTGAGTGGCTAAGGGGTGTAGAGGGGTGGGCCTGCAGGTTCACCGAAGCTACTTCCGACGTGATGCCATTTATGATTGATAATATATTGTTACGAGTTACGAGTGCGGGACTCGAATTAAAATGCTGTTGGAATGACTATAGAATTTATTAGAACTATACAAACACGTATAACACAGGTACAAATATAACTGGACGCAACCAGTACAAACGTGATGCACGATTTAATAACACGCGCAAAGTCCGTCACTATATAGCTTATCGAATCTACACACGTCATGCTCGTGTCATAATCGTCGCTTGACTGACTATCTCTGCATTGGGCCATTGCTTTATAATGCACCGATGCCATATGTCTACCTGGCTAGCGTCGGCGCAATTTCCCAGAAAATATAATCTGCACACCTGCATAATTATGCCTGCGAACGGCCATAAACGAGTACAATAGGCTATTGTCTAATTAAAAATAAATTTTAAACAAAGTAAACAAAAGAAGGTAAGATAAGATAGTCATAAAACAGTTTCAATGTTATTAGCTCAAACGCCGCGGCAGGTAATAAATGTGCTTTTTCTACAGGTATGCAGGTGGCCCAACTTGTAACAATATATAGATAATTACTTGACCTAACTGATGTGTCAATACCATAACCCTTTTTTTAGTTTTAGGGCGGCTTGCATGCAATTTAAGGAATGCCTTAAATTAATTTAAGAAACACAAAACGCATTTAACGCGTCTTGCACAACGTAAAATTTACCGGTAAAAACGTTTAAAGCACTGTCAAAGCTAATCACCCAAAAATGGGTATTTAACTGCCTTAAACGCGTTTAAGGATTGTCGCTCGTGTGTCTTTATGAAATTGTCACTTATTGAAAAATCAATTACAGATTGTCACTCGTATATTATTTGCTTTAATTATTTATCTCAATTCTAAATACCCATTATTCGTACAAACCACAGAGTACTTTTATATATGGTACAAACTTTAACATGGTAGCAGAGTAATAAAGTTAAGGAATTGAATCCAGTAAAGATATTTTAACTAGGAAAGAATAAATAAAATATTCTAGCATTGTACTCGGCCCGACGTTCATAATGGATAAGGCGATCGCTTCTAAGGCTTCTAAGGTAAAAATAATGCACCTTGACGGTAAAAACTATAAGCATTAGCGGTATCATATTGAGACAGTGTAGAGCAATACCCGACGCTGAAGAAATTTTGCAAGGAAAACTTCAAAAGCCCGATGAGTCGGCAGCATCTGATGATGCAGTTGCTAAAGCAAAATATGATATAAATTTACAACAATTTCTGAGAATAGACTGTGTATTTTTAATTCTGATGAAGACAAACATGACGGATGAGATTCTAGAACAAGAACGACTATATAATGGAAGCAGCGAAGACAAACTTCTGATCTTTGTCTAAAATTCTTTCAAATAATTCTATAAAAAGGACCCTGAACATGAGA
This sequence comes from Dendrolimus pini, assembly GCA_949752895.1. Classification (NCBI taxonomy): domain Eukaryota; kingdom Metazoa; phylum Arthropoda; class Insecta; order Lepidoptera; family Lasiocampidae; genus Dendrolimus; species Dendrolimus pini. The sequence continues at coordinate 3,521,952 of OX457142.1, read as the reverse complement.
TGGGAAGGGAAATCGGCATTAAACAACATTTCAACAACTCTTTTCATTAATTAATGTTTATTATTCTTTATGAAATTTTAAGTTATTAAAAACTTCATTACAGGTTGTCACTCGTATACTAAATATTTGCTTTAATTATTTATCGCAATGCTAAATACCCATAAAATCGAAAATAAAACAGCACAGCAAAAGATGATTCTTCAGGTTGCCGCCAAAAGTTCCGAAGTAAACTTAACCAAACGAACGAAATTTCAAATGTCAATTTGACATTGGCCACCTAAAATCCCTTTTTACGCAAGAAATAACTAACATTAAACCTAATTTATTTATTTTTGTTCAATAAAATGGATCGCCACGTGTAACGGAACACATCTGGCGGTTTTACTGACGGCATAAATACATTTACCTAAAAATCACGGGAGAGTGCCTCATGCCAGACAACATAAATGCATTTAGTTTTAAACGCGTTAAGAGAGTTAAATAAAATTAACTAATTTTATTTAAAGACTATCATTATGCAAGCGGGCCTTAATATTTATCATAAGTGTAGTAGTTATATCCTCTCTGTTTCTTATTGTTAATCACAGCGTCTGTCATTGTCAACAACGCAATTTTCTTTTATCGTGTTTCTATATTTTATAAACGTAACATTTATTAAAATGTTGGTAGTATTGTTTCTTGTAGTCGTGCAAGCAAAAGTTGACTTTAAGGTGATGAACATTTTGATTCCGTAACAGTACATGAAGATTTTATTTTAAATAAGATGGCAAGAGAATCCTGAAAACAAGTTAACACTTTCCCCCTGGGCAAGTTAAATGTAGCAGCACCAATTTTAAGTAGCCCTGTTGAGACATAAAATTAAAAAGTTGTCTAATTTAGGTGAAGGGTCTCTGGCAAGTTATTAATTTATTAAAATATATACCACCGTTTTCTTCCCTGATGGTTTGTAAAATACAAAAGTCAAGTGAGGTTATGAGTGGCTTCGAGAACTCTTATCTCTGAAAGGGGTCAATTGCGACCTCCTGGGACTGCTGTATTTTAAAATAAATGAGAACAGTTATGTATTTTTTTTATTGTTGTACTTACTTCAAAATAAATTAATGTTATGAGTTTAGCTGAACTCGAATTAAAATGCCGTTATAGAGTTTATTAGAACCACACAAACACGTATAATACAGGTACAAATATAACCGAACACAACAAGTCCAACGTAATGCAGAAGGTCGTAATTCAATAACATGCGCAAAGTCCGTCACTATTAGATACCCCATTGTAGTACACATATCGCTTATATCGCTTGCATCGTGGTTCTCACTGAATGCCCCCCTCCCTCAATCAGGCCATCGTTTTATACTGCACAAATGCAATGTGCACGTATCGTAGTCGACATAATCCTAAGCACCTGGCTAATGAGTCGGCCATAAATTAGTGCAATAAAACAATGGGCTGTTCTCTAGAAACGTATGCCAATAAATAAGTAAACAAAAGAAGACGATCATAAAAGAATTACAATTAGTTCAAATGCCAACAGGTAATAAAATTTGTTGTTTGGTTTTCCAAATATGCAGGTGGATTTTGTTTTAGTCGGGACCTGAGTTGTAACAATAGGTACATTATACAACTTCAACCCTATCGAGACTTTTTAAGGTGATTAAAAGAAATCTCGTGTGACCAAATGGCTGGTCTGTATTTAGGACAGATCAGCGTTGCTAGGCTCCCCATCGACAGCGATCTGCTGCATATTTTTTACCTTTAAAATAAAAATATCCAAATATCAACTCGAGTCGATTGAGTGGAGAGTCTGGAGGCTGGTTGGCAACGACTAGCTTTTCGACAACAAATTCAAAGTCTCGAACATCGACGCAAGGTTGCCAGCTTATCAGTTTTCTATCGGATACACTTTGGTGAGTGTGCAGCTGAGCTTTTCGATCTGATCCCGTCATCCGTCACCGTCATGGAAGGGACCATCATCGGACTACCAGACGCACCGGCATGCGCTACCGATATAGAGTGTATATTCCATCTATAAGGAGTAATAATTTATTTTTTTCATTGCTGAAGCACAGCAGACAGGCTGACGACCCAACTGCGATGGAAAATGGTTTCCGTCACCTATGGACATTAGCAATGTGCCGGCCTTGAAGGAGAGCTGATATCGAAACACAACTCGGTTGTTATAACGGCATACTCTAGACCAATTGTGGTAGCCATCCAGGCGGGCAAATGCCCTACCACCTAGCTGTGGGTTGTTTTGTCGCCTCTTACGACGGGCCGCCCGGCCGCAGGAATAGCTAACGATAACTTCTGTCACACATAATTTTTGCACATCTTTAACTGTTTACGCAGCTCAATCAGCGGAAGCTGAAAAAAAACCCAGAGTTCGGACCATTCTTCATTGGTGCTCCGCTTCTATTAATTTTAGCGTGATGATATATAGCCTATAGTCTTCCTCGATAAATGGGCTGTCTAACACTGAAATAATTTTTCAAATCAGATCAGGAGTTCCTGAGATTAGCGCGTCCAATGTAAAACACAACAAAACCTCGCGAAACGCTTGCAATGCCCTATACTCCTGGGAACTTATAAAAAGTATATTTAAATACATTCTTTTGACGATCTTATAGTAACGGATTTCGGATACACCGACCGCTTTGTAGTATTACGTCATAGCCGCGCCGGTGCTACTATCACCACAACTCACATGTGCTCGTGTATAGCTTATTTTGACCAAGATACGGTCTGATTCAGGTCAGGGCACCGCGACCGTAATTGAAAGTTATAGCCGCAGGGCGGTCTTTGCTACTTTTAGCGTCGCGCATTATTCTCTCCTTTTTTCGATAACTCAAGTTGCCTAGTAATTAATATCCATCCATAATATTTATTATAAATGCGTGCTGATGAATTGTGTCAGAAACAAAAAGGAAAGACAGGCACTGATGAGACTTCAGTCTAAATCCTATGGATATTGGTGTCACACAAACAATTCCGTCTCAGAAATATCTCAAAGACTGGGTGGTTTAATTGGAGGCCTTCATCAGTAACGGCCTTTGTTTTTATAATATAATTTATTTAGAGTAAATTACATTAGAGTACGATGGGGGTTTCCGTGTGGATAACCTCACCCCCCCCCCCCCACCCAAAAAAACAGAATAAAAAAATTACTTTGTTTTTAACCGACTTCCAAAGGGAGAAGGTTCTCAATTCGACTGGTTTTTTATGTTTGTTACGCGATTTCTCCGTCAATTGTGAACCGATTTTCAATTTTTTTTCTTTATTGAGAAGAGAATACTCCTGAGATAGTCTCATTATCACCAAGCCAAGCTCTGATAAGTGCAGGGAAATCGGGAAAGTTTGAAAAGCGCCAAGCGCCGACACTCTTCGAAAGACAAAATTTGTGTACGCGTGCCATCAGTACAATTTCTACAGACGCTTAAAATTTTACTTCTAAAGCTACTCAAGCAATTAAAAAGTAGATTTATTTATAAATACAAAAACTACTTTAAACTAAAAAGCACAAAATAAACGTGTCGGTGCCAATTAAACATAAAAACAAGAACAAAATACACCGATGTTCTTAATTGTTTGGGATAAGATTGAAGAAATGAGATATAATCATTATTATTTATTTATTTACAGACAACACAGTCCAATATACGCAAAAATACACACTTACTTAGTTTTTAATATTTAATAATATACTTTTAACAAATTACATTACTAATTTTTGCAAAAAGTTATGTACTGTCTATAATAAGAATGAATGTAACTTACGTCTTATTTCGGTATCCTTCAATGTCAATCGGTCTGACACGCACTTAGCCGATTTTAATTTTTTTCTATAAATGCTTTTATTAGCGGAGATAAATATTTTATGTCTTGGAAAATACACGTTTTCATAGTATACGCATTCGAAGTACGAGAGAAACAATAAAAATCTAATATTGTACTACAACAGCTGTGTTAGTAATTATCTTCGGCCACTATACATATATATATTCATTAACAAAAAAAACTTTTACACTTTTTGTCATGTTTATTTTTAAAGTTAATAATTAATTTTGTTATGTACCCTCTTATTTCTAAACTAAACAATCGGCCATTTCCTTAATTGAATTGAATAATGTTATATTTGTATTTATTCGGTGATTAGCGCCTGTTTTGTATTGAGTAAGTAGTTATGTAATAATATTTATCTCTAATATGTGGTAATTGTGTACAGATTATAATTCAAAATCACTCAATTGTATATAGACGGTATTCACTACATTTTATTATCATGTTGGCAGACGCGATATATTTATACTGTGTTCAGTTTATTTTCTTACATTGACCAGCTGCTGTTCTTTTATTACCATAAACCCTTCCGAGTTGTTGCAAGTATTTTTTTAGTAACAACTCTACGGACTCTAGTTCCGTACCTTTTTTTTACAGTTAAATTTTTAGATATAGTTTAGAAGTTGTACACGCTTATTTGCTGCTTTTGTTATTGTGTGTGATATTTAATGAATGTATGTTTGTGTTGTGGTGTACCTTAAGAATAACTTATTATATTCATTTATTCTAATTTTAATACTAAACTTATACTAATATAGAGTGTATCTGTTACATGCTGGTGTTGTGAGGAAGTGCATGTGCATTGTGGGCCTTATGTCTATACCTATTTATATTATTCTATCTAGTGCCATTTGTGTTGTTTTTCCTTTCTGTGTCTGGGTTATTAATTTTTAGGCTCTTTGTGTGTTTTGGTTTGTTTGTGAAGTGTGCGTGTAATGCAATGCCGTGGTAGTGCGCGTTGGTGTGGCTATTTGTGTAAGTTTTGTTGTTAGTTGTGTGTTTGTGACTTTGTGTGGTGCAAGTATTACACTACCTATATTGTGTTAAGGATATAAGTAGTATATTGAGCTCAGGTCATCGAATACAATGGATGAGGTTCCCAGAAGGCTAGCTCACCTCGCTAGATCGCTTTACCGATATGTTGTCCGAGGTAGGAACCGGCCTCATGATCACCCCAAGAGTAAATGATTTCAGTACAATTAAAGCCTAGCACACGCTTAACCTAGAGGCAAACAAAATTTTCTGGTGCAAGAACTTTTTAAAGTTTTCTTATAACGTATTGTTACAACTCAGGTCCCGACAAAAACAAAATCCACCTGCATATCTGAAATAAACACACTTATTACCCGACGGCATTTGAACTAATAATATTGAAATTCTTTTATGATTGTCTTCTTTGTTTACTTATTAGCATACGGCCTATTGTTGTATTGTAATCAATTAGCTAAGTGTTACGGATTTTAAACTAAAAGCTGATTATAGTAAACTCGGTCCACGTTGCCGGGCGGACATATTGCATTTGTGTAGTATAAAACAATGGCTAGATTGTGGGAGGAGGCACTCGAGCGAGAACCATGATCAAGGCAGGACCGTGTACATATCGGGAATATCTATTAGTGACGGACTTTGCGCGTTTTAATTAACCGAATGAACTACGACTTTCTGCATTACGTTTGGATTTGTTGTGTTCGGTTAAATTTGTACCTGTGTTATACGTGTTTGTATAGTTCTAATAAAGTCTATAATAATTCTAACGGCATTTTAATTCGAGTCCCGCAACTCGTAACAGTATTGTTTAACGCAATTAGTCATAAATTCAGACTTTTAGCATGGAAAAAGCAAAAAATCTACGGGTTGTCGCTTCTTAGCGATAAGACCGCCCATTGTGCACATTTAGAATATTTTTAGGCTACAAGTTCATCTGTATTTTCTGTAATGGTGTACAATAAAGTAATATCTATCTATCTATCTACAATCTTTTACTAACACAAATAAAATATACGCTGACGAGCTTACAAATTATCTTCGAGTGGAAATCTTCAAGTGCGACTGTCAAAAACAATTTACAAGGGGATTAAAGGATATGAGTACGACAAAAGATTGTTCGACTCAATAGCAGAGTTTCGTTTCAACACGTCTTACAACATCACTGTTTCCAGAAGTTATTTCTCTATGAAATTTATTAATCGGATCCCAGAAACATACTGATATAATTTTAAAGTTTCGCTGTAGATAAAATATTTTAAAAATGTTGCTCTGGGAATGTATACTTAATTTCAAAAAATAGTTTGTTAATTAATTTAAGAGTGGTTGTCTTCTTTTTTTATTTTTTTTTGCAGGATGTCAGGAGACAGGCCGACGGTCCAATTGATGGAACGCGGTTACCATCGCCTATGGACATTTGCAACATCAAAGGTGCTATAAATGCGCTGCTGTCCTCTTAAGGGAGACTGGAACCTGGTCACTTATGCCGCAACACAACTCAAGGTTGTTATGGCGACATACTTTAGACCAGGGGCGGTAGCCATCTAGTCGGGCCAATGCCCTCCCACCTGGCTGTGGGTTGTTTTGTCGCCTCTTACGACAGGCCGCCCGGCCGCAGGAAATTGTATTCTTTCTCCGTTCCTGCACGGACAAATATTATATCTAGTAAAGGCAAGTTCACGAAGTCTCACGAAAGCGCCATGCATTGATTGGCGTTCTGTTCAAACATATTGTTACGACCTGAACGCCGACAAAAGACAAGTTCACACCTGCATACCTGTAGACATTTTATTACCTTTTCGGCATTTGGCTTCATTTGTTTACTTTGTGTTTAAAAAAAATCGATAAGAAACACAGCCCATTGTGTTTTGTAATCTTTTATGGTAGTCTAATGACTACCATATGCCAGGTGTGATTCTAGGAAATTCAGTCCACGCGGCCGAGCAGACATGTTGCATTTGTACAGTATAAAGCAATGCCCCAATGGAGGGATGAGGCAGTCAAGCGATAACCACAAGCGGAGCAAAACGTGTGTACATTCGGTAATCTATTTAGTGACGGACTTTGCGCGTGTTATTGAATCGTACATTACGTTTGGACTGGTTGTGTTCAGTTATATTTGTACCTGTATTATGCATGTTTGTATAGTTCTAACAAATTCTATAGTAATTCCAACGGCGTTTTAATTCGAGTCCTGCAATTCATAAAAATACGAAGAAATATTAATATAGGTAAACGAAATAACCAGAGAAATGTTTACCCTATGAAAGGTTAATCAAAAGAAGCAAATAATTTCGTACCTGGCGTCCTTTTTACGAGCGTGTGTTTGTGCTAGTAATAAAAGAGTAATCACGTGTGTTTGTCTGTAGAGCCCTTTTAACCCGAATTCCATGTGAAGTGAACTGCAAAGGGCTTTTCGTAATACTAAGCAAATAAACATTAAAGAATGGATATTTTAACCCAAAGTTTGTTTTAATGTTTGTGTAATGTAGCTGCCTTTTGGTTTGCAAGAAAGTTTGTTTAAAGCTAGTCAGTAACATAATATGTATTACCCATTAAGTTATGCAGGGGAATTTTTCAAGTGGGGTCTTCAGAGGCAGAAGTTAAACTATGTCAAATAGGGAAAACTTGTCAAAGGACTCTCGAGGCTAGTTTGGACCACAACTAAAGAGATATGATTTAATTTTTGAAAAATCAATCACCTTTGTCAGGAATCGTATCGGCTGATTTTGAAAGGATTTTGAGAATTTTGTATTATTATATTAAATCATAGTGTAGCCTTTGTGAAGCTTCATAAAGCTCGATTTTTTTATTATTTTCGATACAAAAAAAGTTACAAACCATTTTTTTTAAACAACTCTACGAACTCGAACTCACGAGTCCCGTAAAACTGTTGTACAACTTATTACGAGGAAAGTTGTTAGAATTTATACACGTTTGTTGGTTATTTTTGTTTTTCTGTGTGACCACTAGTCTGAATAAAAATGTAATCGTGGATTATTTCTACGGGTAAGTAAGTAATATTTACGTAAAAGAATGTGAAGTTAAAGTCCGACATTAAGCACCTTTAATAAACATTATAGGTACTCAAATAAGAAATCTTGCGTGCGAAACGAAGCGAATAAAGTAAAGAAAATAATGATACCACCACTCATTTTACTGTTTGGAACATAAAAATCAGACAAGTGCGTGACAATCTGTCACCTATGAAGTGTTCCGTAAACACAGTTAACAAAGGTCAACTATATTCGTCACTTGAATATGGAATAAGCTTTTTTAAAAAGGTTTATAAATACATACTTTTGAAACCCTGGATATCATTTAGCAGCAGATTGCTAGACAAGTCAAGTAAAACGAGCCCAAACACGACGGGTCTATCTTGTTTAGTACAGGCGATATACATATGTGTACAAAATTTCAGCTCAATCGGAAACCGGGAAGTTGATCAAATTTAACTTGCAAGATTCCACCCGAACTTACTTACAAACATCCATTGCAAGTTAAATAAAAGCTTGTAAAAAGAATGTAAAATAATCCATATCTTCATTTTCTCCTTCTAGGACATTACAGTCTCGCAGAAGAACGTTTCACCACAGCCGGGAGGAATATATCCGTCTCGATAGCCGTGACAAGATTGCGGCGCTACTCGTTACAAGCTGGACACACCTGTAGGGTGCAGCGCTGACGGGGCGTGGGACCCAGCCGCCTCCTTTAGCGAGACTGTAATGTCCGCGAACGAGGCTACAGAGTGAGAGAGGAAGCAGACCACTACAGGGGAGCCAGTGGCGGCGACGCACGGTTGTCCGCTACAACCTCCAGCTACCAGCTTCATCTTTACAGAAAATTTTAAAACAATCTTCCAGGATACAAGGCTTGGAAACTAGGAATGAAATCACTCCGGCTACAGCGTAATTACACAGTTGTTTCTATATTAGATTTTGTTCGAATTTTAGCCTCAATTTTAGCAACAAAGGTTCGTTAAATATTTTGTTCAATAAACCGGTTTTAAACGGTTTTGCAGCACGGCTTCAAAGTGCAGCCATGTGGTACACAAAGTGCTCGGTCGCATACAAACAAATATTTATATCAGGAACAGTTGTCATACAGAGAATTCTCGATTAATAAACCGGTTAAATTAGATTTAATTAATTCTAGGATATGCCCGTGACGTCGTCCACGCTTAACTTAAAATTCCCATGGGATTCTCGGAATAAAAAATATCACACATTTTATTACATAAAATTTTCAATCTGATTTATTGATCAGTAAAAAATCACATTGAAATTAGTTTTTTTTAATCTGTCCATTTTAATTAATTCCCAGTTAATTTCCCGCGGGATTCCCATAGTAGCAAGTAGTGCAGATTTTGAGTCTAAGAATTTACCGTCGATCAGTGAAAACCGCAAAGAAATCGGCCCAATAGTTTGAATCCTTAACAAACAGATAAGAAGACTAAAATAAATGTCATCGCGTTCTCCGTCGTTTATGAAGTCAATGATAGTCGTTTTTTTAATAACTTCAACGTACAGATACGGCATGTTTAGAATTTTATAATATTATAAATTACTTTTAACAATTATATTGCGAACTAAATAATTAGCTAAAACCGGTTATAAGCGATTCAAAGCGGTTAATTTTAAACCGGTTCCAGTACTTGATGTGACATATAAAGGCAGACTGACAGGACGAAAAAATAGGTTTACCTTTTAGCCAAAACGGGTAAGGAACCCTAAAAGTATTCCGTGCTTTCATTAATGATTGTCGTGAAACATATTTCACTTTAGTAAAATATGGTAGCCGAAAGAACTATTTAAATACTAAAGCTTTTTAGGGAAAATTGGAAACTTTTACGATCAAAGAAATGTTGGTGTCGTGTTTTCTTGACATCTCAACTTTTTAATCTGATATGTTCTTTTACGGAACGCTTTTGGAAATGTTACTCTTAGGGTGGTTGATGATCAATATTGTTACGAGTGCGGGACTTGAATTAAAATGCCGTTGGAATAACTATACAATTTATTAGAACTATACAAACATGTATTACACAGATGTAAATATAACTGGACATAACCAGTACAAACTGAACGATTCAATAACACGCGCAAAGTGCGTCACTATATAGCTTATCGAATGTACACGTCTTGCTCGTATCGTAATCCTCGCTTGACTCACTCGCCCCTCCGTTCGGACATTGTTTTATTTTTACTAAACTGTACAATACAACACTCGACCGCGTGGACTGAATTTTCCAAGAAAACGTAATCCGCACAACCATAAGCGAGTACGATAACAATAGGATGTTTTTCTAATTACAAATTTTAAACACAAAGTAAAAAAAGAAGTCCTAATGCGGGAAGGTAATAAACTGCAGGTGTGCATTGTTCTTTGTCGGTCGTAACAATATTATGAAGACTTTTTTGTTCCGTAGATAAATATATAACAGTTTATTACTCACTAAAATAACAGACAGAATAAAATAGTTATAATAATTTTAGATAAAACAAATAGGCCTAATCGCTTAGAACGATCTCTTGCAGGCAGCCTAACTTATCGTTACTAGCCTTCGTCTAGACTAGTCTAGAGTCTAAAGCATTAATGGCAAGGTTCCCAGTTCCCCTTAAAAGACCAGAAGAGCATTTATAACACCCTTGGTATTGCAAATGTCAACAGGCGTTGGTAACCGCTTCCCATCTGCCTGTATGCTGAATTCGACCAATAAAAAAAAATTAAAAATTCAAATTCAAGTTTTTAATCAAAATAAATTTAGCTGAAAAACATTAATGAAGGTTACGCATATAAAATATAGTTTAAATTTACTTCCTATTATATGTACACAGCTTCGAAACGTGTTAGCAAGAAACTCATCAGCAAAACGTTAAGTTAAAAATTGCTGGGTTTTTTCGTATCTTATCTATTTCAGGTTCTTTTTAAATTAATACAGAAGTATGTTATACAATTACTTTTCGAATAATTAATGGAGTATATACCAAAACATAGTAAAGAAAAGAGAAATATTGTAGTGCAACTCTATTTTCTTTTTAATAAAATTTCATATTAGTATTTCCTAGCCGAAAATCATAGAATAATCGCTTAACGGTTGTAGGAAGTAACACTGTATATGTATCTAGTAAAAGTAGCCTAAGGGACTGTTTATACTCTCCGAAGGCAATAAATCCCTGTATAGCGTGTTTTGAAGGGGTATACATCATCCCCTGCGGCGAGGGTGCGAAAAAGGACGTTTACATTTTTAATAAGAAAATGTTTAACGGTACTTAGAACACATTATTTGTAGGGAAATGTCTTCAGGTAGGGTTTTCACGTTTTATGAAGAAAATATAATATATAATAATACACACTTTTGGGAAATTTAAGTGAAAAAAGACTTCACATTTATTTATAATTTTTTGTTATATTCTTTATTTAATTAATGCATTTTCCATGTGTATTTATTACGAATTTTTGCTTTGGCCAGCTAAGATCTATTATTTTGAAAATAATCAAAACGTTCTGAACAAAAAGCGTGACAATTGAATTAGTGATGAAAATATAATACATTTGGTAATATATATTTTTTCTGCAATATATAGAACTATATTACATATTTTAATACGGTTGGCAACTTTATCTTGGGGTGAATACACAAAGCAGTTGTTATTTTTAAAGTTCCATCCAATGTGAAAAAGTGGCCGATTATCAAGTTGTCATGTCATTAAAATATAATTCGACTATAGTATTATATATAATTACTATAGTTATAAACATGTGACATGTATCTATATCAATAATAGAAGCCTCTTCTTCGACTTTGTGACGTCACGAAATTTTGAATACCTCCCATCCCTTCTCGGACTTTGTTTCACTTCTACTGCGCACACACATATATAGGTATTCTTTTCAAAAGAAAATCCCGCGTGTCAAGTCACGGAAATAGATAGTTCCATATAAATTACTTTATTGAATCCTTCACTACTTGTTTTTTTTTTTGGATGTATAAGTTTGCGTTTGACCAAAGTGAGACCTTGATGTTGTGTAATGACGCAGTCTAGGATGGCACGCGCTTACCTATAAGATACCTATTATCACCATCCCTGAGAAAACACACTTGGCCTAAGTGTTAATCTGAACAGTACATGTAATCATAACCAACAGCTGACTGCTCTTTTGGACTGAAGCCCAAAAATAGCCAAGCTGTGATATACTGTTGCTTTGCTTTCATATAACTGGTCGGTCGGTAAATTAAGTTAAAGCCGTTTAACACGACGCCGTCCGTCCCCGTTGGAATAACGTGTGTCGGGGGATTTGCCCATTTACTTGCCGTAAATTGCAAAATGGATGCTGAAATTTCATGGAGGGATTTTTAATCGCTTATAAAGAAAGAAAGAAAAACTTTATTTGAAGAAATAGTGACGTCATTACATTCTTTATACATTATGACGGCCTCTGTGGTCGAGCGGGCTCAACTTTTACCGGCTAACCTCACTGCAACGCAGAGGCTCCGGGTTCAATTCCCGGTATTCCATAAGTGAGAATAGGACGAATGTATGTATGTAGCTGCTCTAATATGATTTCTATAATTTCAGTTATTGTTCTGAGTTCTTAAACAAATTTTGACCGACCATTTTGATGTCAAAACTAATTTAATCTCAGTCAAACTTTGCACGTGCTACTACAGAAACTCAAGCCACATTTTCACGCAAAATTTAATTTATTAACTCTTAATTACAGAAGTTTGTTCTATATTAAACTTGAATTAGCAGTTCGAAGTTGTTTTGTGTTACCCATAACACCCCAGTTGGTAGACCCTTCTCTCTTCTATTGTCTTTCAGCCTATTGGCAGAAGGGTTTGAGCGTGACAATGCTGTCAATGGGCTTTTTAACCTGTACATTAACAGGTTTTTCAAGTTTCAAGTGAGGCAATGAAAGTCAAATATAAAATAATAGCAGTCTATAATTGCTGGGCAGAAAAGTTCTCATAATTTTATTTTTATTTTTTATTGCCGGAGTTCAGCAGACAGGCAGACGGCCCACTTGATGGAAAGCGGTTACCATCGCCTATGGGCATTTGCAACACCAAAGGTGCTACAAATGCGCTGCTGCTCTCTTAAAAGAGTCTGAAACCTGCTCACTAAGACGGAACACAACTTAAAGTTGTTATGGCAGCATACTCTAGACCAGGGGTGGTAGCAATCCAGTCGGGCAAATACCCTAACACCTGGCTGTGGGTTGTTTTTTACACGCTTTATATTAGCTTCACTTGTATGTCAGTCAGTATGTCTGTAACCGACCCCTAAATTTGACCGACTTCCCGTTTTCCGATTGAGCTGAAATTTTGCACGTATGTGTATATCGCGTGACAATGCAATAATATGGTACCATGGAGCTGATCTGATGATGGAGTCGGAAGGTGGCCATAGGAACTCCTGTACTAAACAAGATAGACCCTTCGTGTTTGGGCCCGTATGTTTATATCGCGTGACAATGCAATAATATGGTACCATGGAGCTGATCTGATGATGGAGTCGGAAGGTGGCCATAGGAACTCCTGTACTAAACAAGATAGACCCTTCGTGTTTGGGCCCGTATGTTTATATCGCGTGACAATGCAATAATATGGTACCATGGAGCTGATCTGATGATGGAGTCGGAAGGTGGCCATAGGAACTCCTGTACTAAACAAGATAGACCCTTCGTGTTTGGGCTCGTATGTTTATATCGCGTGACAATGCAATAATATGGTACCATGGAGCTGATCTGATGATGGAGTCGGAAGGTGGCCATAGGAACTCCTGTACTAAACAAGATAGACCCGTCGTGTTTGGGCTCGTTTTACTTGTCTTGGCTAGCACTCTGCTGCTACATAATATGCAGGATCTCAAAAGCTTGTATTTAAAAACATTTAAACAAAAATCAACTAAAAAATGAAAAATAAATAATAGTTTAAAAAAACTAAAAAAAACACGCTTTTATAAAAAATCCAACTAAAAAAACAAAAAATAAAATTTAATATAATATAAAAAAGCGTGGGGTGTATTCAATTAATAATATAATATATTAAAAAGCGCTTTGAATACACCCCACGCTTTTTTATATTATATTAAATTTTATTTTTTGTTTTTTTAGTTGGATTTTTTATAAAAGCGTGTTTTTTTTAGTTTTTTTAAACTATTATTTATTGAAGTGAAACTTCTATATAGAGGGGGTCTTATGGAGTTTTGGCTCACGAAAAGATGTCACCGTCACTAATTCTTACATTTTTAAACTCGTGATATCTTTCGAATGGAATGTCCGAATTGAATAATTCAAAAAGTTATATAAAGGTATTGAAGCAGTCTTGAATATGAAGTAATTTATTTTGATAAGGATTAATATCAAGATACAAATAAAAAGCCTTTTCTAGCGGCGGCTTTTTAATTAATTTTTTATAATAAAAAAACGCTTATTGTGGCATAACTATAATAGTTAGATATATGTTGTCGCGATACTTTTTGTAAATAATGATGTGTTCTACAAAGTCGTAGTACATTATTTTATTTTATCATCAATAGTTTTCGCAGCGCACGCAATTTTAGGTATTTTTTTTATACCTTGGATTACATTACTGGAGTTTTAGTAATGATCCCTAATTTTTTTGTAAATATAATATACCCTATGTCACCCGGGGATAGCGTAGCTTGCCAACAGTGAAAGAATTTTTCAAATCGGTTCAGTAATTTATTTTATTTGTTATTTTATCATCAATAGTTTTCGCAGCGCACGCGATTTTAGGTATTTTTTTATACCTTGGACTACATTATTGGAGTTTTAGTAATGATCCCTAATTTTTTTGTAAATATAATATACCCTATGTCACCCGGGGATAGCGTAGCTTGCCAACAGTGAAAGAATTTTTCAAATCGGTTCAGTGCTTTCGGAGCCTCTTCATGCAAGCAAAAACCAATCTTATCTTTCCTCTTTATAATATTAGTCTAGATATTCATAAATATATTTATTATAAAATTAATTAGATATTTGCATATTATAAAAAGCGTAAGATTTTGCGCTGGAAGTTGCTTAATAAAATTGGGAGCTGGGTTGCCCTAAAAAGCGCTATATCTAGCTTCGAAAGCGCTAAAGTGGCAGACTTGGTGAGCCGAGCCGAGCGCCGGGGAAGTCCCGCAAACGAGAAACCGAGCGAGAGAGCGAGCGAGGATATACCTCGTTCTCCGACGACCTCGTCCCTCTAATACCTAAATTCGCATTCTGCGCATCGGAAAGTGGGATGTTCCAATAAGGAAACAAATTAACAACTAGAAAACTTTGCCAACGGTTCAGTTTTTCGAAAGTCACAACGACAACGAACAACAAAAGTGTTGACGTAAAAAATTGTCGGTGCGTGGGTAGCGTATTACATACACCATTAAAATGTACTTAACCTTACCAAATCATAATTTGCAGTAAACCTGCGAAAAATCGAAATGTGTGCTGGGACACATATTAGAAGTGAAACTTCAACGGACAAGTGGAAAAACGAATCGCAACGGACAAGTGGAAAAACGAATAGCAACGGATAAGTGGCAAAACGAATCGCAACGGACAAGTGGAAAAACGAATGGCAACGGATAAGTGGAAAAACGAATCGCAACGGACAAGTGGAAAAACGAATCGCAACGTACAAGTGGAAAACGAATCGCAACGGACAAGTGGAAAATCTTCAACTGACAAGTGATAAAATGAATCGCAACAAAATTTTAACTTGAAGTTTTACGGGCAGATTGTTAATGTACTTGTCCAATTTGTCGATTCGTTTTCCACTTGTACGTTGCGATTCGTTTTTCCACTTGTCCGTTGCGATTCGTTTTTCCACTTATCCGTTGCCATTCGTTTTTCCACTTGTCCGTTGCGATTCGTTTTTCCACTTATCCGTTGCCATTCGTTTTTCCACTTGTCCGTTTTTCCACTTGTCCGTTGAAGTTTCACTTCTAATATGTGTCCCAGCACACATTTCGATTTTTATATATATTTAATAGGTTCGCGTTTGACCACGATCACGTCCAATGCCAGACGATGATGCGGTCGAAGATGGAGCACGCTTACCTAGATAGTACCTACTCACACGAGACTTGAAGACACCCGGATTGTACCTTTCGGGAAACACGGACGTTGTTTTGTCGCCTCTTACGGCAGGCCGCCCGGCCGCAGGGAATTGTATTCTTTCTCCGTTACCGCACGGATATGTGTGTTAGAGTGGGTCCCGGGATAATTTAGATTCACAATTAGACTCGGCAGGTGGCGCTGGAATCGGGTTCTAGATTTAAAATTTGTCAATGCAGGACAAGGTCTACTAAAACCGGCAGTTTATTATACGCGACTCCGACTCGCACTTGGGCACTCGTTTATGACATCTCCCCGCAACAAAGCCATTAAAAAGTTAAGTGGCGCATTTCTTATGCAAAGTAGCTTTATTCTTGTGAAAACACTCGTTATTTGTCATGAGAAATGATTAGTGAAGTGTTGCATGAAAATTCACTTTGCGCAAACGACACCTCGCACCTAATAGCTCGTAACCTCATTTGTTTACTTGAAAAATCGCGTAAATTTACATAATATTTATTTGTCTACTTTGTCTTACTGATGCACTGTTTACTACAACTCCATTTATTCTTTAAAACGTAATTGTGTAACATATTTCTGTATACAAATTATTTAAAACATGTTCGAGCTAGATAAATAAGAAGAAAGACAATTTTTAGCTAGACGTATTGGGCTAGCTGGGGAGTTCCTTGCCGCTTCTCCTTATAGCAATAACACGTTGCGTAGCGGTGTGCTTAGAATATGAAGTAAATTTTAAGTTTACCTTATATGTGTAGTCCGATCCTGACCGGAACACATGCACCACTTAGGCTGGTGTACACCGAAATTTAACCGACGGTTAACCAAAAATAATCACTGTTTTTCCATACATTTTTGGCGATTATCTTATTTTAACCATTGGTTAAAAGTCGGTGCACACTAGCCTTAGTCGGTTTTCCGACCTAATGTGCATATTGTTACAATTACCACGTGCCAACAACGGCGAAGAAAACATCGTGATGCAACCTGACATCGAGATAACTGATGTGTCAAACCTGCCAAGACGCCTTGGACCAGTGTGGCGGGTATACTGTCCGTTCCCCCTCCCTATAATGAGAGGCCCGAGCGCAGTAGTGGGACATATGGGCTGATATTATATATATGTATGCCCTTCAAAAAGCGTTCTGTAATAGAACTTATTTTGAATTAAAACTTTTGAACTCGAATTTAAACTTGAATATCTGTACGTACCTAAATAAAAGTTTTTCCCTGTATCTTCGCTTGCTTTTAGATTTTGTCAATTATTTGAGCTTTTACAATGACAGTCATGTTCGTCGAAACAACTGCTGAACTTATACCAAGCATAAGTTCGGTCACGCATAGGGTTGCCACCATTTTTTGAAGAGAATATAGTACTTATTTTTATTTTTTAACTGTAAAAATAGTCTTACTGTACTTTTCAGAAATTTCGGGGATAAACAGCATACATTATTTTTTATTATTTATGTTTACTAGGATATTCCCGCGACTTTATCCACGTTTGACTTGAAATTCCTGCGGATTTCCTGGGATAAAAATATCATACATTTTATTACGTAAAATTTTCTATCGATGAGTGAAAAATGACTTTGGAGTTGGTTTTGTTTAAATTGGCCACTTTAAATCATTCCCAGAAAATTTCCCGTCAAGTCCCCAGGGTAAATAGTAGCGTTGACTTTAAGTCTAAGAATTAACTATTGACCAGCGAAAACCGCATCGAAATCGGCCCAGCAGTTTTTACGTGAATCCCGAACAAACAGACAAGAAATCTAAAAACAATCGCATCGTGTTGTCCATCGTTCTAATATATATAGTCTATTCCAGTTGTTTCTTTTTGCATGACCTGGTTTCTCAATCCCCGTTTTACCTCGGACAACCAATAGCACCACGTGGTGGTGGTGGAAAAACCGCCAGTTAGGACCAAGCGTTTAATATACACGCTTTTCAGTCGGGTTTCGAACTCACTCAATAGTAAAGAAACGCGAGTCCAATAACTAATAAGCTAGCATGACTTGCAGCGAACTTCAATATCTAAATTGTATTGCCTGAGCTAGTAGTTTCATCAATAGCATCGATGTGATATATACGACCATTAATACCAGCCATTCTGGTCACGATTGCTTCATTTGCCGTAACCGGAGGGCGCGACGTGCCGTTCGCGATCTCATGACAATATCCGGTTATTCTGGTATTCGCTTACTGTGAACTCCTAGCCTTAAAACTGGTAGCAAAATATTGACAACTTAAAACTACAAGACAAAGCCTTGATACGCCCATCTTTAATATTGTTACATACCGACAAAGACCGCATAGCTGCATGTTGTAAAAACGAATTCTTTTTTTACTTCGTGTTTAAACTTTAAAAACATCTATTGTTATCGTACTTATTTCATGGCTGTAATTAGTGTTGAACGACTTAATCCTTGTTTTTATTGCATTGCCAGATGTGCGGATTAACGCGGCCCCTTTTATACAGTTTAGTATAAAACAATGCCCGAACGGAGGGGTGGGGCAGTCATATCGTAGTCGGACACGATTAAGACGTGTGAAGTACTTTCGATTAGCGACATAGTGACGGACTTTGCGCGTGTTGAATTGCATTGAATCGTGCAGTGTGAACTAGTTGCATCCAGTTTTTATTTTGTACTTGTTTTATACGTGTTTGTACAGTTCTAATAAACTCTATAATAATTCCAACGGCATTTATTTTAATTCGACTACTTTAGCTCGTAACAATATATCAATCATTCACTTCACTTCACTTTTTTATTTATTGGCAACTGGCTACTGGCTTAAAGGCCTAGTTCCAAGCCATAAACAATAAAAAAGGCAACTGGCTCGTTCTTTATTGAACCATCATTTCTGCCAGTGTCAGGTGTGTGAAAACCAAGGCATAGAAAGAAATAACATGGTCAATGGTCATGGGTAATTTGAAAATTAAAATGTAATCTACACATATTAATATTTTTTTGTTTTTTGTGTACCTGTAAGCAACACAAATAAAACAAAATAAAACTCCTTGTGGCACTCGGGGACTGCCGCAGTAAAGCTATTGCATAGCATTTTTTATCAACTTATGCAATTATATTTTTTTTATTTTTATTTATGCAGTATTTTTAAGCTATCACTCATTTTCTTTCACTATTTTTTATATACACTTTCTTCATTAATAAATGCACTTTATTTATTCATATTTAAAACACTTTATACACAAATTTTACGCGTACAGCTATTCACCAGCAACTGCCATTCACTGTTGTACATAGGTACACCTATGTATACATATATACCTACATGTATACTTACGGGGCGCACATGCGGTGAGTGTGGCATTATAAAGATATGATAGATGCCTATACACCTATATACTTTCTTACAAACAGTTGATTCGTCCGATTTCGGAGCAGCTCGTCTCGATCCGTGCGAGCTTCGTACAGTCGTACCATATACATACACGTTAAGCGAACGCTCGGCCGAGCTACATGGTAGGCGGAGTGGGGGGTGTTAGGTTTTATTTTCGTTACGGAATTTCTTGATTCGGTCGCCGCACTCAAAGCCCGCGATAAAAGATAGCTTTTATCGCGGGCTTTTATGCAATAGCTTAAAAATATTGGTTCTATTAACGCAAAACATTTTGCGTAAATACATTTTTAACAATTAATCATGATTCATTTAATACATTTTTTATTACTGGAGTACAGCTGACATGCTGATGTTCCACCGAATAGCAAGCCAACCGTCGCCTATATTCCTTTGCATTAGCAGAGGTGCTACTAATGGACTCCTGGCCTCGGTGGGGAATACTGAAACCTAAACACTAATGCCGTAACACAACTCAAAATTGTTATGACTTTAGACTCAAGACCAAGGGTGGTAACTATACAGACGGGAAAACACTTCACCACTTACACATTTTAGATTTTTCGCAATTTTACTACAGTTGTAGTGAGGCAGGATATACAATATATAGGATATACAATACAAACATCTACAGGATAATATTAGTATATCTTCAACGTCGCTCTAAACATGAAATTTTTACCATAACAAAATATGAATAGAAAGCAAATATAAAAATGTTCCAACAAAAATAACTCTCAAGCGCGACGTGACAAGCTCCGGTTAACTGACGTTATTGGATTATTTGGATCCTCAAATTCGCTCTTAGCTTTATAATTAGGGCAATTTAGAATAACATCGTAAATAAAAGTATAATATGCAGTAAGGCTGTGACTGGCAATCGTAAAATTATTATGTCAAGGATTTGAGCGACAACATTGTAACGAAATTGTGTTATTACATCACCCCAATGCTAATATTAGATGGATCAATCTAATTGGACCAACTTAATAAAACTACGTTTTAACGGTTTTAAGCGCGGTAATTTATTTGATTTTGGTCATTCCGGCGTTTCAGCCGCGTTTCAGTAGCCGTGGTCACGGACGACAAAGATGACAATTGTCCAAGGAGTTGTCAACAACATGTCGCTGATAAAGGTAGTTTTTGTAGCCTATTTCAAAATTTCATTTTTCTTAATTTGTAATACTTTTCAAGTTGTCACGACTATAAACTATAAGAAAAGGATGTTAAGATTTCATTTTATAAGTTTTGTAGCGCAATTATACTTGGTTTTAAGGGGACGTTTTGGCAACTTTTTATTAGCTGTATCCATTTGAAAGCATCTAGCTCTGAATAAGTAGCCTTATATAACAAGAATTTCCATTAATTATTGATAGTATGTATAAATCAAAGTATACGCATATTTAATTTTTATATTACTTATTACTGACACCTAAATTGTTTTACAAAGTACAATTAACATAAATCCGGATAAACTACTAAGATTAATTGAAAGCACACTTTTCACGCGTGACTCTAATTAATTACCTTATTCATTACATTATAAATGTTAAAAATAAATTACATAATGAAACCAAGCTAATTCCGGTCACGCTAGCTTTATTACTGAGTGGAGGGCACGACGTGACATGTCACGGTCGAGTGACGACATCAGTTATCCGGGTTCCAACCTTCGTTGAGTTCTTAGCTTTGCAATTATAATATAATCACGCTCTGAGGATTGAAGGACTAAATTCAATAATCCACAATATCCCTCCCATATTAAATTTAAACTGTATATCTCTTATACAGTTTAAAAGAAAATGGAAAGGGTACAAATGCGAAACAAAAGTAATTTATCAGTGTCAACGCGGCAGCCCAGTAATAGGTACTGAACCCATATCCACAAAGGCGGTGGTAGGATTGCTGGGATAGATAAGTAGGGAGACTAACCTACGTGCCTCTGGGCTGCATTAACTTTGCGTGCTGATCACCAACTCGTGAGCCTTGCAGCAAATCTTCCGGCTTTTCTCCTTCTTGCGGCCTTCGATTATTAATTTTAGACACGCGGCGCAGTATGACTGCACTTATATACAAGTTGTGGCGTAAAAGATGTGTGGGTCGTCGTGCGAGGGTCCACAGCAGACTGACTCGTAAAAAAGCAGTATCAGTACAGCGGTAAGTCCGACATGGATATTCGTATGAAACGGAAAATGGCGGCTGGGAAAAGGTGATTGGATAATGCGGTTAGGAAAAGCGGGTAGTTGTGGAAATAATATGATAGGACAGGATTTTAAATTAAGCGGCGCGAACAAATATTATTATTATTTTTTATCTCTTGATCACCCTTAAAACTTTCGCATTCTAGCAGCCTAAAAAAAATAGCTTAAAGTTGACGCCCACAACCTGTATTTGATCGTGTTTTCCTTTACCGTGGCTCTGTTGTCAGACTTTTCCTACTTTTTACAGAAGTTTTATAGACATTCTTGTTAATAAAGTTTTTTCCAAAATGTTTATTACTTGGCTTTTGATTTCCGAAAATGCTTAACCATATTGTTCACGGAACATTGTATGCGGTCTTGGTGGTTCGCTATAGCCAGGCGGCGCTGGCGCCGCACCTCGGTCTTTCGCGGCATTGATCGGAGAAGGACGTGTGCCTCATTACGGCGGCGGTAATAATTTCGGCCAGAATAAGACATTTACATTTATATACGACTACCCGGCAGATGTTGTCCTGCCCGGAAAAGCTTAAATCGATAATATGCCGACAGCAGCGCCACCTACCGGGTCCAATAGTGAACCAACCCAGAAACCTTCTTTAGCTCATACAAAACAACTTTGCTAAAGATCATCACATGATCAAATGTTTAGTTTACGATTCTATGAAGGACATACAGACAAACATTAATTTTTATATATAAAGATGTGGTATAAGATCGGCTGGCAAGGAACCCTTGAGAGTGCAGCATTGGTGAATCATTCTACCTTTGTTACGTTATACAGTTTGGGAAAGACACAAAAACACTGACAAGCAAGGAGTACAGTCCACCAGTCTAACTATAGCCCGAACAGACATAATATACACTTTTTTGGTAAAACTACATAGAGTAAAATACAGTACAACTAACTTGAAAACAGCGAATCAGCGGATGGTATTTTTTTTTAAGTATAGCCCATTGGCCCCTTGGCCCCTTACATAAGTGTTAGTACTATTATCACGGGTAAAATAGTACGAATGTGACGACTTAGGAATATTTAAATTTTACACATACCAGATTAGATTAGTCTTTTAATATAGTAGGTTACCACGTAACATGGGGTTCCAACGACATAAGTTTAAATCCTTACCAGAGAGCAAGCGCCACTTAGACAATTTTTCGGATGTAACTGCGTATTTCAAATTTTCAAAAGCTAATAAAACAGACGCACAACATGCGCAAATTTGTATTTTCGATGTGGACATTCAGCAAATTGTATTTGTTGTAATTGAATTGTTATACAATAAGAGCGAAAAAGACGCAAAGCTGACCTTAATTAATTCGGGAAAGGCTGGCAATAATACTTACATTAACGTAAGGATCAAATGACGTGATCGATCAACCGGGTCCTCGGCCTTCATTGAGCTCTAAGCTTTATAATTAACCTAGTTAGATACCAGCGATCAATCATGTCCACGCTGTTCACGAAAAATGATGTATATAGAATGGTAATAATTTAAATCCTAAGATAATATAGTTTTAAAAATACTCACATGCCCAGCTCCTATATTTTACCAACGAATTTCTGTAATAGTAACTGATAGATTTTAAAGCTACCAATAACCGATGGTTAAGAGGGCTACACGAGCGTTTCACGAGCTCATTGACAATAATTATTAATATAATATAATATAGTTTTTTTAATACATTTTCACATTTTAGTTGCGCAAATACTTCAATAGCTATGGAAATAATGTATTAGGCACCTGTAGAAATTGTACAGCTGGCACACGTATATAAATTTGCTATCTCAATCTTCTGAGCATATTTTATGCTCTTCAACAAGGACTGCTTTCGATTCCCTTGTTATCTACTCATCAGATCCTGACATGGTGGCCATGGAACCGACTCGGGAGTATACTTACGAATAAAAAAAACAAAAACGATCCACAATTGACGAAGAAAACGCGTAGCCTGCATATAAAAAATTAAGTGCCTCTAGAAAATGTAATAGCTATACGCGTATATATATTTTTTTCAAGAATTTAGGCACACAATTTTATTTATAATGGGAACAATTCGGGAGTATTTATACCTTTAGATTTAAAGAAAAACTTTGAATGTTGGTCCACCATTGACGGAGAAATTGAATAACGAACATACAAAAAAAGATATGTTAAACACTTCTTTAAAATATTAATTTGTTGTGGACTGTAATTGTTTTAATTATAAAAGAAAACTCAACGTGCGTAATATAATGGCAAAGTAATAGTTAATAATAATGGAGGGAAAAAACGGATTAAAAACCAAAACAACATCTTTGTTCTAAATTCAAACATTTAGTATATTTGGTGGCCAATACTATGCCGCACCAAATAAATAAGAACTGTTTGTTGGAGATTCCAACAAGATACATACCTACAGACAAATTGAGAACCTAATCCTTGTTTGAAGTCAGTTAAAATATGATTTATTTTCTTCAGCAAATTCACTCATCGTTTTATATAGAATAGAAAAAACATCGAAAAACTATTGAATTCAGGTGATCAGAGGGTTCGGTCCTACCTCCGACTACGGATCTGTACGGCGTTCCAGCGAGATAATAACGTAGCCAGCCGTCTGGAAATCTTTCTGGAATTATACCTCCACAAAATATTTTTTCCTTTTATAGTAGGGTTTTAGGCTTTGTAGTTTATATTAAGAAATCCTCTATGTATAATGTTACAGTTATTTAGTAGCATAGTTATTCTTGTCATGTTTCTTTTTCAAGTTAATAATTAATTTTGTTATGTACCCTCTTATTTCTGAACTATACAATCGGCCGTTTCCTTAATTGAATAATACTGTTATACTTTCATTTATTCTGTGATTAGCGCCTGTTTTGTATTGAGTAGTTGTCTATAATTTACAATAATTTTGTTACAATATTTATTCTTTGTATAATGTGATAATTGTTCAGATTATAATTCAAAATATCTGAATTGTATATAAACACGATGGATTTAAACTCTGTTCGGCTTATTTTATTACATTTAAACTTTAAGTATAATATTTTATACAATATCTTATATAAAATATTATATGACATTTCCAAACAATATTGTATTAAATTCTTGTTATGCTTATCCTTTAATTAAATAATTTAATTAAATAGTTTATCAATGACTTCAATCCACTATCGGTTGTGCCAATACCAGTGTTACCAGATGGGGGGGATGCCCTGCAAATTCGGGGGGTTTTTTGACGTCTGGGGGGAGATTTGGGGGTAAAGATTCTTTGGGGGGACATTTGGGGGAAATATTTTGTTGTCAGAAATATTTGGCGATATTTTAAGTATTAATAATTCATCTACAAACACAATTATCATCACTACAATTATTATATCTAAGTTATAATACGGTATTATTACTTTATCTTAGAATTATACTCTACTAGTAAATCATACTTCAATTGAATAGTTCATTTTAATAATTCAATTCATTCGTTCGTTCATTTACATCATTAATTTTATTTATTATGCCGTCTCTACTCGTATGCGTCGTATCTTATAGGCTACTTTCCGTTAGACTCACAACGACTACGTTCACAACCGCGGTTTTTCCCGTTCCACTTATTTGCTGGCATCACAATCCTAAACTCAAGTGGAACGGTTATTTAACCCACCTATTGACACGGGTCGTTGTTACCCCCCCCCCCCCCCCGTGAGCGAAAATGATGACGTCATTAGTGACGTTTACGCTACGACGGTAGTTTTGCTTTTTTATTTCTCCTTTACTTTACTTTAAAATAAGTAAAAACTGTTTTGGGGGTTTTTTTCTCAAAAAGCTTATATTTGGGGGTTTTTGACAAAAATTTGGGGGTTTATTGACATGGTCATCTGGCAACACTGGCCAATACGCTATGCTTCTTATACTGTTGAATTGTTGGAGGGATGGTGATGTGTTCTAAAAATGCTTGTCGAGTGTTAGTGTTTAATGTGTTAAAACCGTAAGGTTCTCTGATTATAAACTATTGTAACCAGTTGCTGTTCTTCTACCACCACAAACCCTTCTGAGTTGTTGCAAGTATTACGATGAGTTTAACCAGTACACAGCCGCCCGTTTGCTATCACAAAAACAAACTGTCACCATTTCATACATAAAATATATTCAACTCAATTTCAGTTTTTTCGTTCAGACTATTTGCGAGATGAAATCGTTTGCACACAACTATGAAATGAATTTTATTTTACTGTTCATTTTCGTGTTTTATTTATACGTCGCCATTTCACCGTTTATGTTTTTGCATTTTATTTGTATAAAGAGCCATTTTTCGCAAGCGACATTTTACGATATAATTAACATGATCGATTTTACAAGCTTTTATTTAACTTGCAATGGATGTAAGTATCTATGTAAATATGTAAGTTCGGGTAGAATCTTGAAAGTTAAATTTGACCAACTTCCCGGTTTCCGATTGAGCTAAAATTCTGCACGCATATGTATATCGCCTAACAATGGCGCTGATCTGATGATGGAGTCTGAAGGTGGCCATAGGAACTCCTGTACTAAACAAGATAGACCCGTCCTGTTTGGGCTCGTTTTACTTGTCCTGGCTAGCACTTTGCTGCTACATGATATCCAGACCTCAAGAGTGTATTTAAAAACATTTTTAAATAAGCTTATTTCATATTAATGTCTCAAAGTTAAGGAATGTTTTTTTTATGTTACCTCCCACCCTTTTAATGTTTAAGTTTATAAAATTCGTCTGTTCGTATATATGTCACTGAACTTGTGCTAAACAATTTTGATGAAGTGTAGGTAGGTGACGCTGTAATTAGATTTTAGGACTTTGATGAAATTTTTATACGTATTTGAGAAGAGCTCGGGATTATTTTGATTCATATTTGGATCCGGTGGGTTGCGCTGCAATCGGGTTTCTGGTTATTTTTTCAGGACACGACAACGTACGCTTGTCCATACTAATATTATAAAGAGGGAAAGTGTTGTGACGTTGTAGGGGGTCATCTCTGGATCTACTAAACCGATTTTGAAAATTCTTTCAGCAGTGGAAAGCTACATTACTCCTGATTGACATAGGATATATTTGATTGTGAGTAATAATAAGATTTTTTTCTGATGCCCAACGAAATGCGCACGGGTCAGCTCGTATTATATAAATTTATTGAGTTATTTGTTGCTGAAGAGTTTTTCTCCGCTTTTTCTCTTCATGTCACAATATGTTACGAAGCGGTGATTAATTACATTAGGCTCTCATATAGTAACTTATAACCAAAAAAAAATTGACACCTCTCAACGCGTGTAATGAAGAATTCGCGTGACCAAAAGACTGGCTTGCACTTAGGAGAACGCATCAGCATTGCCATCCAACGCAGAAATGCGGCCAGCATTTTGGGTCAGCTATATATAATACAGTAGCTTAGAAAAAATCTAAGTAATGCTCAATTCCAAAATTCGAATGTATGAAACGTGTATGCCTTACTTATACAACGAGTTGCTACAACTTAGAGAGGTCTAACGACTCTTAAATCTTACTTACCATCTAAGTAATAATAAAGTTATAAACCAATTAAATACGGTTTCATGTGTTGGTTCTGTCAACAGACTCTTAGTTAAGCACTTAATTAGGGATGCGCACGCGATATAAGCTTTAAAAGTCACAGTACTGTACAGTAGGGAAAGTCGAGTAATAATGTCTGATGTTTTAATTGATATAAATTACACTAATTTCGGTACTTATTTCTTAATGACAAGCATGAAGTCCTAGCCGAAAAGCGTGAACGACTTAGACAGTTTTCTGATCTAATGTGCACATTGATATGGTTATTCATTGTTATCGGTGAAGGAAAACATCGTTATGAACTAATTTTATATTTTCCTTTATAATAAATCTCTATTAGCTTTTAGTGTTTTACAAGTAACAAAAAAGAAAAATTTGTTAGTTTAGATTACGGCTATAGAAATTAAAACAAGTAAGATAAGTATACCTTCGACTCTCAAACTGGTCAAAGTCAAAGTTTATTTATTTCTTAAACATGAGTATTTACATATTGGAGTATGCATGATGGTAAAAAAATAAATGTGCGTCACGTTTGGCCAGTTAGATATAGAAAAATTAGAATAATAAATAAAATCAAATTTCATTACAAAAACTAAATAAATATCATGAATAAAAAAAAATTACAATACCAACGAAATGTCTACAATAGTTATTTTATTGATATATTATAATAATATCACATTATATATATATATATACAAAAGAGTTTAAAATGTATTTATAAAATCCAATAATTCATAATAGCATTTATTTAATAGGAATGACCTTAATTTTTGTTTAAATATGTCACGCTTTAAATCTCTCCAGTGTTTAGGTAATTTATTGAAAATAATTGGAGCCATACAAATTACGCTTCTGTTCATAAGTTCATAAGTTCTGTTTTTGATACTTGTAGACATAGTTTGTTCTGATCTCTGCGATTACGTGGTACTACTTGTGCTAGTGTTTGGAATTTAATTAATTTAATTAATTATTTAATTAATTATTAATTAATTTCATTAAAATTTAATTAGGATTATCTTTTACGAACATTGCTATTTCCATGATGTAGAGAGAAGGAAGTGTCAAAATTTTATATTTGCTAAAGTATGGACTACAACTATCAGTCGATTATAAGCCAGACATGGATCTTATGCATCTTTTTTGGGCTTTAAAAACTAATTGTTTGTTAGTTGAGTTTCCCCAGAATATAACACCATACCTTAAATGGCTTTCAACAAGGTCATAATATGCTGTTATCAAATATTCCTCGCTAAGCACTGGTGCAAGTTTAAACTCTTTAAAGAGGGTATAAGCAGAGCTACACAATTTTTTATTTAAAGTTTCAGTGTGTTCTTTCCAGTTTAATTGTTTCAGGAACTTAGTGGTTTCTGTTTCCTGTATTATTTCATCATTATAGCTTACAAGTGCATTATTACGTATCACACGTTGTCTGAAATGTATAGCTACAGTTTTATTCAAATTAATTTTCAAATTATTGTTATCTAACCATTTTATTATAGATGTCACAGCACTATTTATATCATTTTTATACGTAGGAACAAGGCCTGTGTTTTGAGTCAATCAAAGGTACCCTACACCTTTATGTAGTCCTATTTCATTTTCTGCACGTACATCCTCTGCCACCAGATAAGTTTTCAGCGTCAAAGACGTCAATTATTTCATCTAAAGTATTGTAAAATATTATTATATTTCTAGCATATTCTTATCTTGATATTTTTATTTAAGGCAACGAACATTTACATCACCAAGAACTACTTATTCCGGGGAGACTCGTCTATCAATCGAGGGGTTGCTTTATACTGCACGGATGCAATATGCCTGCTCGGCTGCGTGACCGAATTTCCTAGAATCACACCTGTCTAATGACTGCCATAAAGGATTACAATACACAATGGGCCGTTTTTAAATCACAAAGTAAACAAAAGAAGTCCAAACTCCGAAAAGGTAATAAAATGTGTTTCTACATGGTGTGTATTTACCTTTGTCGGCACCTCGGTCATAACAATATGTTTACATTAGCGAAAACGGGCATTAGGTACTATTTATTTTGAATTCAATATATTAAGATAATAAATTATCTTTTATTTATTATCTAATAAATAAAATATACTTTTTTAGGGTTGACTATTAATTTCGTCCGCAACGATCAAAACCGCGGGACTTAGAAGCGTATATTGGAAATAAAATTCTACGAACAGAAAACCTTATAATTACGAAAATGCCAGATTGTACGAACTCTTTTATACTTGTGGCCAACTTTTTCTATTCTCAATAATTAAAAGTTACGACCCTAGACAGTCCGGTTTCCTGCTTCTAAAGTGGATTAAAGCTTTGAGAAGAGGTTACAATGAATTTGCCCATAGCGCTACGGGATGGGCTTCTATTAAAAAAGTTGTCATGCAATTACGTTTCATTTTATGTAACTTTTTTATGACTTGTATAATTACTAGGCCGCGGCTTCATCGAAACCCGACTTGAAATTCCCGCGAGCTTACCAGGACACTAAGTACCGCAGCATTAGAAAGGAATCTAAGCTACCATTATAGGGAAAACTGTGTCGGAATAAGCTTATTTTTATGCGTTTGAATTGTTCAAACCGCTCCCGGGCAAATTCCCGGAATAAAAAATTTCGCACATTTTTTCACATACAATTTGCTATCGGTCTATGCAAAGAATCCCATCGGAATTCGTTTTTTTAAGCTATTGCATAGCTTTTATCGCGAGCTTTGAGCGCGGCGACCGAATCAATAAATTCCATAACGAAAATAACACCTAACACCCCCCACTTCGCCTACCGTGTAGCTCGGCCGAGCGTTCCCTTAACGTGTAGTATGTATATGGTACAACTGTACGAAGCTCGCAGGGATCGAGACGAGCTGCTCCGAAACCGGACGAATACGTAAGCAGCTGTCTGTGAGAAAGTATACAGGTATCTATCATATCTTTATAATGCCACACTCACCGCATGTGTGCCCCGTAAGTATACATGTAAGTATATATGTATACATAGGTGATCTGTTTTCTTATCGGTCACCACGCTCAAAGTGTAACTTGAATTAATATCAAGGAAAAAAATACTGCATAAATAAATAAAAATTTATTATAATTGCATAAGTTGATAAAAAATGCTTTACCGCGCCAGTCCCCGAGTGCCACAAGGAGTTTTTTTTAATGTAGCCATTTCAAGTCATTCCCAGAAAAATTACCAGGATAGAAAGATGCGCAGATTTAAAATCTAAGAATTACCTATCGATCAGTGAAAAGTGCATCAAAATTGGCCCAGTTTGAACATTATTAAGGTTCTATTATCAAAGACCATACTTTTATAATCACAGATTTCGCCAAGGCTACACTGTTAATTTGATTTGAACAATAAACAAAAAATTGAGCGAGTGTATGTATGTGTGTTAAATACATGGTAGTTGTGTTGCATGTTTTTTATTGAGTTGATGTATTTTTTGTGCAAAAAAAGTATTTTTTATTTAAAAAGGGTACAAAGTTTTAACTTCAAGTGTTAATATATAGATGTGAAAAATTTATTTATTACAAAAAAATATGTATCAAACTGTATGTGAATCAAAATATTTTTTGTTGTTTAATATCCGTACTTTTATTATTAAGATTTGTAAAATACAAATTTGTCGTAAGTAACTTCTGTCAATACCTTCAAAAATGTGGATATTCGCGAGCGAGATAGCTAAATGTATTTTAGTGGCTCTTTACAACCCTTAAGTATTCTTTTAATTTTTTAATTGATTCTGTCATATTTTTAAAAGTAATAAAACACCAAAAACTAAGAAAATACTGACCAGCCGCGTTCTCCAATCATGTCAGATTTAGGCCTTTTTTAATTACGTTTTTACTGAGCGACTTCCACTCTCTTCTATGACGTTAACAATGAACTTTCTGTATACTGTGTTACATATTCTATGATATACACAGTCAAAATAATAATTTATGACTGCGTGTGGTCGCTATAATTTATTCAACTGACACGTGGTTGAATTTAATTTCTTAGTCGTTTGTCTATTAACGACGTAGCTTGTTATTAATTGACAGTGACATTGAATTTCGATAACCCATAAATAAACATAATTAACAAGCCGTAACAATATAATATGTATAACAATAACAATAACAAGCCGTGTGCGAGTCGGGCTCGCGAGTTAGTTCCTCTATTATTAAAATATAGATATAATGAGAATAATCCTGACTTTATAATTTTTTTATGATGGTGTAGTTAATAGATGGAAAAATATTTTATTCAGGACTAAATCTATTTCTTTATTTATTATTAAAAAGTATCGAACAGTATATCCATAATTTTAACCCTAACAATACATAACAATAAATCTAAACCAAAACTGGATACTTATAATCTAGAAAAAGGAACAGAAAGAAATAGTGTGTTACACTACACTAAAATAAATTACTAAATATATCTAATACTGTGAAACTTCTGACGGGAAAACTAAACACAACTAAATTATTAGGTCTAAATACAAACACTACATTCCTTTTCAATCTTATTAATAAGTTTACTAACTACTGATGACTTGAATATTTGTTTCGAAGAATTAAAAAAATCTACGTTAGAATAGAAATAAATACAATCGAACAAAAAACTTCTAAATTTAACCTAGTCACAGTATAATGCTAGCCAACGAGGACCAACGCTGTTCTTCTGCCTGGACCAGAAGTGAAGTCATGGTGGACAATACACCACATATCCCTTGGAATAAAGGACTGATAACGAGTTGACTCCACCACTAATCTTGCAAACGTCTATAAGCAATGGTAACCAGTTTCCATTACGTTTGCCGTCGGCCCGTTTGCCAGGTTTGCAATAAAAGAAATAAGAGAAAGGTGCCTTTATCTTTAGCTTTTACTCAAGGCTTGGAGACCGGTAAATAAGTCGAACCGGTACATCCTAAGTACATAAGAACCGTTTTTTTCTATTTTGTTCTCACTTTAGGCTCAATGAAATGGCTTTCAACACTTCGTTAAACAGGTTTTGTTCAATTAACCGGTTTCGAACTGTTCTTGCCGCACACCGCCAAAGCGCAGCCGTGTGCTACACAGCAAGTTTTCAGTCGCACACAAACACATGTTGAGAGAGACAGAATGACATTTATTCTTCTCGCAGAATATACAGGGGTTGTCTAGAAGAGATCGCTTTTAGCGATATGACCGCCCTTTGTACATAACTAGATATAATTTTAGTCTTTAAGTTTATGTTTGTATTGGTGTACAATAAAGTGTTATCTATCTATCTAATATACCGGTTAATTCAGGTTTATAGAACGCTCCCTATAAGGTTTACATTCTGAATGAAATACTTGACTAAAACCGGTTATAACCGATTAAATTCGGTTATTTTTAAATCGGTTCGAAAACTTTCTTTCATTATTTTACTGGGCCCTAAATCAGTGTACTTTAGTAAAAGATTTCCTAGAATATTAGATTTCTTGGCAGAGATCGCTCCTTTTTTATAATATACCTGTTATTTCGCCAAGTAAATTATTGTAAATAAGCATTTATGTAAAACCAGCATTGGTAGTTACCAATATTTGGAACTAGGTAAATAAAAAAATATAAAAAATAAGATACTTAATGTACCTATGACTTAAAATTAAAATCGATTCATGGCCAAGGCTGATATAACAAGCAAACGACCTAAAATTTCCTCACTTTATATTTATTTATTTCGATCTCCAAAATAGCAACGACATTAAACATTAGTTCCATTATGTATAGTTGGAAAAGTCACGCCATCTTGTTATTACTGTCTCTCTCGCACGCCCCTCTCAGAAATGACTAGCCATTGCACGAACAAATAAAGAGATATTTAATACCTTATAGTGTAGACGACAATGCTTATATTTAGTATCCAGTAATAATACATAAAAAAATACACGACAGTGATAACTTCTTATGTGAGGGTAAACACCTTCGTTACGTAACGCGTTACGGCGCCAGTCTGTCTGGCTTCCCTTTCTCTCACGCATACGGCAGCGGTAGGTAGGCTCCTCCTCTCTCAACCTAACGATTAAATAACGATACTAATAATGTAGGTACATACGCAAAATTCTAATGTACATATTCAAGAATTGTAACTAAGAATAAAATATATTTCATAATTAATAAAAGATTTTATTAATAAATAACCTTTCCTTACATTATCCTATTAGTATACATAAAATTTAAGTAAAACCCTAAGCTTTTCTCAAGTAAGCAATTTCAATATTAAATAGTTCAATTAAGATTAATTTAAGTTATTACCATCCACCAAGATGCCACATCACACATATTTTGTTTCTCTGTTTGTCTGTATGTTTGGACTGGCTAATCTCCGAAACGACTGGACCGATTTAAATGAAAGTTTGTATGGTGGTAGCTTATATCCCTGGTCAACATGTAGAATACTTTGATCTCGAAAAATTAAAGAGTTCCCGTGGGATAGTTAAAAAACCTCACCACGCGGAAGAAATCGTGGGCATCGGCTAGTATTTTAATATAGTTACATACACAAAGGAGTAGAAACTCTTTGAAAATTATTTTCCTGCGAAAAATTTAATAATTGAAAGTGCTAACAAGGAAGGCATTGTGGTTTATAGTATTGTGTTAATATTCAATGAAAACATCCAAGGGAACTGTACGATGTTTATGACTTGTTAAAATAAACACCGTTAACTTTACACAAGCGAAATGAAAACAAGCAAGTATTTTCATTTAAAACACTTAAAGTACTTTCTATTGTTTTGAGTTAAAGAAAATAAACAAATCACCAGACTATTTAATTGAACAAAAACATATTCATTATATTATTTTAACTAGTCGTCTACTAGGTCGTCCGTGGTCGAAGATTGACCATAATAATTAATGTCAAAGACTATACTTCTATAACCACAGATTTCGCCAAGGCTTGCCGCCAATTTGACTTGAAAAATAAACAAAAGATTATATGCGTGTGTGTCTCAAATATATGGTAGGGTGGAATTATTTTATTAAATTATTTAATGTATTTTTATTTATTATGCATATTTTTTTTTAAATATTAGCATTTGTCGCTTCTTCTCTATATAAACTATAAGTGTGCGAAATTTCAATTTAAAAAGAGGTGCAAAGTTTTGCTTCACGTATATATATATATATATATATATATATATATATAGATTCGGGTAAAACATCTTGTGTGTCTTGTAAAATGATAATATTTTTAGAATAAACACTTAATACACTGAATAATTAGAATAATACAAAATATGACGGTAAGCCAATAAATATTATAATAATGTTTAGACTCTTTACTTCCATAATATTATCACAAGCTACTATGGAATTGGATAAATGAATTGATAAATCTATTTGTATATTAATTTAAATGGTAGCGAAAAAGAGAGATAGCACTCATGCCTGAAAATTTACGAGGAAAAACATTAAGATGGCATGGGCATGTAGTGATCGATGAGAATCACGTGACAAAAGGAACGTTAAACTACAAGATGGATGGGTACGAATGTAAATGTAGACCAAAAAAATATGGATGCATTGCGTGAAGGATGACATGATGATTTGTGGTGTGACTGTCACTGTGAAACAGACCAGTAATAGTAGAGTAATATAATGAATTGACTAATTTAAATAAAACTGCAAATGACATTATCTTAATTTCATTGTTTTATAAATAATATTGTTACGAGCTACAGGACTCAAATTAAAATTCCGTTGGAATTACTATATAATTTATTAGAACTATACAAACACGTATAAAACAGCCAGCACTGCCATAGAGCGTAACAATGCAGCCAGCCTTCTTAGGACCATTCCCCTTGAAATTGACCTGCTTACATAATTAATAGGTTGGATTTAATTTATTTCTACTTCCGTGCAGGAACGCAGAAAGAATACTAATTCCTGCGGCCAGGTGTCGTAAGAGGCGACAAAATAACCCGCAGCCAGGTGGTAGCGGATTTGCCCGTCTGGATGGCTACCAAATCTAATCTAGAGTATGCCGCTATAACAACCTTGAATTGTGTTCCGGTATTAGTATTAGTGGCCAGGTTCCAGTCTTATCTACGAGTAAGGAAGCACATTAGTATTACCTAGTGTTGCAAATGTTTATAGGCGACAGTAACCACTTTCCATCACAGTTGGACTGTCAGCCTGTCTGCTATACTCCAGCAATTAAAAACAACTTACTTTTATTTGTAGCACCCGCCTGATAGAAAGCGGTTACCATCGCTTATGGATATTTGTAGCACCAAAAGTGCTTCATATGTGCTGCCGCTCTCTAAACGGAGGCTGGAACCTGGCCACTAATACCAGAACACCACTGAAGGTTAAACTTTTTAATATATATATATATTTAGTAATTTCTGAAGCAAATCGCTACAAAAGCCGAAAAATATTAATGTTTATAAAAATGGCAAAAACAAACAGAAATTATTTATCAACAAGTATAACGTCAAAAAAGTTCCCAACAAACCTGCTGAAAATGTCGAAACTTTGTACAAAAAAAACAAGATTGATGGCAACATTTGATGAACACGGCTTTCCGGTTAAAAATTCCGATCTTTTTCCTTCCATTACGTCGCCTGGAATTCTTATAATTTAATTAGTGTAATGTGACATGTGACCGTAGACACATTGTTTGTCGTAAATCGTGTTTTATGTTTGTTGTAAGATACAAAAAAGGTTTTACGCTGAAATTTCGCTGCATATTTATTATTTGAATTTGACTATGGTAATCCCTCGACTTCGTTTCGGACTTACATTCGTCTGCTCGTTTGCAAATACCAACTTACCGCACTAGTATCATAAATAACTCTTATAACCTTATAAAACCTCCTAGATTCTGTGTAAACGTAGCAAGGTGACGGTGGTATGACGTCATTATTTTTACGAGTCGCATTACAAGGTATATGTATATATATATATATATATGTCGGAGGGAAGCTATGACTATGACGATATGACGATGTATTGTTGACTGGATGTATACCGCACAATATCATTTGTTTACATTTCAATTACTTCTAAAATTCTTAATTTAATTTAATTTGATTTGTTAAACGTTTCTATAACTTAAAGATCGTTCTAACCTAATAAAAGTTATGAATATTGTAATTTAATAAACGACCAATCAGAGCAGAGCTTATGGCGGAGCGGGGTCAGACGCCCTCTATACTTTGAGTAGTATCTACTTCGGTAGACTGAGGAGTTTTTATGGCACATTTGGTTGGTGGCTACAGGTCGAGTTGGACCATGGAGTATTTTAAAGAAAGTATTGTAGTTGAAAGTATGAGCGGGTGCCCTGAACCCGCTGCTCGGTCTAAACTATGTCATAATGTTGATCAAATCTAAATTAAAAGTGTATAAACCGTGGTTATTGTGTTTTATGCTCGCATTTTATCCTGATGACGCCCACTAAACATGCAATAACTAAAAGAGATGTCGTGAGAACGAGGCCGTTCTGCGACATATATATATATATATATATATATATATGCTACACGTGTTTACCATAAGATAAGCGAGTTGATCGTCCTGTTACGAGTTGCAGGACTAGAATTAAAATGCCGTTGCAATTACTATAGACTTTATTAGAACTATACAAACACATTTAACACAGGTACAAATATAACTGTACACAACCAGTCTAAACGTAATGCACGATTCACTCACACGCGTATAGTCCTTCACTAACGTCTTGCTTAGCTTGTGGCTATCGCTAGTCTGCCTCATCACTCCATTGGGGCATTGCTTTATACTGTCTGCTCGACCGCGGGGACTGAATTTCCTAGAATCACACCTGGCTTATGACTACCATAAAAGATTACAATACACAATGGGTTATTTTTGTAATCATAAATTTAAACACAAAGTTAGCAAAAGAAGTCCAAATGCCGCAAAGGTAATAAAACGTCTACAGGTTTGCAGGTGTGAATTGGTCTTTTGTCGGCGCTCAGGTCGAATAGTCCTAAATTGTAAGAACTGTGCTTGAAAATTAATTTAAAGTGTTAGTGATAAATATTGACCGCAATTTGACGCACAAATCTTTGAAGTTATATTTAATAAAAAGGATACAAAATTAAACAAGAGTATTTTGCCTCTTGAATTATTTGTCTTAAAATATTTTGAAAATAAAATTTTATTTCGTAAGCAAGACTGCTATTAACTCAGGTACATTTACTTTAATTTCCGTTATTAACTTTTAAGAAGCCAGAAGGAAATTCGAGTTAATTTATAAGGAAGCATCATTTCCTTTTCTGGGATAAAGTAATAAAGTACGGCATATTTGGAGTAACGGTTAGGCCATGTCCCCATTAGACGAACAGTGAGCGGCTGATTGTTCGCTGATTGACTCTGAGTGGCGTATTAGTCGCTAACACATTGTCGAGTTAGCAGCGAACTGCAGCGTATGAGTCGGGAAGCGCTTGCTAACTCTTGGAAGGGAAGGTTAGTATACCTATCATCCAGACTGCCCCTGAGGACGAAGATCGGGGTCTACAAGACCTATCTCCGCTCGAGGCTCACATATGCAGCTCCGGCATGGTATGCGCTGTGTTCGGCCACTAATAAGAAGCTGCTACAAGCGCAGCAAAACATCACCTTGCGGATGTGCACGGACGCGGGTCGATACGTCAGAAATGACGTCATCGCTCGCGACTTGGGCGTCCCGTCGGTGGAGGAATTCGTGGTGATGTCGGCGCGTCGGATGTTCGACCGCGCCGACAACTGCCGCCATACCCACCTGAACGGGATCGCCCCGCTACATGCGCGACCCCCAGACGAACGTTGCAATAAAATCTGGCTATCGACCCCACGTGACCTCATCCGCCGGGATAGGGTGATGTAAGAGGTCGCGATTTATGCCCCTAATGCCACAGATAGGCCACCAGATGCCAATGATGGCCAACCGAAGCCCGGGAAGGCCACCGAAAGTCATGAGAGGCCAACAAACGCCGCAGATGTAGCCAACGCAAAGCCGTGAAGGCCATCGCAGCCGCGGGTTGGCCCGCGCGAGCCGCCGACATTACGGCGGCTCTCCTACAAAGTTACCGGAGGGTAGTAGCCCTCCGAGCTGCAGCCGGGGTAAAGAGCCCCCCGCTCGAAGCCCCCTCACCGACACGCCACCACTACAAGTGGCGTAGTCGAAGATAACTGACGGTTAGTATAAAACGCCGCACAGCTCTCCGGCTTGGTAAGCGAACGACGCCGTCACCTGCGCGCATCGTTCGCTGCTAGTCGGCCGCTCAATGAATGAGTCGGCAAGTAAAAAATTTTGAAGTGATAACTTCATATGGGAGAGTAAACCGCTTCGTTACGTAACGCGGTACGGCGCCAGTCTGTCTGCCTTCCCATTTTCTCACGCAAACGGCAGCAGTAGGCAGGCTCCTCCTCTCTCACTCTAACTTACGCGCTATATACATAAACTTTAAGTAATAAGCTAATCTCAAATAGTTCAACTTAGATTAGTTTAAGTTATCACTTCTGTCAAGCGTCCCGAGACGCACACGTTTCTTCTTTTAAGAACGTATCTGTAACATTAATGTAATTCCCTATCGTGAGTTTCCCTATCTCTATCTATTTTGTATGTACTATATATGTCCGTGTGTGTATGTATATGTGTTTTATGCTTTACAATGATGTAATGTCTACCGTAACGATACCTAAGGGCACAGCGGAAGATCGGCGCTAGTTTTAACCGACCGGCATTATGCTAAGACTGATGCCCCTTTAAGGACATAATTACAATACTCTAGTTTTTAAATTTGTTAGCAATTATACTGTATTTATATAATTTGTTCTAAATAAAATTATTTACTTTCTTGTAAAACCCCGCAAAGCATACGCTCTGTATGGACACTTAATTTTAAAATTATAGGGATGCAAACTGGAAGTCAACAGTTACTCGTACTATTCGACTAATAAAGACACGGCCTTAAGGTGTACATAAATCAACGTGGCGACGTTATTGCGTTTGTAATGGTGTATGTATGGTATACACTTTATGTCTCCTTAAACAATTTTGATACTTTACAAACCATGTTATGTAATCGATCTTACCAATTTTTTGAACCGACTTCGAATAGGAGGGCGTTCTCCATTCGACTGCTTGTTACGCGGTTTCTCCGTTAATTGTGGACCGATTTTCATTTTTTCTCTTTACTCGAATGAATATTCTCGTGAGCTGGTCCCAATGTCACCAATTCAGGATCTAATGAATGGATACCAGGGAAATCGAAAGCAAGCCCTATTGACGAGCGCTGACTGCCTGCACTTTTCGAAAATCAAAACTTGTATACATGTGCCAGTAGTACAATTTCTACAGGCGCGTATAATATCATTTCTATTACTATTCGAGCAGCTAAAACTGGATTATGTATCAAAAACAAAATCGTCTTCAAACTAAAATTGAGAAAATAAATATTTTCTACAAAATCTACAGGTCAGGCCAATTCAACAAAATTACAAAATGCACCGACTTCAAGATGTTGTAAAAAAATATATTGTTACGAGTGCGAGACTCGAATCATAATGCCGTTAGAATTACTATAGAGTTTATTAGAACTATACAAACACGCATAACACAGGTACAAATATAACGGACCACAACAATTCCTAACGTAATGCAGAAGGTCGTAATTCAATAAAACGCGTAAAGTCCGTCACTTATTAGATTCCCGATTGTAGTAGATACACAAGTCTCGCTTCGCTCGTGGTTCTCGCTCGACTGCCTCCTCCTCCATCGGGTCATCGTTTTATACTGCACAAATGCAATGTCCCCGTATCTAAGTCGACTTAATCCGCCACACCTGGCTTAAGACTCGGCCGCAAACTGCCATAAAAGAGCACAATAAAACAATGGGCAGTTTTCTAATCACAGATATCAACACAAAGAATCAAAAGAAGACGATCATAAAAGAGTTACAACTACTTTAAATGCCGGCAGGTAATAAAATGTGTTTTGTTTCAGATATGCAGGTGGATTTTGTTTTTGTAAGGAGCTGAGTTGTAACAAATTTATTTTTTGCTTTTTAATTTGAAGTCCATTTGTTTTTGTTTAAAAAAATATTGCATATATGGTGCATCTTAAATATACAGCATTAAAACTACAATTTAACCTAGGAAATAACACTAATGAGTAAGTAATTTCAATCTGACCTAAAATAACTAGACATAATTTCTACTAATAATGTGTTCATTAACACTTCGTTATTTTCTCTATTAAATGGGAGACACTTTGTTCATGTGTTCTTTGTTGATGTTTTATCCAAGCTGTGAGTTATTTTGTCGCCCCTTACGACAGGCCGCCTGGCCGCAGGAGATTGTAATCTATCTTCGTTCCTGCACGGATTTATCAAAATAAAAGTATTCTAAATGCTGACCCAGAGTATAATCTAGTTCTGTCTCGAGTTTCATTTGAGTAGCATTTACGTGATGCTCGAATAGACATACAAACGGACGCGCGGGGGAGGGAAATCGCGGCCAGTGTGTGGGTTGCACTAGATCGGGGTGCACTGGCACCTCACGCGTGAAGAGCTATTAACACGCCACGGTCAGTGATACCCACTAAAACCCTTCAGTGTTCCTTCCTTCACTTTATGCCAGGGCTACGGGTACAACGCTTAGACCCTCCGCTAGCTCGGGCAGGCGGTGTCTTAATGGTCTCATCCATCGCCAGGTAACTTCTTTTTCTCTCCCGGCATCTTTGAAATTCTTTTTACTTTGTTGGGTGGTCTGTTACGCGCCCTACGGGAGGAGAGTTGAACGCGCGTATACAGCATAAAAATTGGTCCGCATTAATCCCCCTGCTTTTTCACATGTTCACACAAACACAGACCCTCCTCTTATTTCGCTAGTCCCTGTCTACTGAAAGATGTAGGCCTCCCCAAGTTTACGCCACATAGATATCCCTGTCTCCTGTCTTCCTTATTCAGCTCCTGCCGCCGACCTTGCGCAGGTCGTTAGTCCATCGGGTTGGAAGGCATCGGAGCCCCTACCGATACTATAGATTTTAAAATTAATTAGAATAAAGATAATAAAATGTTTAAAAGCGTGAAAAGACCAACTGGCGTCATCTAGTCATGTAAAATTTATACTAGCTTCTGCCCGCGACTTAGTCCGCGATGAATAGTTAAAAGTTAAAAAAACTCCAATTTTTAAACATTCTTTATTGGTGCTTCGTTCCTATTGGTTTTAGCGTGATGATATATAGCCTATAGTCTTCCTCGATAAATGGGCTATCTAACACTGAATGAATTTTTCAAATCAGAACAGTACTTCCTGAGATTAGCGCTTTCAAGCAAACAAACTCTTAAGCTTTATATATTACTAGCTGTGCCCGCGACGCCGTCCGCGTGGAATTTGTTTTCAAAGCCCCCCGATTTTGAAACATTTTTGATTGCTGCTCCGCTCCTATTGGTCTTAGCGTGATGATATTAGCCTATAGCCTTCCTCGATATATGGGCTATCTAGCACTGAATGAATTTTTCAAATCAGAACAGTACTTCCTGAGATTAGCGCGTTCAAGCAAACAAACTCTTTAGCTTTATATATTATTATAATTATAATATGATCTATTCCATTACTTTACTTCTGGCCAATTCACGTTCCTGTCTTCATCCATCATTTAAAGGTACCCATGATTTTAAGCCATAACTTACAAAGTAATACCCAAAATGATAATATATTTGAGGAAAGTAAACGATATCCCAAAAAGCTATCTTATTCAGTCATTAAAGTCAGAAAGACAAATAGTCTACCCCTTAACCATCCGTAACGAGACCGAGGAATATCTAACGTTTCAACATTTATGAGGTTCATTTAATAAAAGCGTTTTTGGCACTGTATTTAGACGAGAATTTGGTTAGTACTCCCACATACTTTGAATAGATTGAAGACACTTCATGCGATTCGACATTAAAAGGAGATACATGCTATATCTATCTCTGTCTCTTTTCTTTCATATTTTCCCAATCATTCAGGGTCCGTGCAATACATCTTTCTGTCCATACTTCTCATGTCTCTCGTTAAAAATGCGCTAACCAAAGGCGTTACACGTACGCTGCTCTTTTTAGGAAGACTGGAACCTGGCTACTAATGCCGGAACACAACTCAAGGTTGTTATGGCGGCATACTCTAGACCAAGGGTGGTAGCCATCCAGACGGGCAAATATGTGTTCTTTCTCCATTCCTGCACGAGTAAAGACATGTCCCTTTATATATAAATTTTTATTATAAGCACGAACTTCAAGATGTTGTAGAAAACATTTTATTTTAATCTTTGGTTATTGTGTTATAAATAGAATGAGCCCCCAACTGAAATGAAGCGACTGCGACATTTGCCGGCCTACTTCAATGCAACGCAAAGGCACCGGGTTCGATTCCTAGCATGGCAAAACCCCAAAACCATTTCAAAGTTATTGGACAAAAATATTATATTATTTAATAACATCAAAAACTTTGTTTTATATAAAACACCCTCCTTTTACATGAAGCCAATTATCCATGTCTTTAATAAAACGACTTATAATTATATCCTTATCATTAAAACGCAATTAAATATATTGTACAAGGAAAATGTACATCGACCTCCATTAATACCAAAACTTTGACCAAGCGTCTCAGTATACGCACAACGAAGGGTTCCGTGCGGCGGATGAACATGTACTGATTTTGTAAATTGTCTGTAAAACAGTACCAATACCTGCAAGCGACAGCACCTCACATCTCAACAAATACTAACATAGGCGCCAACAAAAACAAATTCACGCCTGCATATCTGTAAAAACACATTTTATTGCCTGTCGGCATTTGAACTTACTGTAATTCTTTTATGATCGTCTTCTTTTGTTTACTTGTTCGTCGGCATGCGTTTACTAATTATTCTAGAAAACAGTCCATTGTTTTATTGTACTCGTTATGGCCGTTGCGGTCGAATCATTAGCCAGGTGTTGCGGATTAGGTTGACTACAATACAGGCATATTTGTATTTGTGAGGTATAAAACCAGGGCCCGATGGAGAGAGGAGGCATTCGAGCGAGAACCACGATCAAGGCGAGACGTGTGTACATTCGGTAATCTATTAGTGACGGACTTTGCGCGTTTTA
This sequence comes from Dendrolimus pini, assembly GCA_949752895.1. Taxonomy (NCBI): domain Eukaryota; kingdom Metazoa; phylum Arthropoda; class Insecta; order Lepidoptera; family Lasiocampidae; genus Dendrolimus; species Dendrolimus pini. The sequence continues at coordinate 3,478,829 of OX457142.1, read as the reverse complement.
TTGAATTACGACCTTCTGCATTACGTTTAGACTTGTTGTTTTCTGTTTCATTTGTACCTGTGTAATACGTGTTTGTATTCAAATAAACTCTATAATAATTCCAACGGCATTTTAATTCGAGTCCCGCGCAACTCGTAACTATATTTAGATAAATAGATAACACAATTATACAAAAATCCAAAGGTGAAATATCTACTTTGTAGGCAATACAACAGGCGAGTTTATTGCTTATAGAGATATCTTCCAGGCAACCTAAATTTAAAAAACTACTTAGTCAATCTGGCGCTATAGGTGGTGCAGAAAATGGTACAAAACATAGTATCTTTATTACTCAAGCTAATTCTTATAAAAACAAACAGACATGACGATTATATATACAAAAGTTATTTTTTTGCGACAAAACTAAAAACAAACTTAAATATTGCAATAAATATCGGTTTCTTCTATAATTCTGTCTATAAAGATACATAGTTATACGTATGTACAGTCATGTTATGAAAAAGTTCGCTAGTTTTCAAATCGATCCATTTCACGTTCCGCGAGCACATGTTACCTTTTCAAAGTAAGTCACAGCACAGACTGTTCCACAGAAAGTTATATTTAACAGTTTAACAATAAAGTTTGGAATTACTTACATCAGAGTTATTTGATTTTCTATCTTGTATAAGAAGATTGTTATATTATGTAAAAGCTTTTTATTGGTTTTAATATTTATTATAAGCGTAGAGACTATATTTCTTATTTGTTCCTGATGATCAAAACTATTGTTAATATCAGTGTCTGTCATTGTCAACATTGCAATTTAATTTTGTCACCTTTCTATACTTTATACACGTAATAATTATTTAAATGTTGGCAGTACTGTTTTTTGTACTCCTGTAAGTAAAAGTCGAATTTATGTTTCGAATTTAAGAGTTCTTGTGACAACTTGAAAGTCCACATTTATAAAACTGCACAGCACAACATCTCCTTTCAGTTCCCGCCAAAAACTCCATTTTTTAATCATAACAGGGGGAAAACAGATAAAACAAAAGAACATCTATGTTCTAAATTTAAACATTTAGTATGTTTGGTGGCCAGTACCATGCCACAGCAAATTAATAAAAACTTTTTGTTGGAGATTCCAACACTTTTCATATTTTTCCAGTGATTTATTGTCAGTTTTGGTATATCCCGCCCTTAAGCTTACGTTATGGTATCCAATCTATGCGCGAAAGATAATAAAACGACAATGTTTTCTCTCTGCACAATTGAATACAAGTCAATTTGGTTTTGTATCTGAAGTGTTTCGGCAGGAGATTGCGAGAATATATTCTTACACCTCATGTTCGAATTTAGGTTAAGAGAGGAAAGCGGATGGGAAGTTTTAACGTTATGCAAATCTTCATCCAAGTTCCTTTTGTTTCCGTTTGCTTCCGGATGCGTGACCTGTATTTCAAATAAGGGTTCCTTTTGTTTAAGTTAATACCTTGAATATTTGTGTAACTTCGCCAAAATACATTTTCAGCCTATAGATTGTGGAAAATTGAAAGATGGGCCACTAAAGTGTTAAACCACAAACGTCAGCACTCAGCCGAGATCAGAATGTTAAGATGGATATGTGGTGTTACAAGAATGGATAAGGTGAGAAATGAGTACATAAGGAGATCTTTGAAAGTTGCACCCGTGACTGAAAAATTGAGTGGAGGAAGACTAAGTTGGTATGGGCATATAATGAGGAGGGATTAAAGTCACATGACAAAAATAAAGTTAAACTACAAGATGGATGGGTACAAATGTAAAGATAGACCAAAAAAAGATGGATGGGCTATGTGAAGGATGCTATGATGATTTGTGGTGTGACTGACGATGTATGTCAGAGTAGAGGAGTTTGGAAGGAAAAGACATATTGTGCCAACCCCAATTAATTGGGATATGGTGATAGAAAAGAGAGAGAGAGATTATGGAAAATTCGATTTTACTAAAAAAAACGGATATATATATTTTTTACAGCAGACGATTCGCTTGGTGGAAAATGGTTTCCGTCGCTTATAGACATTGACAACAACCGAGCCCCAAGTTTGTAACTTTAAGAAAAAAAAAAAAATAGTTTAAAAAAACTAAAAAAAACACGCTTTTATAAAAAATCCAACTAAAAAAACAAAAAATAAAATTTAATATAATATAAAAAAGCGTGGGGTGTATTCAATTAATAATATAATATGTTAAAAAGCGCTTTGAATACACCCCACGCTTTTTTATATTATATTAAATTTTATTTTTTGTTTTTTTAGTTGGATTTTTTATAAAAGCGTGTTTTTTTTAGTTTTTTTAAACTATTATTTATTTTTCATTTTTTAGTTGATTTTTGTTTAAATGTTTTTAAATACAAGCTTTTGAGATCCTGCATATCATGTAGCAGCAGAGTGCTAGCCAAGACAAGTAAAACGAGCCCAAACACGACGGGTCTATCTTGTTTAGTACAGGAGTTCCTATGGCCACCTTCCGACTCCATCATCAGATCAGCTCCATGGTACCATATTATTGCATTGTCACGCGATATAAACATACGAGCCCAAACACGAAGGGTCTATCTTGTTTAGTACAGGAGTTCCTATGGCCACCTTCCCACTCCATCATCAGATCAGCTCCATTGTACCATATTATTGCATTTTGACGCGATATAAACATACGAGCCCAAACACGACGGGTCTATCTTGTTTAGTACAGGAGTTCCTATGGCCACCTTCCGACTCCATCATCAGATCAGGTCCATGGTACCATATTATTGCATTGTCACGCGATATAAACATACGGGCCCAAACACGAAGGGTCTATCTTGTTTAGTACAGGAGTTCCTATGGCCACCTTCCGACTCCATCATCAGATCAGCTCCATGGTACCATATTATTGCATTGTCACGCGATATAAACATACGGGCCCAAACACGAAGGGTCTATCTTGTTTAGTACAGGAGTTCCTATGGCCACCTTCCGACTCCATCATCAGATCAGCTCCATGGTACCATATTATTGCATTGTCACGCGATATAAACATACGAGCCCAAACACGAAGGGTCTATCTTGTTTAGTACAGGAGTTCCTATGGCCACCTTCCCACTCCATCATCAGATCAGCTCCATGATACTATATTATTGCATTGTCATCGACCTTTGACAGGTGTGCAAAGTATGAATTAAATCTGATCGTTCAAAGTAGGACAAAATCGAGCTCAAAGGGGTCGGTTACAGACATACTGACATACAAGTGAAGCTAATATAAAGCGTGTAACATGCCAGTGCGAGTTAATATCCATTTGGCTGACAGATGATCAAATATCCGTAGTCTCTAAAATTCATATTAAATCAATCTCGGTTGAATCAAAATTGATTCAATAGAATAAATAACTGGCTTACGGCCTACCAAAACCGCAAAAAAAATACGATTCGATTTGATTGCCAATTTGTGTTACAGTCTCGGGGCACAGTGGTGTTACCAATGCTCAGCCGGCCTCGAAGCAATTTTATGACACCTTTTTCGAAAACATCAAATCGAAGCGCTGTGGGATAATTTCTTTTTTTATGGAGAATAAATAAATATACATGTGTGATAATAATAATCGTAATATATATATATATATATATATATATATATATATATATATATACAGGGTGCGCCAGAGAAACTTACTTATTTGAAAAAATTCCCGCGCGGTGAGTTGGGCGGGTAGAGGGGCAAGAGGGGGCGCATCTGGAGGGGGAAGTTCCCAAGTTTGTTTCTCCCTCCAGTCAGTTGCCATCATGCTCTGGTCTAGAGAGCAGCGGGCCTTCGCAGTTGAGAGCTTCTTTTCTAACGGTCGCTCACTTGTTGCTACGCAACGTGCCTTCCGCGCTCGCTTTGAAATTCCTCCTCACAGACTCGTTCCTGGCCGTAATTCAATTCTGTCGTGGGTTAACTCATTTCGGGAGTGTGGAAGTGTCGCTAAACCCAGAAATGGACTTCAACGGACCATCAGAACTCCGGAAAATATCGAAAGAGTGAGGCAGTCAGTTGTGCGTTCTCCCCGGCGTTCGGCTCGCAAACACGCAGCTGCTATGGGAATTGCTGATACCACTGTTCGACGAATTCTCCATGAAGACCTTCAATTTCATCCCTATAAATTGGCTGTTGTGCAAGAATTAACTGAACGCGATTTTGTTGCCCGTCAAAATGCATGTGAAATGCTGATTGACAACCTGCCTGAAGACGCGGTCGTTTTTTTCAGTGACGAGGCTCACTTCCACATTTCCAGCTGCGTCAACAAGCAAAACATGCGTTATTGGTGTGATGTAAATCCGCGTGAGCTTCACCAGAAGCCACTTAATTGTGAGCGAGTTACTGTCTGGTGTGCGGTGTCGGTAATGGGAATAATTGGTCCTTATTTTTTTGAAGAAAACGAACGCGCAGTTACCATGAATGGAGCTCGTTACAGGAACATGATCGAGGAATTTTTTCTTCCAAGACTCGAAGAAATGAACGTTAGGAACGTGTGGTTTCAGCAAGATGGAGCCACAGCACACACAGCACGAGACTCAATGAATTTGTTGCGACAACATTTCCCCGACCGCCTCATCTCTCTCAGAGGCGATCTCCAATGGCCGGCACGCTCTCCAGATTTGACTCCATGCGATTTTTTTTTATGGGGTTATTTGAAATCCCTGGTTTATGTCGATCGACCACGGACCATAGCACACCTCAAGAACAACATTCGCGACGCCATTGCCAACATACCGATTGATATGCTGCGAAGAGTGGATACGAATTTCAAAAATCGACTTCATCAGTGTATGCGCAATGGGGGTCGCCATTTATCCGATGTCATTTTTAAGACTGCATAAAAAAAAATTGGGATATTGTATTCTCAAATAAAAATTTTTTTAAAACAATAACTGAAGTACTTTTTTTTTATTGACCTTTCAAATAAGTAAGTTTCTCTGGCGCACCCGTTATATATATATATATATATATCCGCAGGGGGGCTTTGTGGCGAAGCCTTAGGTGAGTAGCGACACCTCGTACCTGACTCCGGGGGCCAAGGCAAGGCCTCCGCCTCCGTGCTTGCCTTAACCAACCGGCACGGAGTGGAGATCGCTAGAGCTAAGACTCAAGCTCCAGGGGTGGAAGTGATAAATGGCCTAACGTCGGAAGTAGCTTCGGTGAACCTGCAGCCCACCTCTCTACACCCCTTAGTCACTCACACCCATGTTGCCCCTGTCTTCTATGGCATTTTTTGGGGCCCATACAGGGAGTGGCGAGTCACCGTCTGCCCATTTTTCCGTGTTCCCCGAACATTGCGACGGGCAGACGCTATAGTCCCCATATCCCCATACCCCTAATACCACAAACAATTCACCCCAATAGCTCGGTACTTTATGTTCTCATTTCTCACAATACTCCTACACTGGCCGGGGCTTGTCCAAGGGTGCATTATTATATGGTGTAGACAGGAATAATCGCCGGTCTGTGTCACGCCACATTTACATTAAATTTGTCCAGGGGCCTCTACGTGTTGGCCCCCCATGGTCTTATATGCCTTATGCAGGGTTTTTTTATTGCAGGAGGTCAGCAGACAGACGGCCCACTTGATGGAATGTGGTTACCATCGCCTATGGAAATTTACAACAAACAAGGTGCTTTTAAACAATATTTCAACTTATTACATTTGTTTGGCCCTAAAGTCAGCGTCTCCTTTGATAAAAAAAAGTTAAAATAATAACTGTACTCGTAAAGCAACAAAATTTACACAATCCTGACTTAATTTAAACGTATAAAGTCAGTTATAACTTTCTCTTTTAAACTTCTCAATTACACCTTAAAGTTTCTCTCTTGAACCAAATTCATACAAAAACCTCATCACGTACAACGCACAGTGTACACCTGTAACATACACTCTGAAATGCCTATCAGATTCACACGCGAATTTAAGAACATAATTTACTGTATTAAACAAAGAATAAGGTAGAAATTTGTTTGACGTAACAAAGTAACACAACTCTACAATCAAGCAAAATGCACTGTCAAGAGAAATTGAATTTCCATGAAGAAGCATTGAAGTGTGTTATTATGGAATCAATTTTAGTATAAGTTGTTAAGCGGTTTTGTGGCTGTTATTAGGGGAACAGGGTTATTAGGGGAATTGAATTAACTTTAAAAAAAAGTATACGTTCCTTGTAATAATGATATTAAGAAAAATAAAAATCAATTCTTAGATATATATCTAATCTATCTATCTTTTATAGTGCAATTAGAAGGTAAAAATTGATTTCAGGTCTCTAATTGGAGGAGGAATGTCGTTCCAGCATTGCGTAGCATGTTTAAAACAACCTCTAAAAGCAGCCGTTCTATGCTTAGCTGTTATTAGTGGCCTAGTAACAGATCGAATAGTATATTCTAACTTACTTTGCCTCCAATCAATTTTATTATATAAATATGAAGGTTTGTGGCTGGAAATCACTCCAAACAGAAGGCAGGACAAATGTAGTCTTCTTCTTGCTGCCATTTTTAATATGTTATTTTTATTTAGAAATGGAGTAATATAGCTTCTATGAGGGATTTGGAAACAATACCGTGTACAAGCATTTTGAATACGTTGGATCAGGTGTTCAGTCCTTTTAGAAGAGAAGGCCCATACACAGAGTATCACAGTAGTTAAGCTTAGATAAAATTAGACTTTCCGTAATACGTACTCTCACATCCTCATTAATGTACTGTCTAATTCCATACAAAATCTTAAGTCTATAGTTTCTCATAACATAATTAACATGTTTCTCAAAACGAAGCTCAGAATCTAGACTGAGTTCTAAGCTGTAAGCAGTGTCAACCATTTCTATTGGCTCATTTTATAATCGGGTTAGATTCTTTAATCATTTTTACATGTTGACGATTTCCAAGTAAATATTTTGACTTTGCTGGATTCAATACTAGACAATTTGCTTCTGACCATTTAGCAATTCTTCCTAGATCACTGTTCATTTCCTCCACTGCCTTATCTTTTTCCTTCGGATTGAAGTGTAAATACAATTGTATGTCATCCGCGTACATGTGAAATTTACAATATTGAATACAACTTGTAAGATCAGCAGTATAAAGATTGAACAACAGTGGTCCCAATATTGAACCCTGTGGAACCCCTCTTGCTAGATTCAATGGCGTAGATGAAGTGTACGTTCCATTAGACTTTTTCTAATTCCACTTGTTGTGTTCTGTTTGTTACATAATTGTGAAATCATTTGATTGTATCCGTTGTGAATCCATAAAAAAAAGATAATAAATAATAAGGATGTGTTGATAGCGTCAAATGCTCGAGAATAATCCAGCAAAACAAGTACAAATGCCGTTGGAATAACTATAGAGTTTATTAGAACTGTACAAACACGTATAAAACAGGTAAAAATAAAACTGGATGCAACCAGTTCACACTATATAAACTGCACGATTCAATTACACGCGAAAAGTCCGTCACTATAAGGCTAATCGAAAGTACTACACACGTCTTGCTAGTATCGTAATCGTCGCTTAACTGCCCCATCCCTCCGTTCAGGCATTGTTTTATACTATACTGTATAATACCGACAAAGGAGCCGCGTTATGAGTTAATCCGCATCTGGCAAGCTTCGACGCAATGCAATAAAAAAAGGATTAGTTCGACACTAATGACAGCCATAAAATAAATACAATAACAATAGGAAGTTTTTTAAATTTTAAACACGAATTAAACAAAAGAACTCCGAATGCAGGAAAGGCAATAAATTGCGTTTTACGACGACCAGGTGTGCGTTCTTTCTCGGTAGGTATGTAACAATATAAAACTGAAGAGTTTGTTTGTTGGTTTGATTGAACGCGCTAATCTCAGAATTTGGTCTGATTTGAAAAATTCTTTCAGTGTTAGATAGCCCGTTTATCGAGGAAGGCTATATGCTATACATCATCACGCTACGACTACTAGGAGCGGAGCATCAATGAAGAATGTTTCAAAATCGGAGGGTTTTGAAAACAAATTCCATGCGAACGACGTCGCGGGCTCAGCTAGTGTAATATATTTAAACTAATTACTATTTTAGTTTAATAACTTCTCGACGTAAAATTGTAAAATATGTTATGACACACTAGGGAGAAGGAGTCTCACTAATGTGACCACCTCTGACAAGGACGGGGGAGGGATCTCGTTCAGTCCTTACCTAGGATGAGGTAGGTAGAAAATTGCTCTATCAATTTGCTGTCTACCCTCTTTCTGTGTGAGGTGACGTCCAATGCACAAGAGGGTAGATGCAGCCATATAAGACACTGACATCTGTCAACGTTGTGACGAAATATCACGCCGTGCGTTTATCCGTTTAAATATATTAAATTCTAATAGTAATTACTGGCCCTAATTTCTTATTGTTATACTAGTTGATACTAGTGAACAGAAGTAAACACTCTTAAGTGAATTTGGTGCCGTGCGCTGTTCCTCTGTGTGCTGCAACCAGAACCAAGCCAGGAGAGGTCAGACCTCAAGGTTGGTGGAGCTTCTCCTGCTTTTTTAGTGCAAGGATCTAAGCCAGATGTTTCCCATACAGTCCATTATTATAAAACCAGCGTTAAATAACGCTTGGTTTAATAACCAAGAGCCACCACACCATATTACCCGTGGGCTACAGCGCCCCACTGGCCTAAAATTAATTTAATTCGTGTGACGTCATTTGAGTTTTTATTTAACACTTATGAGTTTTGAACCTAAGCTTGAAGTTCAATCGTGCTCTATAGAGAACTTGCACGACGAAGACTCTGCCCCCTGGTGACAGAGCACCACATTAATCTGCTTAATAAGTGTTTTCTACATGGCATTCCAAGACTTTACAATCGCCTTTCAAAATGCAAATGCAAAGTTAAATAAATAGATAAATATAAAAAAAGAATAGCAACAAAATTTTAATGGCAGATTGTAAACGTATTTGTCGAATCGATCCGGAATCAAAAAACGCATCCATAGTATACTCTAAACCGCCTCTCACCACGTCTTGTCTAAATGCCACTCCTGCACGCGGCCATAACACTTTTTCGTGACAGAACTGGCCATCTAAAGCCCAATATGGCCACCGAACGCCAATGAATGGCCAACTAAGCCGCGGAAGTAGCCAGCGGAAAGCCCGCGAAGGCCACCGAACGCCGCAGATTGGCCAACGAGAGCTGCTGAGAAGACTCCAGCAGCTCCAAACCCAATCACCGGTGGGTAGTAGCCCACTGAGTTGGAGCCGGGTTAAAGAGGTATACCTCGAGGCCCCAACCTCATTACAAACCGAGGAAGAAGGCCCTGGATGATGCGACAGAAACATCCTAAGATCCCCCGTTTGTATAAAAGTTTCACTTTAAAAATGTTACATTATTAAGTCGCCACAGTAATCAGACCATGAAAAACACGATATCACAGTTTGAAAATTTAATATAACAGAAATACATTAATGGTGGCAATAAAAGTGCTACACGACACAACAGCTTTGAACACGTCAAATCTTTTGTACCGGCGGACATAAAGGGGTAACATTAAAATACATTTTACGTCAAGTACGAAACTACTGTTATGGCTTGGAAAGCGGCGACCGGTGTAGTTTTATAGAAATAACTTGAATATAGCTTATCGGGCGTGCAGAGCAATTCAGTTTTAAGGTTTATGAACGTACTAAAAAACCAAGCTGCTTCGGATACGTATCCTCATGGAGATTATCTCAGTTTTTGAAATAATAACTTCTTATGGGATGGCTTCCCATTCTCTCACGCAAGTTATCACTTCTGTCGGGCGTCCCGAGACGCACACGTTTTTTTACTTTATCTTACAACTAGCTTCTGCTCGCGACCTCGTCCGCGTGGAATAGATAAAAAAAAGTAAGTTAAAAAATATCCGATTTCCAAACATTCTTTATAGGTGCTCCGCTACTATTGTCTTAGCGTGATGATATATAGTCTATGGCCTTCTTCGATAAATGGGCTATCGAGCAGAATTTTAGCACGTTCAATCAAACAAACAAACTCTTCAGCTTTATATATTAGTATAACGTCAGAGTGTAGTCTAGAAGAAATCGCTCTCAGCGATAAGACCGTTCTTTGTCCTTAATTCTAAAGTGTTATACAAAACATTAATTTTATTATACTATAAAACAAATTAGTGGTCGCCCGTGGTCAAAATTCGACCATAATTAATTTAAATTATAACTTTGAGCATAATTAAGGTTCCGTTCTCAAAGACTACTTATATAATCATAGATTACGCCAAAATTACACTGTTAATTTGACTTTAACAATAAACAAAACAGTAGGTATATATACGTGTGTTAAATACATGGTGGTGTGTGTAATTTTTGTTATTGATTTAAAGTATTTTTTATGTATAATTTTAAAAAAATATTATCATTCTCCACTCCTCTATATAAAGTGTGCGAAATTTTATACTCCTCCGTCCGCGCAATTTTCGTAAAAAGGGATACAAAGTTTTTACTTCACGTATTAATATATAAATTCTTTTCTACAGTTTTTGATAACTAATAATCTCGATGTAACTGTGCAGTAGACCAATTATAGTAGCACGCGAGAATTAATGAATCGTATAAACGGGACAGAGCTAAGAATTTATAGCAATCAAAACCCTACCATTTCTGCTTGCGAATAAAGTTGAATAGTATAGATTATTTATATGTCGGAAACCAGTCTACACTTTTCTGCGCAAACTAAAACTGCCGATCGGAATTATAAGTTTTGTAAAATGTACATAACATGTACCATTTTACACAACTTATTATACAACTTATTATTCATTATTATACATTTTACATAACTTATTATTCATCATATTATGATGAAGCGACACTGGTAACATCTAACAACTGGTAACATCTAACAAACACAATTGAACCAACCATCAATGCAGTTATGGGAGCTGCATACGATTAAACATCGCAGCGGACAAGGAACTACTGACTAGCGCAGCGCGGGAGCGCACATATTAATAGTAGCTCTATTTCGCTCGCACATCATCCGTCCCGTTCATATACTGTGCTATACATCGTACTAGCAATACGACTTGTTAATATTTGTAGTTAAAGTTAAGTTTAAGTTTACCGTTTCCTCGGCGTGGTATGCGCTGTGTTCGGCTACCAGGAAGAAGCTGCTGCAGAGACAGCAGAACATCGCCTTGCGGATGTGTACGGGCGCGGGTCGGTTCGTAAGGAACGACGTGATCGCCCGCGACTTGAACATTCCCAGTGTTGAGGACTTTGTGGCGATCTCGGCGCGTCGGCTGTTCGACCGCGCCGACAAAGGCCGCCACACCCACCTCCACGGGATTGCTCCCCTACACGCGCGACCTCCCGATCACGAGACCCCAAGATGGCTACCGAGCCCCCGTGACCTCATCCGCCGGGATTAGGGCGATGTGAGAGGACGCGGATAATCTCCAAAGCCGCAGACAGGCCACCAGACGCCGCAGATGGCCAACCAAAGCCCGCTATGGCCATCGAAAGCCGCAGACTGGCCAACCATGCCGCAGACGAAGCCAACGTGAAGCCCGCGATGGCCACCGAAAGCCGCTGATTGGCCGACGCGAGCCTGCCGACACACCCCTTATGTGTCTGGCGGCTCCCGTTCCCCGTCACCGGGGGGTAGTTGCCCCCCGCGAATTTGGACCGGGGTAAAGAGTTTTTAACTCGAAGCCCCATACCGGCTCTGCCAACACACAAGGCAGAGACGATGACCCTCAGACGACCGTTTCCTACGGCGGCTCCCCTATACAGATACTGGAGGGTAGTGGCCCTCCGAGCTGCAGCCGGGGTAAAGAGCTCCAGCTCGAAGCCCCCTCACCAACACGTCGAGCAACCATCGACGTTGTTAAAGGACAAGTGATGATGATGAAACCGTTTCCTTAATAAATCAGTTCACATCAATTCACATCAGCCCTTGACAGTGAACACTACTCTCTGCCATCAGAAGTATTTTTTAATCACCACCTTCGTTGCTAGACACTCAATTAAAGTACTAGGATCGACATTATTAGTATTCTACTTTTATAATACTCAGTTCTCATATGCTCAAAATGTAAATGCCCCTTTTGACTTTATAGACTTAATTTGCAGTATTGTTTAACAAATTTTACCAGGGCCAAAACATCGCGAGCAAACTTTGAGATTACTTATATGTGACAGCTGCCAATCAATTTGAGATAAGCGTGGCGGGTTATTATATTTTCCTTTTAAAGAGGAGGCTCGAGCCCTACCAGTGTAAAGTTAATATAATATGAATTTATTGTATACCAAAATTGACAGTAGCTGTCTTTCTGACGTATATTAGTTGTTGTAATCCAAAGAGGCGATTCCGAAGGAGGAGAAAGGAAGGAGGGCTTCATCTGCGTCGATGTTAAGCTTTTAACACACTACTCAGATACTATAGAACTAGCACACACAGCGCAAATGATTTATATTATCGTATAAAGTATCTGTAGGCACCGACCGATATCGTTAGATAGTGACAATATTATCTATCTTTACCTGCAGATCAATACAAACTAGGCCTAGTTTGCGCATAGTATCATGAATCAAATTAAAATCCAATCATGAATCGCCATAAATGTTGTCCTTGTATTTCGGAAATACCTGGTTTTGTTATCGGACAGATCGTTGTAAATTTTAAATTCACCTCGGTCCTTTCTAGCTGTTGTAATTCAAAGAGGCGATTCCCAAGGAGGACCTTCATCTGCATTGGTGTTAAGCTTTTAACACACTACGCAGATTCTATAGAAGCACACACACCGCAAACAATTTATTTTATCGTATAAAGTATCTGTAGGCACCGATCGATATCGTTAGATGGTGACAATATTATCTATCTTACCTGCTGATAATTACAGGTCTAGTTTGGGCATGAAATCATAAATCAAATGAAAATCAAATCATGAATCGCCATAAATTATGTTCTTGGGTTTCAAAAATACATTGTTTTGTTATCTGACAGATCATTGTAAATATTAAATATACCTCGGTCTTTTTAAGTTTTAAATGTGGCTCTATTCAAATTCGTCGTCTTTTAGTCAATGCTAATGCAACATGGACATAAAATTCTGCTGCTGTCCTGCTGTTGAGGTTTCATTCAAATCCAGAAGCAATATACGCCAATTCAGTATACCACTCTGTATCCAATCAATCCGCACGAACAAACTGGTCTAGCTAACTTGAAGAAATACGAGGGAATGTATAATTTCATATATGATCGTATCTGCGTAGTGTGTAAAAGCTTTAAAGATTTAGGCCGTTTCGCTCATATATGGCAAAGGGCTTATTGCGTTATTCGAGATACGAAATTGTTAACAGTGTTAAATATTGACACGTATGTATGTATGTAAACTAGTGTGGCTATGTCTTAATGATGTTATTTTTAACGCTTTAAATAAGACGCATTTGGCCACAGCCTTTGTCACTAACGCATATGAAGCCAATTAACAATTATAGAAGTGCATTTGTGAAGTGGAATAAGAGAAGCCGAGGAGCAGCCAATATTTCCTGCTCTTACTTTCCTGTTTCCCTCACCTAAATTGTCCGACGTTCCTTAAAGTGAATACAGTTAATTGTTATCATAAATTCCAGTGCCACCGCTTCATGACGTGACATTATCCCGGTCTACACCATATAAAAGTAAACGCAACGACAAGCCCCGGTAGTGTACGATTAGTAACAAAAGGTACCGGACTATAGGGAGGAACTGCTAGTGTAACTATGGAGACTATGGCGTCTGCCCGTCACAATGTTCAAGGAACGTGGAAAAATGGGCAGACACTGCATGGATCCCTAAAAATGCCGTACAAGATTGGTGAGATGTACCATACCAATACCGTCTAGGCACTCACGTGGATGAGTAGCTAAGGGGTGTGGAGACGTGACAGACAGACGAAAATTCTAAAAATCTCATTTTCGATATCTGCTTGTCATAATTAGCCCCCTGATATTATATAATTTCTAAATTCATTGCACATATTCTACTTGCTCGTTTTATTGATGCTAAAATAACCTATAAACCTATAAATAAAATCGCGGAAGGCCACGACACACCTTCCATTATCAAATTGATCATGTACTAGCAGAAGGTGATGTCAGGAGCCTTAAGAACAGACGAGCGTGCATGACAAGAGCTATGAATGTCAAAGAAACAAGTGAGGTGTGTAAGAATAAGCCTAAATGGCGCTCTGTTGTTCGTGCCTACCCCGCAAGGGACCTGGCGTGAAGTTATGTATGTATGTATGTAAAATAACCTAAACTTGGATTAAAACAAAAAAGTTGCTTTGCTATTTTCGTCTTATTGCAGTAAATTTTTAATCCAACCCTACTTTCCATGTCGCCCAGTGACGGTATCGGCTCATTATTATAACGTAAATAATTTAATCATAACGGTTATCGCCTTGTTGTACTATGGATTAAGTTTGTAGGGCTAGCGGAGAAGGCTAGGCCATATACCCGTGGCCCTGACATTAAGGGTGGAGAATGGAATACCGAGGGTGGTTGCGCCGAGGAACACCTTGTAAATTCTTCCTCTCCACCCACGCCATCAAGAATAGAATATACTTTTAAATGAAGAATGCGCAAAACAAGAAAACGTCACTGTCAGTGCTGTCACCGCAATAAATTACGCATCAAGAGATTGTTGGAACATAATAAAGAAAATAAACTGTGACAATTTCATTTAATGACCAGAACTATATCCTAGTGCCTGTGTAAACCCCCGGGGGCCGAGTGCAGTGTGGCGGCGGACTGGTGGCGAGGTAAGTCCTTCCTTGCTTCTTCTTCCACGTTCCTTTGCCTACTTCCGGCCATCGCATCGCGCTGCGCTCGCAGAGGGGTTCAGTGGTTTCGGTAATCTATTTAGGGACAGACTTTGCACGTGTGATTGAATCGTGCATTACGTTTGGACTGGTTGTGTACAGTTTTATTTGTACCTGTATTATACGTGTTTGTATAGTTGTAATAAATAGTATAGTAATATAGTAATTGAAAGTTTTTTTTTTTTGTTTTTTTTTTTTTTTTTTTTTTGTTTGAGGCGAGGAAAAATGCTGACCGATTTACGCACTCTCAGGGCCGTCACTAGGAAACGGCGCGCATCCACCGGGGGCGATAACGCTAGCAATAGTATGCTTTGTTTGCGCTTCGTCCGCGATGGCTTGACACTGAGGAGTGTGGAAGACTCAGAGCGATGCCGCACGGGCGAGCAACCTCAATACCCACTAAAAAACCTCTCCTCCCGTCGACCCTGCGCTTTGTTGTGAAGGAAAGACTGAGATATAGAACATAGTTACGCAACAGTCGATCCAGCGCAATAAAGTGCCTGGAGTGTGCCCTGGGAGAACACACCCCACTTCGAAACGGGGGCTGAATCCCTTGCGTTGCCTAGTAGCAAGGGGCCCCTCGTACCGGAACCTAACTCAGGGAGGGAAGTAATGCGCGTACCTGCCTCTCCGGGTGCTAGCTGAAGGCCGGCGACCTCGGGTGGAGACATTAGCACGCGCTGCAGGACTTCGCTCCCTATCCCTTTCTGCGGCCTCTTTTAGAGACATTACCGCCTCACAGAAAGAGACCGCAGACTCCCAGCGGTCGTCGCTGTGCAACATGGCCGTTACCAAGTCGCCAAGCGATCGGACGGCTCCTACGTGTGTCTCGAGCTCGAAACGCTGAGGCGTCCATGCAGCGCACTCAACAAGCGTGTGTAACGCCGTATCGGGTGCGCCGCATTGGCGGCAGTCCGGGGAAGGCAAGCAGCCCACAATGCGAAACAGATACTGGTCGAAACAACCGTGTCCGGTCAGTATCTGAGTCGTCCTAAAGGTCAGGGTTCCGCTGGTGCGGGTCACCCATCTCTCCAGCTGCGGCCTGATTGCATCCACCGTATAGCCGCCGGCCACAGGGTGTTCGAGGTCACGAGACCAGGCGACGAGGCAGGAGGCGGTTTCCCGCTTCCTGACCGTCTCTAATTCGACTTGACAGAAGGTCAGTCCTCTAGCTAGGGCATCCTGCTGGGTGCGACGAACTCTGGACAGGACGTCTGCCTGGAGAGGCCAGGGCAGCTCGCCTGCCAAGAGAGTCGCCGCCGACCACGACACTGTGCGGTACCCCCGTATGGTCCTCACTGGCTAGCCGCGACAAATTTGGCGTTGGTTGCCCTGCGCGCCTTGCGCCCCTTTTCCCCCCCCTCTGTGCGGAGGAAGGCCTCCGCACCCGCGAGGACCGACGCGGCCGACGCGGCCGATTCGATTGCGCCCCACGTGGGGCGCAAAGGCGAGCGCGCGCGCGCTGGGGTGGACGCACCCGACGTGGGGGCCGAATCGGCGCCGCTGCTCTGGGACCGGTCCCAGAACCGTGACCTCGATCCGGCCGCAAATACCGGAGCACACGAAACAGGGGGCACAAATGTCCCCGAAGACGTAGCCCGCGTCGCCGAGCCCGCCGCAGAAGACGACGAACCTGTGGACGCGGACGCGTACGAAGTTGTTGCCGCCGCCGAAGACGAAGACGTGGACGTGGACGCCGCCGCCGTCGCCGCCACTGCCGCAGCCGCTGAACACGCAGGCGCCGACGCCGCGACAGCGACTCCCATCCCAGTAGGGAAGGAAGACGAAGGGGTCGCCGCTGTCGCGCCTACAAATTCCCTATCTACGAGCCCGGTCGATAGCGCAAGTGAAGCTCGCGCGACAACCGGGGTCGTGGAACGGCCGTCCCCGACGTTGCGCACCGTTAGGTCGCAAGCCAGTGGCATGGGCGCAGGTGAGGCCTGCGCGCTGCTTGCCACCGTCGTAGTGGGGCGACCGCCCCCAGCCGCCGCTGTTCCGGCCGCCGTGTAGACGATTTGTCCACAGGCAGGCGAAGCAGAGCGGGAATAGTCAAATGCGCGAACGACACCGTCAAGCGCACTATCCAGAGACTCTGGAATGCTACCTGACAGCGGCGTACGAAAGCCATCTTCGTATCCGTCGCTCCCCTGCACAGGTGAGGCCCATGCAGAGGTCGACGGCGTCCCGAAGGAACCTACGTCTATGCTGCTCGCGTCGCTCACGGCCAGGCAAATAGCCGAGTGCGACCCGAGCAGCGTGCTCCTAGCTATATCCAGGTGTGCGGCCTTACTTGCCGCACGGCTGGATGGGGGCCTACGCGTCACGGGACCTTCCGGTGGCCCCATAACGTTGGTCCTACAAACGGGGGCATCCGCAGTGAGGTCCACCACGGACGCCGCCCTGCCTATCGAGACAGGCGCCTCAGGTGCCGCCGTGATAACGGCAGCAGCTGGGCAGCCTGGACGTGTCCCGGCAGCAGATTTGCTGCGCCGGGCGATGGACACTGACGGGACCTTCTTCCTTCGCGTCTCGCCGATTTCCGCAGCCTGCCAGCCGTCCTTGGCCTCTAGGTGGCCTCTCTTACAAGGCGCACCCTAAAGCCCAGGGGGCGGTTTTGGGTCCTGGGCATCCATTACTGGATGCCCGTTCCCTGCGCGAAACCAGCGACGCGCGTCGGTGTACTTAATGTACAAGAAAAAACCGTTAAATGTTGCGCAATATGCGCCAAAGCGCGCGAAAGCAAGCGAAGAGAGTAAAACACTCACCCAAGCCAAAAAACTGCGATTCGCGCCGGAATCGAACTAAATAACACTGTACACTGACACTACACAACTATACTCGCAATTAATCGCCTTTTCGGGAAGAAAAAGCGCGGAAAAACTGCAATTTTGAGAGGAGCAGGAGCATTTGCGACCGTCTCGCAGCAATGCCCATCCGGAACTGATAGTAATTGAAAGATACGTTAACAGGGAGTGTCATATGCTATATAACATGACGCTATATACCACAGGAGCGGGACAAAGCGCGGGTGAAATCGCGCCGGGCTGCTAGTGTTTCATACAAATAAAGATTTTAATTTCATTTCATAATGACAGAATAGACGCCAAAGAGATGAATTAAATGGATACAAAAATACAGCAATGAGTCATTTGAGAAACACGAGTAAATCGAGTGGGTTGCCGTACATTTGCGGTTAAGTAGGAACTGAGTAATCTCGCATACCATGTGGATTAATCTATGAACAGGTAAATTAGTTATTTACGACTTTAAACAGCTGACAATTAGGTCGCGATTTGATTGCAAATTTAGAGTTCGTTGCTAGTTACAACTCTGGAGATGGCTGTAAATTGGTAGGTATCAGATCTGCAATTTCACATAGCTAGAACAACTTGGATTCGCGCATAAAGATGTTATACTACTACTACTACGAAATTTGATGACACCTTTTGCCGATACGCAATACTGTAGTGATATTGCGAACAAATTAGTCGTCATTTTTATATGCGTGCAGGAACGGAGAAAGAATACAATTTCTTGCGGTTGGGCAGCCTGTCGCAAGATGAGACATAACAGCCCACAGCAGGGTATTTTCCCATCTGGATAGCTACCACCCCTGATCTACAGTCTACAGTATGCCGCCATAACACCTTGAGCTGTGTTCCGGCATTAGTGTCTAGCATCCAGGTTCCCTTTAGAGAGCAGCAAGGCATTTGTAACGCTTTTTGTGTTCCACATGTCCATAGGTTATAGTAGCCGCTTTCCGTCAAGTGGACCGTCTGCCTATCTACTGAACTCATGCAATAAATAAAAATTAAAAATCTGAGGGTGGTTACCATATATCTGAAGGAAGTTTTTTTTATTTGATTTTTTTCACTGGAAGACATAAACAATATTGATTGTTGTTTAAACGGTAATTATTTACTTAAATTATATTTTAAAAGTAAGACGATAGAAATGTTTTTGAACACACGCTCTTTTTATGTACATTTACATAAAGTAAATTATTTTAGATATTTTTTTTAAGGCCACGGGCCATAAAATTGGCCCGGACTTTTGGAGGGGTTGCGTGTGGCCATGGGAAGGCCAACACGGAGAGGCCTCTTAACAAATTTAATGTAAATGTGGCGTGACACTGACCGGCGATTATCTCTGTCTACACCATACACTATTGCACCCAAGGACAAGCCCTTATAGAATTTATTATTATAATGTGTCAACCATTCAATTGTTTATTTTGAAATTAATACACCAGACATGGCTGTATGGACTTAGTTCCTTAGGCATTGTGGCGAATTAAATCACAACGTACAATAGGTAACAAGGTTTCACTATAGATAACCTAAATAATGGTCATACATATTTATATTATTCGTTGTGTATTAAAAGTAAATATTGTTGTAAAACACTTTCTACAAGATAAAATCTTATTAAAATAGCAACGCTTTAATTAAAATTCAAGTCCATCGCGTGTTTGCATTAATTTAAAACTAGGTCTTTATTATGTGTGAACATACGAAGGACACATCAAAGAACTTCGAAAATATGGAAAGAAAAAGTATTGTATCCTTCTTTTTTAATATGGCTTCGCAAGGTTTTTATATCTAGTCTGTACGACGTAAGTTTTTCGCAACCACGCTTCTACCGCAGTGTTTGTCTTCAAACGAACGCGAACGAAGCAGCGTGTACAACTAATACTACTGATAACTGACGGCCTCTGTGGTTAGCGGGCTAAGCCTTCCCGGCTCGCCTCACTGTAACGCAGAGGCTCCGGGTTCGATTCCTGGTATGGTAAATTTCGGAAATGAATTTTCTCTGTTATTTACTATGGTCTGGGTGTCTGGGATCGGCCCCAGAGTGGTCCGTTGTATATTACACATAACACAAGTGTAACTTGCTTAATTTGGGGATATACAGAGTATGTATTTGTCTGCCGATTTAAATAAAATAAAAACAAATAAATCCACCACTTGCAAACGCTTTATTATCAGCAATTCTATCAATCTCAAAATGAAATACACAAAGATTATTTGCGTAACAAGCTTTGAAGGGACATAAAGGTTCGGTGTATTTCCCACAGGGCCCAAATGTCTAACCTTCGGAAGAAAGGGTCTCTGTACCCTCTATTATTTACGCGTTTAATGTATTTATTGCATAGAAGAAAGTATTATGACTATTTCATATTTTAGCTAGGTTACGTGATACATTTTGATGGGTTTCTTTTGAAAGGAGACTATATAGAATAGAATAGAATAGAATAATAATTTATTGCAAGAAATGTATGTGTACATAGTTGTTTTTTTGTGGTAATAGTATCAATACATTTTGCCTTATTAGGCGTGCAACTTCCAGATCTTATAACTATATCTACATTAAAACTAATTTACAATAATAATCAAAATAAAATAAAATTAATATTAAATGTCAACAAGCAAAACATTAATTAAAACTTAATCATCAGAATTTATCACTTAAATAATCCTCGATTTTATAATAGCATTTCATTATTAAAAAATTCTTTAAATGTTTCCTAAATAATAATACGGATTTTTGTTTCTTTATACTGTCAGGTAATTTATTGTGTATTACTGGTGCCATAATATATAGCACTATACATTGGTGTATTCAAACCGTAATACACTTAGAAAGCAAGGGTTAGGCTATTATTGTATATACTTATGCAAAGTATATACAATAATAGATTTATTGCAACACCTATTTATGTAACCTTTTTTGTCAACCCTACTGATCATCGACGCGTGACATCATGAGGCTATAGAAGGTTTGCCAAACTTTCTGCACAGGGGTAGTAAGTAGTCTTGAATATTGTTGCAATCTAGGCGCCGACAAACACAAATTCACACCTGCATATCTGTAAGAAAACACATTTTATTACCTTTCGGCATTTGAACTAATTATTTTATGATCTTCTTCTTTTGTTTTTTTTTACTAATTATTCCAGCAAACAGTCCATTGTTTTATTGTACTCGTTGCGGCCGGGTCATTAGCCAGGTGTGGCGGATTAAATACGGGCACATTTGTATTTGTGAGGTATAAAACCAAGGCCCAATGGAGGGAGTGTACTACAATCAGGAATCTTTTAGTGACGGACTTTGCGCGTTTTATGGGCTTACAACCATTTGCATTACGATTGGACTTTTTGTGTTCGGTTATATTTGTACCTGTGTGTTTGTATAGTTCTAATAAACTCTATAGTAATTCTAACGGCATTTTAATTCGAGTCCCGCTACTCGTAACAATATATTTGTAAACAGATATTTAAAGACTTCGGGAGGTTTGTTAAAAATCTTTACCGACATAAAATTTGAATTTCTTTGTAGTGACAATTTGCACCTGGGGAACAATAATCTATTATCTGTTTTCACCCTAAAGTGCCG
The DNA here is from genome assembly GCA_949752895.1 of Dendrolimus pini. NCBI lineage: Eukaryota > Metazoa > Arthropoda > Insecta > Lepidoptera > Lasiocampidae > Dendrolimus > Dendrolimus pini. The sequence continues at coordinate 3,457,584 of OX457142.1, read as the reverse complement.
TTTTTTTTATTGCATGAGTTTCGCAGACAGACAGACAGCCCACTTGATGGAAAGCGGTTACCGTCGCCTATGGACATTTGTAACATCAAAGATGCTACAAATGTGCTGCTGCTCTCTTAAGGGAGACTGGAACCTGGTCACTAATGCCGGAACACAACTCAAGGTTGTTATGGCAGCATAGTCTAGACCAGGGGTGGTAGCCATCCAGTCTGGCAAATACCCTACCACCTGACTGTGGGTTGTTTTGTCGCCTCTTACGACAGGCCGCCCGGCCGCAGGAAATTGTAATCTGTCTCCGTTCCTGCACGGATAGCAATATCCTCAGTTCGTGATGTATAGGGAGCAATTCGGGATTTCCTTATACAAATATTGCAACTTGTTTGATATACATACAAGGCGATCATATATGATTTAATTGTGGTAAGTACATCGGGGTCTAACAGCACCAACTCCACCACCACATTGTTACCATACACTCGTTATGTGAATCTCTTCATCCACTCTCTTACATGTCCAAAACATGTTAAAATTCCTTTCTCAAATTTTATTATTATTTATCTTCTTTCTTCTCCAAAAACAGCAATAACACTTTTCGAAGAGGTGTACATAGTACAAGAGGTAAAATTAATTTTAAGTGTATTATTACCTTCTTAAAGTGTCCTTCAGTAGAACTTAGTTGGGATAAAAAGTTTTGAATTTGAAAATTACGAAAACAGTGCACAGTTCTGTCTTCTTCTTACATAAGTCATTGAATGGCATTCAATGTTTATTCTTAGTTCTACTCAAAATAGTTACATATAAATGTCATGCTAGCGCACGCATCCCAAGCTCAAAAGGCGCGGGTTCGATCCTGGTATGCATCATAGTTTTCTGACCTGACGTGCATATTGTTACAATTACCACGTGCTAACAACGGTGAAGAAAAACATCGTGATGCAACCTACACATCGAAATAATCGATGTGTCAAACCTGCCAAGCCGCCTTAGACAAGCGTGGCGGGTATAATGTCTAATATAATAATAGTACACTTATCTTTTTTTTGTAAAATGGTTGTGAATTAATTTTGTATCCTTATTTTTACTTATTGTTAATATGTTGGTACCTCTTGTAGTATTATGGGTTTTGTAAATGTTTTCATGTCGACAATGTCGTTGGCATCAATATTATTGTAACGTTTTATTTCATATTTTTAACCGACTTCGAAAAAAGGAGGAGGTTCTCAATTCGTCGGGATCTTTTTTTTTGCTTTTTTTTTATGTGTGTTCGCCGATTACTCCGTGATTTATGATCCGATTTACGTGATTTTTTTTGTTCGACGTGGAATAGCTTTCAATTGGTCCCCTAAAAATTTTACATAGTTTGGCACAGTAGTTTTCATTTTATGAACATTTTTCATGGAAATAATTTTCACTCCGTTCCATATGTACACCGATTACTCTGAGATTTATGATTCGATTTACGTGATTCTTTTTTGTTCGACGCGGAATAGCTGCCACGTGGTCCCCTAAAAATTTGACATAGTTTGGCCCAGTAGTTTTCATTTTACGAACATTTTTTTGTTGCCGGTTCTTGGGACCTATATTTTTTAAGAAGCGCGGCACCATTCGTAGGTCCACCCATACATAGCTAGACACTAAAAAGTAATAAATAAAATTTAAAAACTTCGTTTAAAAAAACCGACTTCAAAGTGCTTAGTTATTTTCAAAATATAGTAATTTTTTATGTTTTACTTTGCACAGACTTCAAGATGTTTTAGATAATATATATTAATAATAATAGCTTTAGAAATAAGTTATTTTGTACATTTTAGTTTTTTAGTTTTTGAAGTCGGTTTTTTTAAACGAAGTTTTTATTTTTTATATATAGCAGCTGTTTGTTGTTCCTTTCAATAAATTTAAAAAAAATAGGAGGCCCGAGCCCTGCAGTGGGACATTTATGGGCTGACATTATAATTATTATAAAAGTAGGTACTAAATAATAGTGATGTAAAAAGACGAGCTTAAGCTTAATAAGCTTATTTAAAAAGATTTTTAAATGCAAGCTTTAGAGATCCTGGATATCATGTAGCAGCAGAGTGCTAGCCAAGACAAGTAAATCGTACCCAAGCACGATGAGTCTATTTTGTTTAGTACAGGGGTTCCTATGGCCACCTTCCGACTCCATCATTAGATCAGCTCCATGGTACCATATTATTGCATTGTCACGCTATATGCATATGTTTGCAAAAATTCAGCTCAATCGGAAACCGGGAAGTTGGTCAGATTTAACTTGCAAGATTCCACCCGAACTTACATAAACATCCATTGCAAGTTAAATAAAAGCTTGTAAAAGGAGCTTTCTTCCAGCAAACCTATGCATCTAGCGACTGGGCAAAACAAGGTCACTTTGTCCGGTTTTTTCCTCAACTGCAATAGTAACCAAAACAGACCTTCCAAAGTTACTTGAACAAACACACCCTGTTATAGCGTGACTTGTATCACCTCAAAACGATAATTCTAAAGTCGGTAACACTTATCTAAGTGCAATCTATCACGGAAAGGGCGATTAAAGGACAATTTACTTGTAAAAGGAAGATATTTTATACCTATTAAAGTCAAACAAATGTAAGATATATAGCCATGGTAGCTCTGTCAAATCTGAAATACGCGTTTCTAAGCACGCTTGGGTTCAAATCCCGGCTGAGAATACGTGAAACAAAAACTTTGTACCCCTTGTTACGAAAATTGCGCCGATGGAGGACTTTGAAATTTCGCACACGTATCCCTATTAATATTATAAATGCGAAAGTAATTCTGTCTGTCTGTCTGTTCCGTTTTCACGTAAAAACTTCTGGACCGATTTGTCTTAAACTCAGTATATATATATTTTCGATACCGAGGATGAACATAGGATACTTTTTATACCGAAAAATAGGATAGTTTCCGGGATAACATGATATTTGTCTGTTTGTTTGTATGCTTTTACGGAAAAACTACTGGACCGATTTGGCTGAAATTTGGTACGTATGTAAATTAAATACTGAGGATGGATAAGGGATAATTTTCATTTTGGCCTTTTTGGTAATTTTGGCCTATTTGGTAATTTTTCCTTTTTGGTCATTTTGGCCTATTTGGTCATTTTGGCCTATTTGGTCATTTTGGCCTATTTGGTCATTTTGGCCTTTTTGATCATTTTGACCATTTTGGTCATTTTGGCCTATTTGGTCATTTAGGCCTATTTGATCATTTTGACCTTTTTGGTCATTTTGGCCTATTTGATCATTTTGGCCTTTTTGATCATTTTTCCTATTTGGTCATTTTGGCCTATTTGGTCATTTTGGCCTTTTTGGTCATTTTGGCCTCTTTGGTCATTTTGACCATTTTGATTATTTTGGCCTTTTTGGTCGTTTTTGCCTATTCCGTCATTTTAGCCATGTCGGTCACTGTGGTCTTTTGGTCATTTAGACCATTTTGGCCTTTTTGGTCAAGTTTTGTAATTTATTTTGTTGACAGATAGACGGGGGATGGTATATATAATTAGCGATATAAAATGAAGTGAATCTTCTGTGCGCAAATACATAAAAATGTAATATAATATAACCTGTAGCACTTGCTCTATAAACAAGAGACACGCACTAGAGGTTAACCCGCGGCGCAGCCGCGGGGTAAACTCTAGTAGTTTATATAGAGAAGGAGTGCAGAATGCAAATATTTTTTTTTAATTATCATAAAAGAAAACATTACACACACTGCCATATATTTGACACACACACGCATATATACTCTTTTATTTATTGTTAAAATCAAATTAACAGTAGCCTTGGCGAAATCTGTGATTATAGAAGTATAGTCTTTGACAACAGAACCTTAATAATGGTCAAACTTATAATTTAAATTAATTATTATGGTCGAGTTTCGACCACTGGGCGACTACAAGTTACTATAAAAGAAGCAATATAATAATTGACTGCATTGATGGTTAGTTGAATTGTGTTTGTTAGATGTCAACGATGTCACTTCATCATGTATTTTACATAATTTATAATTCTCTGTTGTTTATTGTTCAAGTTAAATCAACAATGTAGCCTTTACGAAATATGTTATTATAGAAGTATAAGTCTTTGAAATTAATTATTATGGTCGAATTTAGACCACGGGCGACCACTTTTTATAAATATATATTACGTGCTAACTAATTTTAGTTGTTACACGTGATATAGATTTATTTGATACTAATCCAAAAAAGGTCAAAACCGTCTTGGTAAAGCACTGGTCTAAATACTAGCGGGTTGCATTTAATTGGTCATTTTTTTAAATAATCAATTCTTCTTTTTTTTTCTTTGTTAATTTCCTATTTTTAACTTAATTAATAGATTGTAAAGTGTTTACTAGCAAGCATTGTAAATATCTATATATGGAAACAATTAAATTGTTGTAGATATTATAGTAGTCTGTACTTAGCTATAATTTTTTTTTTATTACAGGGGTTTAGCAGACAGGAAGACGGCCCGCTTGATGGAAAGCGGTTACCATCGCCTACGGACGTGCTATAAGTGCGCTGCTGCTCTCTTAAGGGAGACTGGAACCTGGTCACTAATGCCGGAACACAACTCAACCGTTTGTTTTCCAAATAAAATAAATATCAATTTTAATATATTGCCAGAGAGCCTAATTAAAAGTCCTTTCCAGATATTTGATCCGCAAAACTTTTTACCCGCCTTAGGCCCCATATTACTTACTATACACAACTATCTTCTATCTGCCATGACGTTATACCTACCTTATTCATAGTACCCTTAACCTGACCTATATTTCGTATTTTATTCCAAAATGCCTATCAAGGAATGCTACCCTATCATCCGCTCAGTAAAATGACATCACAGAGGATTCTCCAAACTTCCGCAGTGGCACAGTTCAAGTCTGTTCAGTGGGGTAAGTCTGTTTCACATTGTGATGTTAATAATAATGTAATTAATTTTATTTCGGCGTTTGGCCACTTTTCAGTAGACGTGATAACGATTTTCGGCTTGATCAGATTAAGCTCCCATACAGTAAATGATAACCATAAACAAAAATTAAAATTAAATAAATAAAATTAACAAGTTGTGGGAGAGACTGAATAATAACGTTAACATTACATTACACCTTGACATCAACAAAGTGACAAAAAGTGGCCGAAACATCTAAATAAATATCAAATAAAATGCCGCACTTAAAATCGTCAAAACGTAATAGTTTAAAACTTAAACAAATCTATTATGAGATGTTGAGTTACTAACAACTATGGTTAAAATTCTTAAAATTTTTACATTTTATTATGTTTTTTTTTTACAGTTATAATAACAATAGGCAAGATAAAGCCGATATTAAACAGCACATTTCTGTCTTTCAATTTGGAAGCTTAATATCGAAATTACATTATTTGGTGTTAAATTTGCTGTAGTCGTAGGTGCTTAAATTCAGGCCGATCGAATTTACCTCGTAAGCAGTTTACTGACTTAACGTTATGCCTTATATATAGACCAATAGGTAGGTTGTTATAGTCACAACGCCTTGACGGTGAAGTAAATCTAAATAAAAAATAAACTTCTGCAGATATACATAAATAAATAGATTATATATTTCTTTATAGTAGTGAACGTTCACATTCGACCATGATCTCGTCCGATGTGGAGCAGAGTATATATAGTTAAGTTTAGTATATATAGTTAGTTTAGTATATATATAGAGTATATATAGTTTAGTTTTATATAGTTTAAGATGAAGCACGTTTACCTATAAAGAACCTACACACACGGAAATTGAAGACACCCAGGTTATAAGTGTAGGAAAAGACAAAATCCAGCAATATGTTCCATTCTTTTGTGGTGCTCATGATGAAGGTAGAAGTAAAGCGCTTCGTTCGTATAAGGTTCATATACCTTTGTATATGCGAATAAGTATAAAATTATATTTAATACAACAATTTTTATTCAATATACAAATAATGGTAATTGATCAAGTGTAATAACGGTATCAAGTATAACACTTATACAATCAGGAGACACTTAAATATTATGTTCCAACTTTGGTAAGGTTTAAATTGTGTCTATACAAAGAACTAACAATGCATATATTCAACAAAGACATTCTGTAATTTTCAAATAATTATAGCTGCACTTAGAGACATAGCTAAGTATCCATTAAGGCTTAATAATAGCTAAACTTAGTTAAGTGTTCACGAAAATTCCACACTGGTGTAATCTTTTACTGTGGTAATAATATCAAATGGTTTCAGGACATTATCGCCCTTATTACTTATGTAATAGAGTTCACAGATGCGAACCGCGAAAACTAATTATAATGAAAGGGGGATTCTGCTGGAGTTAATTTCGTTTAGGTATTACAGTTGCAGGCTCGTATCTTATTAGAAATGGCGAATGCTTGGGAAATTGTTGAGTTTTCCTAGCGGAGTAATTCTAGCAAGTCTTACTCGTTTATGAATATAAAGAATAATGCTTTTATTATGCATTTTTTTATTTCCATCTTCTTCTTCAGCCAACCTTAGTCCACTGCTGAACGTAGGCCTCCCCAAATACGCGCCACATATCTTGCGTAGGTCGTCAGTCCACCGGGTTGGCGGGTATCCTACGCTACGTTTGCCGAGACGTGGTCTCCACTCCAGGACTCGTTTGCTCCATCGGCCGTCGGTCCTGCGGCAGACGTGACCAACCCACTGCCACTTCAACCTGCTTTTGCGAGCTATGCCGGTTACCTTCGTTCTCTTACGGATGTCCTCATTTCTGATTATATCCATAAGAGAAACAGCTAACATAGCTCGCTTCATAGCTCGTTGAGCGACTTTGAATTTATGGACCAGTCCCGCTGTCAGTGTCCACGGCTCGGCACCGCATGTCATGATGGGTAGGACGCATTTCTATCGCGAAAAAGTATTGAAAAAGCTTTTATTTAAATAAATAGAGCAAACAATAACAACGGTGAAAGAAAACATTGTGATAAAACCCGCGCATCGAGATAATCATTGTGTCAAACCTAGCAAGCCGCCTTGGACAAGCGTGGTGGTTATACTGTCCGTTCCCCTATAGAGGGAGGTCTAAGACCAGCAGTGAGACGTTTATGGGCTGCTATCAGGGGCATAGCTATCGCCGTATCAGCCATATCAGTGATACGGGGGTCCCAGGCTAAAAGTGTGTAAGCAAAACTTCTTATAATGTTATCCACAATTTTTTAAAGATCAATTAGCGGTCTCGGCGGACTTTGTCCTACCCTGAAAAAACAAAAATCTAATACCCGATTCCACTCAAACACACATGAAATTTCATCAAAATCGTGATCTATCCCTAGATAGACAAAATAAAGAAAAGATAAAAATAGAAAAGAAAAACAAAATCCTCTTCCCTGCCATACGAGAGAGGAGAGGCGATAATGAAAAAAGACCACTCGTTACTGTCAATTTCATCCATATAGTTTCAATAGTTTCTATGAAAAAAATCTGTGTCAAACGAGGAACGGATGGCAATGAAAAAGACATACATATACCAATATCAACTTTTGAGATTACGTTAGGGCAAAACAATACGTTTTTTCGATTACGTGAGACGCTTACCAGGTATTGCAATATCCAGTGTTACCGATTCAGCACGTTCGCCTAAAGCACTTAGCATGCTTAAACCAAACTTAAATCACTTAAAACCAACTTCGGTAGCCAGAAAATAGTCTACTTTAAGTTCGGGACGAGTGCCGCATTTATTAGGAAGTACTTGCGACCCAACTTAGACTGCCTACATGTTCAATCGAGAAACTTTAATGAATATTCATAAGAATTGATTTAAATTAGTTAAAACAGGTTTTGGTGGTAAGTAGTACATTTATAGCTACGGAAGCTGGATCTTATTTCAATAACAGTGGGTTCGATCTTCGCCAGAGAACATATCCGCTTAGGCATGTTGTCGCAATTACTATGTGCTTTTCTTTATTGCCTGAAGCAGGCAAACAGGCGGCCCACTCGATGGAAGGTGGTTACCGTCGCGTATGGACGCTTGCAACACTTCGGGCGTTGCTAACGCGTTGCCGTCCCATGTCGTAGCGCAGAGGGAAAACTTCGGCGGGAAGTTCCTTCAGGATCATTGATGTACGCGAAACAAACGTTCTAGAGAACCGTTGTGTAGTTGAGCGTGGGAGCTCCAGGAAATGGGGGTGAACATCCCGTCGATGACGGGCGGTGCGGTTGTAAAAATGAGGCATTGACTTACTGTAAAGGACTAATAACAACCCTACGTATCAGGATTACCGATGTGTGAAACTCGCTAATTCATCTTAATAAAGTATTGCAAGTATTCTTGCAAATAAAGATATTGATTGATTGACCATCCAGAATTAATGGTACCATACATAATGGTACAATGGGTGGTCTTCTCATCACAAACAATCTCCTCTATGCTAACCCTACCGAGTGATCATAAATACTAATTTCACAATATTTCCTAATCTATATATATAATAAAATTGTAGAGGTCAAATTTCTGTACAATTCAAAAAAATGCTAAAAACCGAGTCAGGGGGATGTAAGAAGTGAAATAGAACGAATTTGGTTTTTTTTTAATTTTTTGTTTCTCTGTTTGTCTGTCTGCTTGTAACGGCTAATCTTCGAAACGACTAGACCGATTGAAATGAAATTTTGTATGTTGGCAGCTTATATCCCTGGTCAACATATAGGATACTTTTGATCCCGAAAAATTAAAGAGTTCCCGTGGGATAATTAGAAAGCTTTAATTACTTAAACAGCTTATAACAGACTAAAAGTAATTTCTCTGCAACGTAACATAATAGAAGCGGATAATTTGACAGGGTGTGGTGTCAGTGAGAGAGTTTTGTCTTATACATATAATATATAAAGCAGATAAGTTTGTTTCTTTGTTTGTTTGCTTGAACGCGCTAATCTCAGGAACTACTGGTATGATTTGTAAAAAAATTTCAGTGTTAGATAGCCCATTTATTGATGAAGGTTACAGGCTATAAACCATCACGCTAAGAGCAATAGGAGCGGAGCACCCATGAAGAATGTTTCAAAATCGCGGGTGTTTTTTAACTTCCTTTCCACGTGTACGAAGTCACGGGCAGAAGCTAATCTTATATATAAAAACGAATCGCAAGATGTGTTGGTAAGCGCATAACTTGAGCACGACTTTATCCATTTTGATGAAATATTGTGTGTGTGTTTGAGTGGGTCCCGGGATGGTTTAAATCCACAATTGGAACCGGTAGATGGCGCTGAGGTCGGGTTCTAGAATCCTCCTAATCACTGGGAGCGATTCGGGTGATTTTGTTTTTGTGTCATGAAACAAAGTCTTTTAGGAATTCAGAAAATATGGCGGTACGAAGTTCGCCGGGTCAGCTAGTTATACAATATTAAGGAATTAGGTTACAATATTTATAGGTTAAATAATACCTATGGTCATTCGAAGTGGAGAAGAAAAAGTACGAAAATTAAACAAGGGCTCCGAAGTGCGTATTTCATTAATGTTATACGTATAATCATCAATTTGAGTATTTATTTATTTTTTATTAGAGCTGCCATGATTATGCGGCTTCTATTTGGTATTCGACCACTTTTTTAATTATTTGGAATTCGGCCAATTACTGCGTAGTATTCGGTCGAATATCGAACACCAGATCGTGAAAAAGAACACACATAATATTTCAAATTATTATTGATTGTTAATCTACGTCTTGTCTAGAGATACCAGAAATATTTGTATCGGCCGAACACTACACAGTGTTCGGCCGAATATTATTAATAATAATAATTTTTACTGTCTTTTATAAAAGTAAAAATATAGTATGGTATTTACCATGCACTCTATTGGTATATGCCTAAATAATCTTTGCATTTATTGTAGCATGTGACAAACTTAGAAAGAAAAATACAAAATAATTCGAGACGGTCTTTAAAATACACTTCCCTGAAAATAACAGTTTGGTTCGGATATTCTACCTCGTGGTTTAATCAAATACCTAAACGCAATAAGAGCCTTTATCCGCAAATATCCGAGAGTGCACCCGCGTCACTATTTGTATTCGAGGCGACGCTTGAATAAAATATTTTCGCAGTAAACTATTCCTATATTGAGACCGCAGCAGCATATATCACAGTCCCAATATGGCAATGGAGAACGATCTTTATCAACTTATATTCAGCAGGTTTTAGTTTACTATTCAAGTATAAAGTACTGGAAAGTTCATTGGATGTAATGAATTGGCACACAACAAACATAGAAAGTCGTGTTAGTTACACTATTTACAACTCAAGAACGGCTGTACCGATTTGGCTGCAAATTGGTGGAGAGGTAGCTTAGAACCAGGAGACGGACATAGAATAAATTTTATCCCGTTGGAACCGGTAGGTGGCGCTGAGATCGGGTTCTAGAATCCTCCTAATCACCTGGATCGATTTTGTTGATTTTGTTTTTGTGTCTTTGAGTGGGTCCCCGGATTATTTAAATCGACAATTGGAGCCGGTACGTGGCGCTAGGATCGGGTCCTAGATTTTTATTTTTTCAGAGCAGGACCACATCTGCCGGGGCCGTTTGTATTACAATAAATTCTAAAATAGTATTCTTATAAAAGAGCAGACGTCATATGTTATCTTTTTGAAGTGTTAACTTCTTATGGGAGGGTAAACCGCTTCGTTACGTAATGCGTTACGGCGCCAGTCTGTCTGGATTCCTTTTCTCTCACGCAAGTTATCACTTTTGTCGGGCGTCCCGAGACGCATATGTTTTATTTTATTGCACGAGTTCAGCAGTCAGACTGACGGCCCACCTGATGGAAAGCGGTTACCGTCGCCTCTAGACATTTGTAGCACCAAAGGTGCTATTAATTTGGTTGAAAAGTGAAAGCAAAGGCCCAGAACAGAACTTTACTGATTAGACTGTTCATTTTTGTTCTTTAGCTTGAATGAAGCATCCAAAGTAATTCATGTAAACATAAACTTGAATACAATACTCTGTAGTAATACAGAGAAAGAATACTGTTACGAGTGTGGAACTCGAATTAAAATGCCGTTGGAATTACTATAGAATTTATTAGATCTATACAAACACGTATAACACAGGTACAAATGTAACTGGACGCAACCAGTACCAACTGCATAATTCAATAACACGCGTACAATCCGTCACTAGATAGCTTATCGAATGTACGTCTAATTGCTTGTATCGTAATCCTCGCTTGACTGCCGATCTCTCCATTGAACCATTACTGCACCGATACAATATGACTGCCAGTCCGCATAGATCGGATTCCTTAGAATCAGTTCGACACACCTGCCTAATGACTGTCATAAAAGATGACAATAGACAATGGACTGCTTTTATAATTAGGAATTTTACAAACACAAAGTAAACGAAAGAAGTTCAAATGTGGGAAGGTAATAAACTGCGCTTTATGACAGGCAGGTGTGCATTCAGTTTTTGTCGGCATGTAACAATACAATTTAATACGGCCCTGCCGCCTGTCGTAAAAGGCGACAAAAACAATCGACAGCCAGGGGGTAGGGAACTTGCCCGACTGGATGGCTACCATCCCTGGTCTAAATTATGCCACCATAGTTCAAGCATCAGTGGCCAAGTTCCAGTCTCCCTTTAGAGAGGAGCAGCAGATTGGTACCACCTTTGGTGTTACAAATGTCCATAGGCGACGGTAACCGCTTTCCATCAGGTGGGCCGTCTGCCTGTCTGCTGAACTCATGTAATAAAAAAAGTTTTAATTGCAATAAACATCAAAAATAACATCTGTTCATGAAAACACAAACAACGTAAATCGTAGTTAACAAAATTTTGAGTAAAAATAATATCTTCGTTGCATATCCTCATACCGATGATTTTAATTAAGACACGAGTTCCCAATATACAAAATAATTGCAAACAACCACTTCGTTGTTTATAAAAATCCATTTTTGCATTTGATTGACAGCGATTGTATGGAAAACTGACAGGTACATTAAGTGTTTCCCACAGAACAATAAGCTATAGAAACCTGGCTAAAATAAAAGCTGAGTAATAGCTTTTCTATTCATATCAAATAATACAGTACGAATGAGTGTGAATGAAATAAAAATTCTATTGCTTTTGTTGTTGATATTGCTATTGTTTTGATATTTCTATTGCTATTATTTGATATTGATATCATCACAGATTTTCGTATGAAACATTTCTTTGTTTTCCCAATAATTTACATGTTTTTACTATATATTGCAAAAGATTATATATTTATTTTAAAAAAAATCATATTATTTTGCTTTTTTTTATTAAAATTTGCTGAACCGGCAAATTTCGCACCGCCACAGAGTAGAAAACAAATAAATAAAAACCGTTGATATCTGAACGACAGGACGAAGATCAAACGTTTGACAGGAAGGAATAGTTTCTAAAGGAAAGCGAAATTATTGTTTTTACTATATTCCAAGCATATTTTTTTTTCATATTTACTCATCTTGGGTGCATTTGAAAACCAGCGTCAGGCATCTGCTGCTGCCTGACACATGCTGAACTGCAACTATTTGGTACCATCGCGAGACTTTTTAATACTTATTATCCATCATCGTACAATTCATTCCATGTCTGTCTCGTTGTGTGTACCAAATAAACGTCTTTTCTTTCTTCTTATCTTTTAAACATTCCCTCGACTTCCACAAATAATTTAAAACCAAATCACAGCTGGACTCATTCTCGAGTTTTAGCTACACTAACGAACAGCAATTGATTTATATATATAGAGATATCAAAAATAAAACACTTATTGGAAATACATAAACATATTTAGGATTATTATAAAGAAATTAAACTAAAAATAAACTATTATATACAAACTAAAATTAAACCATAAAATCTAGTTCCAGACCGCTGTCAGTCGGAAACGTGCCCAAAAGATTGGCCACATTGCCTCGCTGAATGGCAATGCTGATGCGTTGTTCAAGGTATAAACCAGTCTTTTGGTCACGTGAGACATCCACCAGACGTTTGGCTATGTCTCGATAAAGTTTGTGCGCCTCAGGCCCCCATGGTCCCAGGGTCTCGACCCCAAAAGCCGCAAAAATGTAGCCATTATTATTATTTTTCTGTGTATTATTATGAATAAAAAAAATAACATGATGAATTCATACGTCTGTGTTTGCAAAACATCTATGGAAACCTAAAAATCAAGCTATTCACACCGAGCTGATATTTTTACTTGTTTAATATAAGATAACAACTATTGAATACATAACACACCTCAATAGGTGTGTTATGTATGTTATGTAATTTTATCAATATAAAATTGAGTTAATTATGAATTATTTTCACTATTGAATCAATATTGTGATGTATTTTTATTTGACTTTGTATTTAATTTATAAATATTATCACTATCGCAATGGAATAAAGTAAGATTCCATTGCGATAGTTACAATATTTCAAATTCTTAAAAACATCTTCCCAGCGCCAAAATGATGAAATAAAATAATTGAGCCACAGATATGTAGTCCGAATGCTTGTATTTTGTAAGTATTTCAATACAGTTTCAATAAAAAGTCTTCACCAAAACCCAATATGCGTATTGGGTGTTTCACATATAATCCGATAAAAAAATAAAATTTTGATCAGGAAAGTCGGCAACATGAACATTCTAGAACATAACCGATATCGGAACCTTAACACGGTTTTAATGTTGGATGCATTGATTATGCATTAGGCGGCAGCACATTCCATAGATAAGAAAAAAACCGATACGGGTTGTAATGAAACCCGTTTATTGGGACGCTTGTAATGGAACTGCTTGCTGCAGAGGCGGAAAATTGCTTCTGACGGAGCATTTATTTTGCAAGGGTGGAGGCATTTTCTTGTCAGTGAAACTATGCAGTGCGCAATCGGCCATACTTCCATACTAATATAATACATACATATTATCACGCTTGATTCGCATAGGCATAGGCAGAGATGATGAATTGTCAATTTTCTACGATCTTAACTTACTTCTTTAGCTTCATCTGCATTCATTAATACATATTTATTGTAAATGCTTTTACAAGGCTATTCTTTAAAGCTCAAATTATACTCTCATATATTTATCATAGAAATATGATTTAATATCTGTCAAATATTTCAATGATGCTGTCCCACCCATTTTAATCTTATATATAAAATTCTCGTGTCACAGTGTTAGTTACCGAACTCCTCCGAAACGGCTCGACCGATTCTCATGAAATTTTGTGTGCATATTGGGTAGGTCTGATAATCGGCCAACATCTATTTTTCATCCCCCTAAATGTTAAGGGTAGTCCAACACTATTTTTTTTTTTTTTATGATAAAGCATTAAAAATACATACAACCCTAAATTTTCAACCCTCTAAGATCAACCCCTATTTTTTAATAGTGATATTAGTATTTTTCTAATTTTCTACTGGGATGATTTAGATTTTAATTTGAACGATTCTCATGAAATTTTTTGTGCATATTGGGTAGGTCTGAGAATCGGACAAGATCTATTTTTCATCCCCCTAACTGTTAAGGGTAGTCCAACCCTAAATATATTTTTTTAATTTTTTGTTTTTTTTTATGATAAAGCATTAAAAAATACATACAACCCTAAATTTTCAACCCTCTAAGATCAACCCCTATTTTTTAATAGTGATATTAGTATTTTTCTAATTTTCTACTGGGATGATTTAGATTTTAATTTGAACGATTCTCATGAAATTTTTTGTGCATATTGGGTAGGTCTGAGAATCGGACAAGATCTATTTTTCATCCCCGTAACTGTTAAGGGTAGTCCACTCCTAAACATTTTTTTTTTAATTTTTAGATATTTTTTTATTTTTATTTTTTTATGATACAGCATTAAAAATACGTACAACCCTAAATTTTCAACCCTCTACGAACAACCCCTATTTTTAATAGCGATATTAGTATTTCTATAATTTTCTACTGGGATGATTTAGATTTTAATTTGAACCAGGTAGATGGCGCTGCAATCGAGTACCAGAATTTAGGTATTCTTTTTGTTGTTGTATGTGTTGAAGTTTGTCCCGGAATGGTTTAAATAAACGATTGGACCCAGTAGGTGGCGCCGCGATACTCTTCCTAAACGCTGGGCCTGATTTTGATGAAATTTTTTGTTTGTTCAAGTGGATTTGAGAATAGTTTAGATTAACATTTGGTCCCGGTAGATGACGCTGGAATCGGGTTCTAGATTTTTATTTTTTAAAGGCAGGACAACGTCTGCCGGGTACAGCTAGTATTATATAAAATTATTAGAGCTAGGCATGTTTGCTGAACAACATGTTGCTAAGCAGTGGTATATTAGATTAGGCTCACATAAAGTAAATAATAACCACAAGCAAAATGAAAACCAAATAATTAAAATAAACAAGATGGCGGTAGACTAAATAGAACGTTAACTATACTCATTGACACTTGACATCTTTGTCTATCGTGATCACGGCTACTGAAATTGGCCGAAACGTCGGAATAATAAAAATCAAATATATTACCGCACTTAAAGCTGTTAAAACGTGGCTTTATTATGCATACTAGTCGCGAAAACTTAAGAAAATATTACGTTGTCAATTACTCAGAACACCGTCGTAATCTGCATACCTACAGAACGCGTGTGTTCGCTGTGATTTTAAAAAATCCATTTCTTTCTAAATGCCAGCAGTTGTATAAGAAACTAGCGGTTCCGGCAGATATTGTCCTGCCCTGAAAAAACAAAAATCTAGAACCCCATTCCAGCGTCACCTACCGGATCTAATTATGAATCTAAACCATCCCGGGACCCACTCAAATCCAATTTTTTTACACCTTGGTTTACATTATTGAAGTTTTAGTAGGCATCCCTAATTTTTTCTAGTAATAAATATGTTAATCTGGGAAAATGTAGCATTAGTAACGGTGAAAGAATTTTTGAAATCGGTCCAGTAGTTTTTGAGTTTATTCGTTACAAACATGCAAAAATACAAAACTTTCCTCTTTATCATGTTAGTGTAGATAATAGTAAAATACCAAGTGTGTTCAACATTCCGCTTACATATTTTTAGTATACGAAACAGGGTTCGTCCTTACTTCTGAGCCGTTTTGCATACGAAATGCAATATACCCAGTTAGGCGTCGCTCAGGCGGTTACGGTCGACAATGTGTATTCTCATTTTAATATAAATTCAAGTGGACAAGGGCCTTTTCTTTTCAAAATCGAATTTTTGCTATGTAAGTTATTTTTGGGGGCAAATATTTGGACCCTCGTCCATTTAATAAGGCAGTATTCACTTAAGGTCTTTCATAGAGAGTTAGTACCAGGTTGAACGCTTCTTTATGGTTTTTAAAGGAGCGTTCAAACTTACTCTTAACTCTCTATGAATAATACCGTTAGTATGTGACAAAATGCCACAGAAAATCAATCCGGAAATTAGTATTCTCAAATTACAGGCTTCGTCGTCAGCCATTCGCAGTCCACTGCTGGTCGTAGGCCTCCTCAAGACGGCGCCACTTATCCCTGTCCTCCGATTTCCTCAGCCAGCGCCTACCGGCGACCTTGCACAGGTCGTCTGTCCATCGTGCTGGAGGGCATTCAACACTACGTTTACCGAGACGCGGTCTCCACTCCAGAACTCGTTTGCTCCATCGGCCTGCGGCAGACGTGACCGGCCCACTGCCTCTTCAACTTGCTAATTTTGCGAGCTATGTCGGTTACCTTGGTTCTCTTACAGATATCCTCATTTCTAATTATATCCATAAGAGAAACACCCAGTTTTATCCGTGCAGGAACGGAAAAAGAATACAATTTCCTGCGGCCGGGCGGCCTGTCGTAAGAGGCGACAAAACAACCCACAGCCAGGTGGTAGGGCATTTGCCCTACTGGATGGCTACCACCCCTGGTCTACAGTATGTCGCCATAACAACTTTGAGTTGTGTTCCGGCATTAGTGACCAGGTTCCAGTCTCCCTTAAGAGAGCAGCAGCGCATTTGTAGCACTTTTGGTGTTGCGAATGTCCATAGGCGATGGTAACCGCTCTCCATCAAGTGGACCGTCTGCCTGTCTGCTGAACTCCTGCAATAAAAAAAATAAAAAACCCAACACAACAAATTACAGGCTGCTAGGATCAAAAACCTTTTTTGGCTTTTATGATAAGTTCTCAACTTACGTATGGCATTGAAACCATTGGCTGACGACGCAGGCAGTAGAAAATTTCCATTCGATATGTGGTAAAGTGATACTTGTGCTGAATCACAGGTCGTCCCTAAGGCGGTGGATGGTTGAAGGTGTTTAAGGGCAAGCTATACACTTACTCTCACTCTCTATGATTAAGATCGTTAGACCTCACCGCAAGTGACACGCTTAGCAACAAGAGGCTAAATAAGCGATCATTTAGCCTCTTGATAACTAGGTTAGATGACTCATCCTAGTTAGTGATCGCACGTATCTTCACCTGAAAAGGACTGGACTCATGGGTTGCTACAAGGACATTTTAACAACCTATGAGTTTAAGGCATTGTGAAATGAAACTATATAACAGTCTAATAATTTCAATCTGCAACCAATACAGACATTACATCAACAAACGCACTTATGATTTTTTTATTATAATAATAATAATTTAATAAGGCATAACGCCGGAAGTAGCTTCGGTGAACCAGCAGCCCACCTCCCCACACCCATGTTGCCCGTTGCCAAACTTGACATCTTTAGGGGGCCGTCTGCCCATTTTTTCCATGTTTCTTGAACAATGCGACGGGCAGACGCCATAGTCCCCATAGTCCCCGATCTATAACTCCACTTGCAGTTCATCTCAATAGCCCGGTACCTTTTGTTCTCATTCACTACAATAGCCCTACACTTATAGGACTTGTCCTTAGGTGCATTTTTATGTGGTGTAGACAGTCGCCGATCAGTGTCACGGCACGGTCAATTTGTTAAGGCACCTACGTGTTGGCCTTCCAGTAGCGCCACGCAAGCTTTCCAAAAATCTGGGCCCCTTTTATGGCCCGTGATCTGAAGCGACATACATAATAATTATTATTATTTATTTACTTCCCATAAAAGTAAAACTCTATATAACAACACCGAAGGGACGGTGCATTTAATTGCGTTATAGAAAGTGAGTTGTCGTTAAATGGAGAGAAGTCTATTATTTTGGTCTGACGTCTTTTGCTGCACCAGTATTATTTTATTCATATCTTGCGATACTGAGCCAACTAAGTGTTAAAGGAAGTACTTAGAAATTTCGGTATGCATGATGCTGACAGTCGAGTTTATTACGGGCTAGGATAATAAAGCGATAAAAGACCGTACACAGCTGTGCAGCTTTTACTAATTTTGGCAACTTAAAAGGTACTTTTTATTACTTAAATGTTGTCGTTATTGAAAGTGGGTGTAATGCTATATAGAGTGTATCATTGTATGTAAAATAAGTTAAACCAACGAATAAAACTACGGTTTAGCGGTTTTAAGGGTAGTAATTTATTTGATTTTCGTAATTCCGACGTTTCGAATTAAATAAATTTACCGCGCTTAAAACCGTTAAAACGTAGTTTTATTATGTATACAAGTCGCGAAAACTTAAGAAAATATCAAACCAACTAAAGCCAAGTGATTTAGACGCTTAAGGGAGTTTGTCGTTAAATCGAGTGACGTTACATGGAGTTTACACTGTATTAGCATGGATATGGATACGGATTGCTCTAACAGAGTAAAAAAAGTATCTGTCATCACGCATTAATCTGATCGAAACTTCGGAAAGTGGATTTCCCCGTTACGAGATAAAAAATCCGAGCCGACCTCATACGAATGCAGATAGGGTAAAGTGGAAAGTTTTTGAATTCCAATATCTGGATTGAATAACTTTGATACTTCTGTTTATCTATGTTTTGGATCTAATGGAAACCGATCCCATAAAACGTTCAAGAGCTTTCAGTAAACAAGTTTAAAAAAATATTATCTACACGATCGCAGCGAATGCGAATAAGTTATTTAATGAAATGCAATCATTACCATGCTCTTTGTAGTAATTATTCATACAAATAACTTTGTTAAACCTTGTATTTGTTCAAAATAGATTTAAAGAAGTCCACGAAAGTGTATACAAAATAATTACGAAGTAAAGATATGTGACTGCTTTGTTACGTTGCTCCTTTCTTTTGGAACGCCAGACATTTTCACATAAAATGAGAAATATCTTATATATAAAATTCTCGTGTCACAACGTTCGTTCCCATACTCCTCCGAAACGGCTTAACCGATTCTCATGAAATTTTGTGTGCATATTGGGTAGGTCTGAGAATCGGACAACATCTATTTTTCATCCCCCTAAATGTTAAGGGTAGTCGACCTTTAAATATATATTTTTTTAATTTAGTTAAATATTTTATTTTTTTATGATACAGTATTAAAAAATACATACAACCCTAAATTTTCAACCCTCTACGATCAACCCTTATTTTTTAATAGCGATATTAGTATTTTTATAATTTTCTACTGGGATGATTTAGATTTTAATTTGAACCAGGTAGATGGCGCTGCAATCGGGTACCAGAATTTAGGTGTTCTTTTTCTTGTTGTATGTGTTGAAGTTTGTCCCGGAATGGTTTAAATAAACGATCGGACCCAGTAGGTGACGCCGCGATACTCCTAAACGCTGGGCCTCATTTTGATGAAATTTTTTGTTTGTTCAAATGGATTTGAGAATAGTTTAAATTATCATTTGGTCCCGGTAGATGACGCTGGAATCGGGTTCTAGATTTTAATTTTTTAAAGGCAGGACAACGTCTGCCGGGTACAGCTAGTAATATAAAATTTAAAAACTTTAAAAATTTTAAAACAACATAACACTCTACTGTTGAATTCTTCATTATATTTCACCCGAAACGTAACCAGTGGCAGAATTCAATGCTTATAATTATATAATATAGATTGGGCAATGGCCCAACAGTGGTGCACGCGACATGAGGGTAGCAAAAGAGTTGAGACGCCGCCATTCCTCGCATTGAGAGTAGGTAGGTAACAAAAATTGCTTTAGAGCTGTGGTAGAGTCATGTCTTTCAAAATTACTTATAATAAAATACTAATGAAAATTAACCAACTTAAAAAATACAATTAAATACAAAAAGTAATCGTTTATTTTCCGTATTTAATTGTATTTTTTTTTAGAGTAGAGAAATTCGCATCGAACCGTGATCTCGCCCGATGTGATGCGCAGATACGCCTTTAAAATTATAGAGACCTAAATCAAAATATTGAGTCATTGGATTCAAATATCTATTTCATAAAAATTAACGTACAAAATTGAATAACTTGATATTTTTAATTAGGTCTCTATACTTCTAAGGGTGCGATTATGGTCTAAGATGGAGCACGTTTATTTAGAATGAACCTCTATTCCCACGGGACTTGAAGACACTCAGGTCGTAAGTATCGGGAAAGACAGACTCCGGCAATAAATTCTCTGGATGTTAGAAAATGGAACATGGCATAGACATAAGGTACATAGGTATAGACATAAGGCACACACTGCACATGCACTTTCTCGCAACACCAGCATGTAACAGATACACTCTACATTAGTATAAGTTTAGTATTAAAATTAGAAAAAAATTATATAAGTTATTCTTAAGGTACACAACACAACATAAAAATCACAAAATTAATGTCACAGTAACAAAAATATACAATAAGCGTGTATGAACTCAAAAAACTTTAACGGTAATTAAGTTGTAAAAAGGGTACGGAACTCGATTCCGTAGATTTGTTAATATATTTTTTTTTAATGGAACATGGCATGTCTACATGTTTTATGTTTTCGAACGTGGCGGCGAAGGTTTCATATATATAATTCCATCACAGTTAGTATATTATATAATGTTCGGGAAAGCTTAAAAAAATATTCCTGACAGGGCTTTTTTTTCAGCTACGTTAATCCAAATTCTTAACGCATCGCGGGTGTTAATCACCCAAGGATTATCTAAAAGGGATTAGTACATAACATTGAATAGAAGGCTTTCAGGCAGCGGGCCGTGCGTAATCTTAAAATCTACCGGCAAGTATGGCTTCGTTGGAAACCGTACAACTGTTGTCAAGTAGTTTTCGACCGATGCCATTTTGTTTCGATGTAAAACTAGTAGTAGTAGGCACGTAGTAGAGTCATGCTTGAATAATTATCTTAATTATTGTTCTTAGGGCCGGCTCGGTCTGTGTGATAACATGGTCTCACAAGATAGATAGATAGATGCTTCTTTATTACAAAGAGAAGTAGAAAAAAATTGACAGAATTTTCAAAAGTTTTTATTCAAAATATGTTCCACTGCAGAACACTTTTTGAAGGTCATACATATAGGTTAAAATTTAATTTTACTTCCTAGTCTATGTACACCGCTTCTCAACGTGTTATTGTTGTTAAGCAGAAGAATGGGCAAGCCACTCCCCAGCAACACGTCTAGCTAAAAATTGTTTTTCTTTATATTTCTTGTTCTAGTTATATTTAAATTTTTTTTAAGTTTTATACAGAATTATGTTACAGAATGACTTTTGAAGAATTAATGGAGTTGTAGCAAACAGTGCATATTCAATAAGACAGAGAGCAATCAAAGTATAGAAAATATTATTATAGTTAAAAATATAAAGACATAACGTACAATTTTTTTTTTTGCAACATCTATCCATATATTCCTTACAAGTACGGCAAGATAAAAACGTTATACTCGTACAAAACACAGTATAAGCGGTTGGAGCGAGCTGCTACGTAAATGAAGTTTTGTCATTTAAATATTCTTAATCTAATAGTGTAGTATTCCTTTTTTAGCAAGATACTTTTTAATTTGGTTTTTAATTTAGTGAAAGTCAGATCTAACATTTCACTCGGAATCTTATTGAAGAAGCGTATACCAACCCCCAAGAAAGAGTACAATACTTTTTGTAATCTAAAAGATGGCAATATCAGTATTACAATGCCTGGTGTTGAAATTGTGAACATCCTTATACTGCTTGTAGGCACTCAAATTATATACATATGTATTTAAATATATATACATATGTATATATACATGCATATACACATGACAATACAAACATACATATACTTATATAATAGGTAGCTTTAGGAATTATTATACACAATGCAAGATAAAAATGCTTGAAATGGTTATTTGACACTAGTTGTGTTTCCTGCGATGAGTAAGAGTTCCGATGACCCACTTGCTCCTTCTGTATTCAAGCTTCCCTGTCCCTTTGATAGATAAAGCAAAAATATGCTTTCTCCAAGCCAGAATGGAAGAAGAATACAATTTCCTGCTGCCGGGCGGCCTGTCGTAACAGGCGACAAAATAACCCACAGCCAGGTGGTAGGGTATTTGCCCGACTGGATGGCTACCAACTCTGGTCTAGAGTAAGTCCCCATAACAACTTTGAGTTGTGTTCCGGCATGAGTGACCAGATTCCAGTTTCTCCTTCAAGGCCGGTAGCTAATTGGGAGCACCTCTGGTGTTGCTAATGTCCATAGGTGACTGTAACCAGTTTCCATCACAGTTGGGCCGTTAGTCTATTTGCTGTGCTTCAGCAATAAAAAAAATCAAATGTAATATACTGGGCCAAAACCCTAGATAGAGTAAAATCCTAATAATTTAAGATAGAGTAAAAGGTGATAACCATAACTGAATAGGGTGTGATGTAAACAGTTATGTACAAAAATTAGATTGTAATATATAATAAAGATAACAAAACATGTAAAATAGTTATATAAAACATTGTATTAAATTTAGTTTGATATTAATAGACTAAAAAGAAAGAAAAAGAAATAAAAAATACATCACAAAAAAAGTAAATTCTGATTATTCGTGTTTGTTAGCAGATAAAGGAATTTTCCTATCCCATCTATTCTATCCCAAAACCTGGCAATGCTTTCGAATCTGGAATTGCAATAGCAGATTCTTACGTAAGAGGTGAAAGTGACCTATTTAGGCACGAGATCGTTTAGCCCACGACGTATTTATATATTTCACAAGCGTGGCGGGAGTACTGTCCGTTCTCTCTATAAATGCGTGGCCCAAGCCCAGCAGTGGGATGTTTATGGGCTGCTACCAGATGAGTTTTCGTCGCGGCATTACTGCGACGGTAACAATATTTTTTGTTTCTTACAACTTCGATCATACTTTGAAAAGTGATCATAACACAACTTTATATATAACTGAATTCATTTTTAACCTATATATAATAGGTAGATTTTATTTAGTGGCCATCAATATCTGATTAATTCAATGAACGTACTAGTAGTAGGGCTTAAAATACGGAGATAGATATTTTTGTCTTCTGAAATGTCAGTTCCCGGACGAGGGGACCGTGGGTTATTATATTATTAAACATTTTTATATTTGAACTAAAAGATAAGTATTTACTATTATTAACTACATTAAAAATGTCTATGTATACTAGCAGACACGCCAGAGGTTATCCTGCTCTAAAAAAAGTAAAACAGAACCGGTTTGCAGCGCCACCTACCAGGTTTATTTGTGATTCTAAACAATACAGAATGGAATACAAAAACACACACAAAATATTCATCAAAATCGGCCCGACATACATAGGAATCAAAAGAAAGAAGAAAGATTCAAAATGTAAACATACTATAGGTGCTTATTAATGCGAGTAATTAATTGAGAAAATATTGTTTAAATACTACTAACTTATGACCTGTGTGTGAATAGGTAAATATCCATAGGATCTAACTTATTATATTTATTAACTATCCCATGAGCAAAAACACAATAAATAGCATTGGTAAACTGTTGATAACTTTTAATTATAAAAATCGATATTATTGCCTTTTAATTACCCTATCAATGTGATCAAGTAGATCACATCGCATATTTGAAGATATGAAGATGAAAATCAATGTCCACAGTAATAACTTGTTAAACTACTCTGTATGTTTCAAATAATTCGAAAAAATACTCACTCGGTCTCGTTGTTTTCAAAGATAATATGCCCTTGCGCCGGTTCGTACTGAGCTCCACTCTTCGCCGTGCCATCCTCAGTCCAATACGGCACCCGGACTTTTCCCCTTGCTCCAGCTGTTCTCACAACCTTTAACTCATAAGTCCCCACAGACTCTGTAAGCTCAAAGTCACGTTGCGGAAATGAAAACACACCGGAATGATCGTCATCCAATATCACCACTGTTGCAGTAGATGGCGATGCCAAAGACGCTCCTTTTGGTGATTTCAATCGAAGGTAGAAATGCTCATCTTCTTCAAAGACATCGTCGTCAATCACTTGTACGTTGAATGTCTTCTCTGTTTCCCCTTGTCTAAAATGCAGGGCACCTTGAGTAGCAACATAATCTGAACCAGCCTCTGCTGTTCCGTCTTCAGTAGTATAGTGGACTATTATATCTCCATTTAAGTCACCACCTCTCACAACTCTCACTTCAAAAGATCCGCAGTTCTCCATAACAGTATAATGATCAGGATCAAATCGTACATTTGGCCCTCGTGGTTCTATCGAAAAAGAACCTGACTCTCTCCTCTGTAACTCAGCTTTGACCTCACTTAAATCACTCTGAGCCCTTTCTGATATTTTTCTCGAAAAATCACCACCCCCAGTCATTTTTCGCGTCGCTGCAACTCTATAAAAGGCCCGAGATTTTGGCCCTCTAGACATCAATGTTTCCAAAGCCATGCGTTCCACAGTTTCCAAGTCTTCTTCTGGATGTTGTCTTCTTAAGTCGCGAAGAACAGCTACGTATTCTTTACGGGATTTCTCTAGTTCTCTACCCTCGTCGTCATCTGAGGCGAAGTCATCTCCAGCAGGTTTTAACGCCATTTCAACAGAACCATCTCCTTCTCCTTCCACTATCACTCCTCTTTCATTCACTCTGTATCCTTTCTTTAAATATTTGTACACTAATAGACGTCTGTCTGCAATGTATGCAGTCATAACGGTTGCCGGAAAAAAGAGAAAGGTCACAGCTCCTTCCCAAACTTCTACTTCGCTCGGTGAAATCACTGCTAAGATTAAATAGAGCCAGACATAAGCAAAAACTGACCAAGTCGCCGTTACAAGAAATACTCTAAGATGCTTTATCTTACGCACTTCTCCATCTGGTATTACCATCACACAAATCGCAATAATTACAAACAAATTATAGGCAGCAGATCCGACAATAGTCCCGGGTCCGAGTTCACCAGCTTCGAAATTTTTTCCGGCTATCTCGATTACCGATAGGAGGATCTCGGGTGCACTGGACCCCAAAGCCATCAAGGTTAAGTTGGCAACTGTTTCATTCCAGACTCGAACGACTACGATCTGATCGCTTCCATTGCGCCGTACGCGCACCTCCTTTTCCCTAGAGGTGATGACTTCGATAGCTGCCATGAATCTGTCGGAAACGATGGAAACTCCGATGAAGAGATACATCAGAGCGAGGAAGTAGACGATCCCGCGGACAGCGATATCGAAGGTTGGCACATCTTCGATGGGCATCCATACGGGAAGAAGGAGGCCTTCAGAGCACTGGAGGATATGGTGGGGGGTGGTGTTGTTAGCGGGGGGGCGCGCAGGCGGCAGTTCGGCGCGCGCCACCACGCACCAGGCCGCGAGCGCGGCGAGCGCGAGCCGCATGCCGCGTTACCTTACGGAACCCATGCGCGGCGACCGGCGCTGCACGAGGCTGGCGCCCGACTGAACGTCGCGACGCCCGCCCCCGCCCAACCATCCCACATCCCGCCCGCCTTCGCCGTCAAGAGCCCTCATATTAGACTACGTAGAAAAACCTTCAAGCGATCGCTTAAACTACAAGGAAAATAGGCAACATTATCTAAAATACCTGACTATTAAAAAGGTAAAATACAAATCATTGTCGATTAGAGTTTTATATAGAATCAAATTACCTCAAATAAACGTGCATGTATGAAGAGATAAAGCGTTGTTTGTTTGAATCCATTGTCTCTGCCTACCCCTATGGGAGACAGGCGTAATAAAATGTATGTATGTCATCAAATTATATATTCAAACCTAGGACAATATAAATAGAAAGGTAAAATTAATTCGCCTATAATGTTCTATGCCTTCACGTTAGCAACGATAAAAAGTAATGGTTCGAACAATGGTAAACTACAATAGTAAAATATAGTTTTTTTTTATAACAACTCTAAGGACTCGAGTTCTGTACCCTTTTGTACAACTTAATTTTGAAGAAAGTTTTAAGTATTTATACACGCTTCTTGGTAATTTTTGTTGTTGCGTGTGACATTTATTCAATGATATTTGTGTTGTGGTGTACCCTGCGAATAACTTATTATATTAATTTATTATAATTTTAATACTAAACTTATACAAATGTAGAGTATATCTGTTACATGCTGGTGTTGTGAGGAAGTGCATTTGTAATGTGTGTCTTATTTCTATATATAGTATCCTATTTAGTGCCATGTCTGTTATTTTTTCCTTTCTGTGTCTGGGTTATTAATTTTTAGGCTCGTTGTGTGTCTTGGTTTGTTTGTGAAGTGTGCGTGTAATGCAATGCGGTGGTAGTGCGCGTTGGCGTGAGTATACAAAATATAGAGTTAACTAAGGCCTGATTTCTATATCTTACCGATTGTTCATTTGCCCTATCGATTAAAATTTGACATTAACAAATCAATACAATTAATCAAATAATTTATGAAAACATGGTAGCTATCCAAATAGGTGTTATTTTAATAATGACCATATGTTTGCTGGTTTGGCGTACAATTTATTTAAACTTACAGATGCATACCATTGTTATTGCAATATTTAATCAGTTTTAATTATTATTGTGTTATAATTATGTATAACCTTATTTTTTAACAAAATACTAACCAATACACCATTATTTATTTTATTTCTTTAAAAACGGCAATGTTAAAATTCAAGCCATGATAGGAAAAGTGAATGTATAGTAATTATAATAACCAATTTGTGTTGCTTACAAATAATGTAATGCAAATAAAATTTATTGTAGACGTTCATGACATGTATATATTAATAATTATATATAGTCAAAGGAGATGGTTGTTTGGAACATAAATTCGGCCAGCCCAAAGAAACTAACCACATTCATCAATCATATCATCTATGAATAGATATTATTATAATCGATTGATATAATGAAAATATATCTAAAACGCAGCACTTTTCATTCATTCATTCACTTAAATAAATTCAATTTAAGCTTATATCCCTGATCAACATATAGGATACTTTTGATGCCGAAAAATTAAAAAGTTCCCGTGGGATACTTAAAAAAAGTTAATTACTTAAACAGCTTATTATACAACTTATGCACCTAAATATGTATTGATATTGCCGGTATCGTCATCATACAATGAAACCTATATATCATCACCCTAAGACCAATAGGAGCGGAGCACCAATGAAGAATGTTTCAAAATCGGGAGGGTTTTTTTAACTTACTTTTTTTTTACTATTCCACGCGGACGAAGTCGCGGACAGAAGCTAGTTGGGAATAAGTCTGTACTTAACATATTAACATATCTATAATTACTGTATATTTTTATACAAATAAGAGTGAAATTAATGTCTGTGATTTATTTTGTACCTTTAGTATGTAATGCGTCTTATTGTGTACGAGTGTGGACATTTAACAATCACTTTTGCACTGTATTTAGAATTCCGTAATGATTTTGATAAAAATGGGTCTCTTATTGAATAGTCATGCTCTGACATGAAATTTCCGCTGGATTCCCGGAACACAAAGTATCGCAACGTTTAAAAAAAAGAGTGTAAGATATTGTTTTAGTGGAAACAGTATCGGAATAAGCTAATTTATATGCATCCGAACAACTTCAAACCGATCTCAAAAAAATTCTCGCGGGATTCCTGGGATAACTACTGATTACTTACTTACTGATTACTGGTCTATAGCAAATAGAACGTAATAAAATGAGTGATATTTTTTTTTTCATTGCAGGAGTTCAGCAGACAGGCTGACGGCCCACTTGATGGAAAGCGGTTACCGACGCCTATGGACATTTGCAACACCAAAGGTGCTATAAATACTCTGCTGCTCTCTTAAGAGAGATTGGAACATGATCACTAATGTCGAAACACAACTCAAGGTTATTATGGCGGCATACTTTAGACCAGGGGTGCTAGCCATCCAGTCGGACAAATACCTTATCACCTGACTGTGAGTTCTTTTGTCGCCTCTTACGACAGGCCGCCCGGCAGCAGGAAATTGTATTCTTTTTTCGTTCCTGCACGGATAGATCTAGTCTTATGACTCCAAAGTCATACACAACAAACTACTCTGGGGCTGATCCCAGACACCGCGACCATAGTAAACCACTGAAAGTTCTTTATTTTATTTTTTATTTTTTTATTGCAGGAGTTCAGCAGACCGCCACTTGATGGAAAGCGGTTACCATCGCCTATGGACATTTGCAACATTAAAGGTGCTACAAATGCGCTGCTGCTCTCTTAAGGAAGACCTGGTCACTAATGCCCAAACACAACTCAAGGTTGTTATGGCGACATACTTTAGACCAGGGGTGGTAGCCATCCAGTTGGGCGAATGCCCTACCACCTGGCAGATTATTATTTATAACACCTTTATATACCACATTCAAATATACAAATTTTATACATGAAAACCATAAAGATCCGCTGGAAAACACATTTCAAAATTACACTGACATAATGGGCGTCCCTTAAACCCAGTAAGCCCAACTCAGCCCACGTACAAAGCCTGATGAAGTTTTATGGCCCTAGAGGACGATCAACTCACACCCAAAAATGTTGCTTACACCCGCAAGTTCAGGTATTTGGACCACTCTTCAAAGTTAAAAGTCTCTTAAGACTTATAATGCGTTCTTTAATTAAAAATTATGTTGTTGCTTAAAATAAGGTAAACTAGATGTCTATACAGATAAATAAAAGTGATAATAAAACTATGTTTTAACGGTTTTAAGCGCGGTAATTTATTTTGTTGTTCCGACGTTTCGGCCACTTTTCAAGTGGCCGTGATCACGGAAGACAAGAGATGTCAAATGTCAATGAGTATTGTTAAAGTTTTATTTAGTTTGCCGCCAACTTCATTTTAATTATTTAGTTTTATATATATATATATATAAAGCCTATTATGTAAGTAACATAGAGGCACTACCTATGCTTTTTCTCGCGGCGTAGTTACAGGGAAAACTCTAGTAATTAATACTGACGAGGCTTTATGGTCTTAGTAGTGCTGATTGCCATTATAGTGACCTGAATAACAAACACAACAAAGTACCACCCATTACTTGTCCGTTTTGAGCAAGGACTAACTTCTCTAGATTCTCTTTTTACTCATATTAACGTAAATTGAGTTGATAAAACTTCGTATTTCATTCATGGAATCCATGT
Organism: Dendrolimus pini; assembly: GCA_949752895.1. NCBI lineage: Eukaryota > Metazoa > Arthropoda > Insecta > Lepidoptera > Lasiocampidae > Dendrolimus > Dendrolimus pini. The sequence goes on along the minus strand of OX457142.1, from coordinate 3,428,204 downwards.
GATTAATCCAGCATAAAAGCCCATAACATCATAACCATTAGACCGAATATTATATATAGGATCAGTGGCCAACCATGCTGCCTGCAGATTGACGTTAGTAATAATTGCTCACGTCAAATGCAATGGAGATCTTAATACATTAATCACCGGCTCTAATTCTGTATAATGCAATTGTTATAGACTGAATTGTGAATATATTCTTTAATCTGTCTGTAGTGTATGCAACTTAAATACGTTGTCCTGCCTTTAAAAAATAAAAATCTAGTATCCGACTCCAGCGTCATCTACCGGGACCAAATGTTAATCTAAACTATTCTCAAATCCGCTTGAACAAACAAAAATTTCATCAAAATCAGGCCCACCGTTTAGGAACTTTAGGACGAGTATCGCGGCGCCACCTACTGGGTCCAATCGTTAATTTAAACCATTCCGGGACAAATTTCTACACATACAACAACAAAAAGAACACCTAAATTCTGGTACCCAATTGCAGCGCCATCTACCTGGTCCAAATTAAAATCTAAATCATCCCAGTAGAAAATTATAAAAATACTAATATCAATATTAAAAAATAGGGGTTGATCGTAGAGGGTTGAAAATTTAGGGTTGTATGTATTTTTTTAATGCTGTATCATAGAAAAATAAAAAAAATTAACTTAAAATTAAAAAAAAAAAACAGGGGTGGACTACCCTTAACATTTAGGGGGATGAAAAATAGATGTTATCCGATTCTCAGACCTACCCAATATGCACACAACATTTTATGAGAATCGGTCAAGCCGTTTCGGAGGAGTATGGGAACGAACATTGTGCCACGAGAATTTTATATATAAGATTATAACGCGGAAAGATTGGATTGTTTGTTTGTTTGCATTGAATAGGCTCTAAAACTACACAACCGATTTGAAAAATTCTTTCACTGTTGGCTAGCTACACTATCCCTGGGTGATATAGGATATATTATATTTTCAAAAAAATTAAGCATCCTTACTAAAACTCCAATAGTGTAACACAACTCTTGGAGAAACACGGACCATGGTAGCGCATTCCACAGCTCTGCAGTACGCAGAAGAACGTAGTAGCCTTCTCCGTCCTTGCACTGATAATATATTTTTACAATCTATATTTTCTGGAAAATACTTCGTAATTCTACCGGGAGAATTCTACAAAACGGGGCGTTGTTTGCCATCCATTAGTGTGCCTGTTCGCGGCAAGGATGACGGTGTAATACGTTTCTGATGGCGGCCCAGCCTTCTCAATGGAGTACGCCGAGTTTGTGGCATGTTTATTACGAGCCCAGAGTTCCGGAAAATAATAACCGAAAATCTAAACAAACATGTGCTGTGTAGAGGGGCATTTTGGTGTGCAAGAAATGAAAACAAGATAATAAACTGTAAACAATATACTTCGTCATAATTCAAGTACATGGAAAATAGAGCAGTGCGCACAGGCATTGCTTACCGACATACTTAAACGACTAAACGACGGGGCGGCTGGCGATGCCTAAGAGGACGAGGAGAGGGGCGGAAGGCCGTACCATCGGTACCATCCGGGCAGGTGGCCGGCGATGCCTGCGAGGAGGGGGGAGGGTGGCTGTACCATCGGTGCCAGGCGCCCGAGAACCGTGAGGCTCAATTGGGATAACGTCGCGCGCTATAGCTGCATATATTAAAGGTTTAAAATGTTAACTAAGAATATCAAAGACATCGAAACTAAAATACGCTATGTAGGAGATCACTACCAATGGGGAGCGTGCCCAGGAGACTGGATGCATTTCCGCGCTGTATGGCAATACTATTTGTTGTACGAAATATGAGCCAGCCTTCTGATCACGGGCAGTGTCAAAGATTTTCTTAAATATGTCTTTAAAGAAACTCTTTGCCGACGGACCCCACGGGCCTAATGTTTCGACCCCCAACGGCACAAATATGTAACCCTATCCCAAGGCCCCATATTTGCGCCGTTTGGAGTTTTCAGCTGAAGCGGCAGCGTTGCCAGCCCCTGGACTCGGTCATTGGAAGATGTGACGGGGCCAGTGTGTCAACACAGGTCGCATCCCACACTAGCGGCCGCCCCATCTTCCAAGGGACGAGTGACATTCAGACCGTCTCTTGCTATCGTCACGTACCAGGCCATTCGGTTCTCGAATGGCCGGTACGCCGACGCTGACAAGAGCTCGGCGGATGATGTCGTTGAGGCTGTACATATAAAATAAAATAGAGTTTGTTGACAGTAAAACAACTTTTTTTTTTAAACTACATTTTAAAGTCGTTGCGAAGTAAAACCTGTATTCTGACAGTTAAACTTAAAAAATAGTACATTTTGCAAAACTGTTATTTTTTTATATTTTCATTGGCACCGACTTCAAGATGAAAGAAAGAAATCATCAGTTCAGTTCAGAAACAAAAATGTAGACTATGTTTTATTTCTAATTTTCATTGCTATTGGATACCATTTCGCGGATATTAATTTCATGAATTCCTATAAAAATGTAAACGAACTGGTGGCACCAACAGTGGTTGCCGTGTGTTACTACGTTTCTTAGGGCCAGGCCACAACGCTGCGGTGCGACGACGCGCGACTAATCGAAAAACGACGTACCGCAACGCAATACAATGACAACGCAAAAATTTAATCGCATACAACATCGTGCGAATAGATGCTGCTCACCGTCAATTCGATTCCTAGTGAAACGTGGATCGTACTAGTTAGTCCTATATATTTTTAGCATTAAGAGGCATAAAGAGACAACAAAGAAGAATTTACCAGGTGCATCGATTTTTGGGGCTACGCGTCGGAAAATTCCACGCTGCCTTGTACAATGTCGCATCGCAGTGTTGTGGATTCGCCCTTAGGCTCGGTTTACACAGTCACTCACACACAGTCACTCACACACAGTCACTCACACACAGTCATTCACAGTTCAATCTCGTTCCGGTCGATTTCATGAAATCTTACTGTATACAACACGGAAAGACACGGTGCGGTACGCTGTGGTGTGGTGCGGTGCGATGCGTTGCGATGCGATACGGTGCGGTGTGGGGCGTTGCGGTGCAATAATTCACGGTAAGTTGATAGATTTATAGTCTAACAGAAAATAATGCATTAAATTGTAAGCAATAATTTGCAGTTCACAATATTTCGACAGTTTACAATCTCGCGGGATAGATTAATTGACGGTGACATATACATTAATAACACTATATTATTGTATTTTTAAAGAAATTTTTGTTCTTTCTTTCTTTTATCTAAAATTTTGACCCTCTAGAGCTGATCGGACGAAAACGAACGACGAAAGGTGCTTGAGGGCTTACCCTCAAGCAAGAACTGAAACCGGAGCGATATTGAACCGTAAACAGCATCATAGTGTGAATCGAGCCTTAATATGAACATATTTCTTAAAGGTTCCGTAAACACAAAAACGGACTTTGTTTGCAGCTTGTTAAACCTTGTTTCTTCTTATAAGATAAATTTTTGAATAAAACGTTACTTAAATTACGTCTTTAGATGATTAATATAAAACATTTTCTACGATATGGATTAAGTTGTTATTCCCCATTCTGCTTCCATGACAGCTCGTATTAAGTAAATCCCTTCAAATAACAAAATGGAATAAGAAAACTGTTTTTACTGCGAGTCACAAAGTGCTACAATGTACGATTTAATTTATGCGTACTTTTACAACCATCTATAAAGACGGATTAAAAGAACTCTTGGCTTAAATGAACCATTAAAGTATACGTGATTGGAGTATATTCAAATTCAAATTCAAAAGTTTTTATTCAAAATAAGTTCCACTGGATAACACTTTTTGAAGGTCATAATATAGGTTAAAATTAAATTGTACTTCCTAGTCTATGTACACCGCTTCGCAACGTGTTATTGCTGTTAAGGAGAAGAAGCGGCAAGAAACTCCTCAGCAACACGTCTAGCTAAAAATTGTTTTTCTTTATATTTGTTGTTCTATTTATATTTAAGTTATTTTTTTTTAAGTTTTATACAGAATTATGTTACAGAATGACTTTTGAAGAATTAATGGAGTTGTAGCAAACAGTGCATATTCAATAAGACAGAGCGCAATAAAAGGATAGAAAATATTATTATAGTTATAAATATTAAGACATAACGTACTATTTTTTTTTTTGCAACATATCAATCCTTACAAGTACGGCAAGATAAAAACGCTATACTCGTACAAAACACAGTATAAGAGGTTGGAGCGAGCTGCTATGTAAATGAAGTTTTGTCATTTGAATATTCTTCAATAGTGTAGTATCCCATTTTTAGCAAGATACTTTTTAATTTGGTTTTTAATTTAGTGAAAGGCATACCTAACATTTCACTCAGAGTCTTATTGAAGAAGCGTATACCAACCCCCAAGAAAGAAGACAATACTTTTTGTAATCTAAAAGATGGTAATATCAATATTACAATGTCTGGTGTTGAAATTGTGAACATCCCTATACTGCTTGTAGGCACTCTAATTATTACGAATATAAATTATATTATTCAAAATATATTGGCAGGCGACCGTCATAATACCGATTTCCTTAAAGCGTTCTCTAAGAGACACCCGAGGGCCGAGGTTGTAAATTGACCTTACGGCTCTTTTTTGTAAAACAAATATAGTCTCTAAGTCAACAGCGTTGCCCCAAAGTAAAATACCATGGACATGACACTATGAAAATAACTAAAATAAACTAGTCTATCAGTCTCTTCGTCAGTGTACTGCCTAACTCTTCTGACCGCATATGCAGCAGAATTAAGCTTTCCGGAGAGACTAGATACATGAATGAAAGAAGAATAAATTTTTTCAATCGCCGTCTCCACAGCTTTGATTTAAGGCAGAATTCATATTATCTTTTTTTTATTTTTTAGTGAAAATGAGTATCTATATATCTTTATTAAAACTAGTTCGGTATGATCGGTGCGAAGCCATGCTCAGCGTTGCGAAGTAATACGTAGTGGTGCGGATCTGTGTGAATCAATGCAGTGTGGTGCGAAGCAATGCGGAACAGTGGGAAAATGCGGATCGGGGCGAGGAAATGCGGAGCGATTCGAAGCGGTGCGAATCGATCCAAACCGGCGCAAAGCGTGGCGAATCATTGCGGAGTGGTGCGGAGAAGTGCAAATTCATGCAGAGTGGTGCGAAGGAATGCGGAGTGTTGTGAAGCGGTCTGGAGCGGCGCGGTTAGTTGCGAAGCCATGCTGAGCGGGCCAAGTAATGCGTAGTGGTGAGTATCTGTGCGGATCTATGCGGAGTGGTGCGAAGAAACGCGAGGCGGGATGTTAACCCTCATTTCCTTGAGCTATATATGCCGCTTTTAACTACGCAACAATTCTCTAGAAGGTTTATTCCGCGTACTTGGAGGGAACTTCCCGCTGCGATTTTCCCTCAGCGCTATAATATGGGGTCATTTATAAAAAAATCGAGGCCGGCAACGCGTTGATAACGCCCCTAGTGTTCCAAATATCCATAGGCAACTGTGCCCACTATCCAACAAGTGCGCCGCTTGCCTGCTTGCCAGATTCTGGCAGTACCAAAAATTACAAGATAACATACATCTTGTATGACGGTAATAATATTTTGCCTTGCTTTTATTGTCTTTGTCTTACTGAGTATGCACTGTTTGCTACAACTCCATTAATTCATCGAAAAATAATTGTATAAAATTTATTAAATCTGTATAAAATTTATTAAAAAAAGAGCTTGTGGTAATAATAAAGAAGAAAAACAATTTAGTTCATTGAAATGTTACATGAGCTTTGCATTTGTTAGAGGACGCAATTTTTATTTTTGGGACATGTGTGGGGGGTCAATAGAAGCTTAACCTCAAGTTTTTGGGGTCGCCACCCTTGTCCCCTGGCCGCCATCTTGGAAAAAGGAGTGAAAACACTTTTTAATTAAATTTGGTAAGTTCTATGGTAAAGAAAAGAGTTAGGAATTAATAAATAAAAATCTCACTTTTTTGCTTATAACTTCTTTAATTTTTAATTTAGGGTAAAAAGTTATATAGACATATTTGTAGGCAAAACAATTTGCTACAAATTATGACTTAACAAATTTTTTGTAAGACGCATAGTTTCCGAGATATCGCGAAAAAAGTGTTTTCTCCCCTTTTTCCAAGATGGCGGCCGGGGGACAAGGGTGGTGACCCCACAAACTTGAGGTTAAGCTTCTATTGACCCCCCACACATGTCCCAAAAATAAAATTGCGTCCTCTAATAAATGCAATATTCGGTCCTTAAATTGTAAGATTTCAATGAACTAATTTTTAGCTTGACGTGTTCCTGGCGAGTTTCTTACCGCTTCTTCTCCTTAACAGGAGTAACACGTTTCGAAGCGGTGTACATACATAGGATAGGGAGTAAATTTTAATTTTAACTTATATGTATGACCTTCAAAAAGCGTTCTCCAGTGTAACTTATTTTGAATTTGAATACCATTTGTACTTCAATACAAGTTTTTGCCTGTTCCTTCGCTTGCTTTTAGATTTTGACAATTATTTTTGTTTTTATAATGACATTCATGTTCGTCGGAACAACTGCTGAACTTATTTTTTGAAGAAAATATAGTACTTATTTTTATTATATGGTATAGTAAATTTCGGAAACGTATTTTCTCCGTTATTTACTGTCTGGGTGTCTGGGATCGGTCCCAGAGTGGTCCGTTGTATATTACCTATAACACAAGCGTAACTTGCTTAATTTGGGGATATACAATGTGTGTGTTTGTCTGCCGATTATTATTATTATATCTTTGTATTTATTTGTTTACAAAAATGTTTCATTTTTTTAGAAAATATATAAAGATATGTTTTTATAAAAAAAAATAGATCATCAATAGATCCATATTATTATTATTATTTATTCTCAAAAATTTTACATTTTTTTAAATATATAAAGACATTTTTTTATATAAAAAATAAATAACATTATTCTTTTACAAAAATGCATCAAAAATAAAAAACATTATTATTATTATTATTCCTATAACTTATTTTGAACAAAAACTTTTGAATTTGAATTTATTATTTACAATCAATAAATATCATATTAAAATACAGTCTTATTTGGAGGATTTATATCCTCCAAAAGGGATTCGTAAGGTTATATAAACATTATAATTACGCATCAAGCTGATTTATTACTGTAATAGGGATCAACCATTGCGCTCGTAGACTAACCGTACAAATTTTAGTATCAATAAAATTAATCTCATGAATTAAACCGGGCGTGTTTATTCGTTTCTACCTTCTTAATTTATTTATTACGACTCTGAACTAGAAGCAACGTAGTTTTAAATACATTAGATAGATAATATAATAAGATATAATATCAATTTTATCTTAATATAATATAATTTATAATAAGATAAAATTAATGTTGCCAGTGAAAACTTTCAGCCAACAATTTTGCTAGCAGGACCGAAAAGAAACAGACACAAATCTCTTTCTCTTGCTGCTAGCGGATTTTAAAAATTAGTTACTGTTGCCCTCGCGTCATACACCCCACGCTTTAACCTGTGTTCCGTAAACAAATGAACTGAGTTTGCCAAGATATTCTTGTGAGCGGCATTGCCCCAGTTCCCCCTGATGTAAGAATTCAAGCAAGGCAAGCGAATGAATAATAAGATATAGGAACCGGCCATAAGCCTTAGGAACCGACCTGCTGGTTCACGCACGGGTGGAGACGCGCGGAGGACGAGGGGCCGCCCCACAACCACGACTGGGCGGTAGGCGCGGCTGACCACTCTCTAGAGTTGGGTAGGACATGATTTTCAAATGTGTTTGTAAGAGTAACATGACATTTGTACTGAACCAGTACAATGTCCCACTTCAAATGAGGCAAGGACGATTGAATGATTTGTACGGTATGTACCGTGGCAGCACATTTGTAACGATGAGGCTGGTGAGGCGGTGAGTATCATTCCCTCATTTGTCCCGTACAAAACTTCTAGTTCGGAAATGTTTGTTAAAAATCGGATGTGATCGACCTCGGTCACCTCATTTTACTAGCAGTCGTACATGTCATGTTGTCCCTCTTTATCATGAGAATATCCGTAGAGGCGTTATTGAAGTATTTAGTATTGTAGCGTAAGCCTTTTTCCGTATGTCCTCTTACATTTGAGGAGCGAGTAGTAAGTACACTGAGTAGAAGCGCGATAATATATTTGAAGCATTACTTTTTTAGATTTTGAACCGAATCAGTACAAATACATTTTGCACGGGACAAATGTACAAGGTCGTACGTGTCCGACGCAAGTAAGTGTACCACTCGTACGCACGATGGCTAGTGCGACAGACTATAGTGCATTTTATATGCATAACATCAAATAGACCAGCATTATCTTTTATATACAGTCCATAATAATTTAACTACCTTATCAGTGTGTGCTAGAAAAACATACTCTTCTTCAGACCATTATCTGTTTTTGAGAATAATGACTATGGTATATATAGAGAGATTGACAGACAAAGGAAAACGATTTTATCAGACGTCTAGTTTTTATTAAAACGTCTAGAGATCGCTAAAAATAAACATTTGAACAACAAAGAGTTGTTTAATTTGTGTTGCGGTTTCCCCTTTTTCCACACACGTGTTAAAGGCTCAACCGCAATTCGCACTCGGCTATAACACGGCTCATTGACTAAAAAACATTAATTTCATTTGTATTTAGGTCACGTTGAGTTGCATTTAATTTGTGTTGTATATATGTTTTAAGAGGCGAAAGATATTGTCGTTGTAAATCTTCAGCCCTTATTACAAACACTATATTGTATATACAGCGTAGTGGTGCGTACCGGAATCTATAGCTAGACTGTGGACTGCGGTGCTCACATACTTATTTACCGCGCATAGCTCGCTTCTGGAACTCTACTTAGACTCCACTAAATTCGTCACTCTATAACTTCACTTCTCACTCACTGAAAGTTCTACTAAACTTCTGTTCCAACTCTCTCATATCTCTTCAACTGAACTTCCGTGTAGGTGCGCCTTACGCTGCTTATATACCCGGAAGAATCTTCTGGAACCCATAATTTCGATCTTCTTTTCGTTATTCTTTTATTTACTGTCTATCCTTTTATAAACATCTACCTGTTTCTGCCTTTTCCCTCCTGAACCTTCTATTCTAGCATTTCGATCTTCTTTTCTTTATTTTTATTTACTGTCTAAACATCTACCTATCTCTATCTTTTTCTTCCTGAACCTTCTATTCTAGATTTTCAATCTTCTCTTCGTTATACTTTTAGTTACTGCTTATACCTTTCTATTTATTTACCTCTGTCTTTTCCTTCCTAAACCTACTAATCTAGAATATTGATCATCATTTCGTTATTCTTTTGTTCACCATTTATCCAGCTCTAATATATATCTGTCCTTGTCTTTTTTCTTCTAGAATCTTCTACCTTTTTGTGAAAGTCTTGAGACCAGCTTACACTGCCAGAACGTTCTACCCTCGGTCGCCACAAGGTATTTATTTTTGATAATTTACGAATAGAATAGAATAGAATATACTTTATTGCATAATATAAAGAAGTTTAAGTACAGAAGAGAATAGGCGGTCTTATCACTAAAAGCAATTTCTACCAGACAACCTTAGGATGATATATATATAAGATTTTGAGATGGTAAGTATAAATAGACATGGAAATAAGACAAAAATATACATATATTGATAGACATAAATAAAGAATAATAATAATGTAATAGAATTACGTAAGTAAATATGGGGAAGATTAAGTTGTTATTATAGACTTCAGAGCCCGCATTTTACCATAATGATCACGAGTCCGTGAAAATGTACTTTATGTTAATATATTTAATTGTATATATTTACAATTTCGGGGCGATTTAATTTTTGAGATGACAGCAAATGATTCACGTCCGTGCGAAGTAAACAACACACCCTCAGATTTAAATTGTGAATTAAAGAAAGTTCGTATAGGCCAAAAGAAGCTTTACATGGTGGCACCAACTAATCTAGGCCAATGTCACTCCAACCTAAAAACCTTAACAGGTAAACGGTCTCCCAGGGACTACCCTGTAGCACATTAAGCAAATGTGCGGCGGCATTAGCTCTCCAACATTTTTATACTGAACGAAGCGTAACGAACGACTTAAGGTAGACGCTATTCCGTTTTAGCATACCTCCAGGAATAGAACTCAATTATATTGTCTCGAAATGCATTTTGATCCCCTCCATTTGAACTCTCTATTGGGATAGGGGGTCAGGGGATCAGGCATCAGAGGGGATCAAATAGGAAGGGTGGGTCCTTTCTATCCGATCCTAAAGGATGTAGTGTAAAACCGTACTATGTATGTACATACATGTACATAGTACGGTTCCGTAGAAAGATTTACTTTCCTTTCTATTACGATGCTGACAAGTGGGTAGACGACCCTGCTAAAGGAAAGTGGACACCGTCGCCTAAAGGCGTTTGCAACATCAGGGTCGTAGAACACGTTGTCAGGCTTTAGGATCGGATAGGAAGGACCCATCCTTCCTATACTATCTGATCCCCTCCTTTGTTGCTTGATCCCCTGAACCCTCTATCGGATAGAGGGTTCAGGGGATCAGTACATATATATGTAAATGAAGAGTAACTTCATTTAGTTTGAATTTGGCGCGCATGATTGTTATATACGTCAAGTGTCAGTGTTGTGTCATTTGTGCATCACACTTGTCAGAGTTTTAGTCAGTTAGAGGTATAAATAAATTAAGTGCTATTTTAAATTCTTAAATAGATTGATTGAAATTGTAAATTAGTGGCTTTAAATGTTGTTTCTCTTTTTTCAGAGCAACCGTTAGTTTTTAATTTACATACAAGAGTAAACCACATTATAAAACAACATTTTTGTAGCTGTTTTCAACAAAGATGGAGAAATTACGATTTGAATTTATGGTAAAAGCGGGTGAAGACCAAAAAACAAACATAATTTGCATAACCTCAATTACTGACGCAGATAAACATACCTTTTTGATTCCGGAAAAACTTCAACCGGCAAAATTACATAATGCAGTTGTAAAAACTCAAGCATTTGTAAAAGTAAAAAATACATTACAAAAAAGACATGAAAAAAGACAAGTCTGGATTTCGGTTACACCAGAAATCAAAGAAATCTATATAGATGAAGATGGCAATATGCAATTTAAAGACTTTTTATTGGAGGAAATAATAGAAACACAGCAACAGACTTCTACAAGCGGAATTTCAGAAGAAAGTTTAACCAAAATCCTAGAAAATTTGGTTGACTTAAAAAAGAATACACCACAACCTTTAAGTAGTAAAAATTTAACAGAACATTTTTCAATAACAAGATTTAACATAAACACGTCAAATGTATCCCAGTGGATGATTATTTTTGAAGCAGAGTGTACTCGTCTAGGTATAGAAGAAGATATCAAGAAAATTGAAGTGTTAAGATTATTTTTAGAAGATTCTTGTCATGACTGGTACAATTCTATGCTAATAAAATATACAATAAATTCAGAATGGTCAGTATGGAAACAAAACTTTTGTGAAACTTATGCAGACAGAGGATGGTCAGCAGTCAGGTATGCAATGCTGTTTAAATATCGACAAGGGTCATTACTAGAATATGCTTTAAAAAAAGAGATACTATTATTGCAGATTAATAAATCAATGGATACTAAAACTCTTATTGATCTTATTGCTACGGGGCTCCCAAACTATGTATCTGATAAAATTGATAGAAATACTTTGAGAGAAACTAAAGATTTATTTAATAATATTCGAGGATTAGAATATTCAGTAAAAAAAAAGAATTTTGAAAAGAAAACGGGTGGTTTTGAAAATAAAATAAAAGAAAAATATGAAAGAGATAAACCATGTAGGATTTGTGAAAAGGCGAACAAAGGAAGTCGATATCATCCTGAATCCTTATCCTGGTTTAAAAATAAAAATAATGACAGATTAGAAAAAAATTATATAAAAACTGTAAATAATTCTGAATTAGAAACTGAATTAAATGAAATTAACCAAAAAAACTAGTTGTTCCGCCATTAATCAAAATAAAAATATTATTAAATGATACATTGGAAACTATGGGGATCTATGATTCAGGATCAAACGTATCTTTAATAAATTCTAGATTATTGTCCTTAAAGGAAAACCCAAAATATAAAAACCATATTAGAACCGTAAACTTGAGGACGATTAATGGCGTAAAAAAGGCTAAAGGAATGATAACATTAAACATAAAAAATTTGATATTGAAAGAACTGTTAATGTTTTTGTGATAGATAATAAACACTTTGCTTACGACTTCTTAATTGGGCTGGATTGTATAGAAAAGTTCCACCTTATTCAAAATGATACTTTAGAAATAACACAAAATGTGCAAAACTTCAAAATAGAAAATAAAGAACAGTTCTATAAGAACAATAAAAATATGGATGAATATAAAATAAATTTTAATGAACATGTAGAAGGCTCAAACTTTAGCATATCAATAGATCATTTAGATGTTCAAAAACAGAGTGAAATTGAAAAATTAATTTATAAATACAACTCACTTTTTGCTAAAGATAAATATGATATAGGTACTGTGAAAGGATATGAAGCACATATTGATTTATCAATAGATAAGTACTGCTGTAAAAGACCATATAGATGCACAATAGAGGATAAAAAAGAAATAGAACAACAAATCTCGAAACTCCTAAACAAAGGTTTAATTGAAGACTCATATAGTCCGTTTGCTGCACCAGTAACATTGGCTTATAAAAAAGAAGAAGGAAAAAAATCAAGATTATGTATAGATTTTCGTGATTTAAACAAAATTGTGATTCCACAATCACAACCATTTCCACTCATTGAAGATCTAATGGTAAAAACAAGAAATTGTAAGTTTTTTTCAACATTGGATATTAACTCAGCGTTTTGGTCAATCCCTCTAAAAATTGAAGACAAACAAAAGACAGCATTTGTCACTCAAGATGGACACTTTCAGTGGACCTGTTTACCATTTGGTTTAAAGACATCACCTGCCATTTTCCAGAGAATATTAAGTAATATTATAAGAAAACATGATCTGTCGGATTTCACTGTGAATTTCATAGATGATATTTTGTGCTTTTCTAAAACATTCACGGATCATGTTAAACACTTGTCAATGCTGTTAGATGCAATATTAAAATAAGGTTTTAAATTAAAATTCTCAAAGTGTTGTTTTGCACAAAACTCAGTGAAATATTTAGGCCATATAATCAGAAATAATACAATCACTCCACTGAAGGACAACTTGATCGCTATAAAGGATTTTCCTGTTCCAAAAACACAGAAGAATATTCGACAGTTTCTGGGTAAAATAAATTTTTATGGAAAATATGTGCCTCATATATCAATCATATTAGATCCTTTACATAACTTATTAAAGAAAAATCAACAATTTATTTGGTTAGAAAAATGCCAAGAATCATTTGAAACAATAAAAAGATTACTTTGTTCAAAACCCATTTTAGCAATCTTTGATCCAGATATACCTATCCATATTTATACAGATGCCAGTATACAAGGCATAGGTGCTGTATTGAAACAACCACAATATAATAAAGAAGAAAAACCTTGTGCATATTTTTCAAGAAAATTTAATGACACACAAAAAAAGAAAAAAGCTATATATCTGGAATGTTTAGCAATAAAAGAAGCAGTAAAATACTGGCAGCACTGGCTCATAGGGAAACGATTTACGGTTTTCACTGATCATAAACCTTTAGAGAAAATGAATATAAATTCTAGAACAGATGATGAACTGGGAGACCTCACATATTATTTATCACAGTTTAATTTTGAAGTAATATATTCCCCCGAAAAATTCAACCTAGAAGCAGATAGTTTAAGTAGAAATCCAGTCCTAGAGCCAGAAGAAAACCAAGAAGAGTGTTAAAAAATTGTAAACCTAATTAAACTCGAAGATATACAAAATGACCAAGTAACAAATGAAAACATAAAACAGAACAAATCCAAACTAACTTTAAAAGACACAATATACTACAAGAAGATAAGAAAAAAGGAAAAAATAATACTAACTGAAGAATTTAGTAAAAAACTAATAGAGAAGATACATAATTGTTACTGTCATATAGGAATACAACAAATAAAAAATAAAATTACTCCTTTTTATACAGCGAAAAACTTAAACCATAACATAAAGAAAATATGTGAAAACTGTGAAACCTGTATAAAAAATAAATCTAGGGTAAAATATAAATTTGGATTAATGTCTCACTTAGGGCCAGCTACTTACCCATTTGAGATAGTATCTATAGATACTATTGGTGGATTTGGCGGCTCTCGTTCAACAAAAACATATTTGCACTTGCTAGTGGACCATTTTACAAGATATGCCTATATATTAACTTCAAAAACTCAAAATTCAGAGGATTTTATAAAGCTTGTTCAAAAGGTAACACTTAACAACAAAATTGGCCTAATTCTGTCAGACCAATATCCGGGAATAAATTCAAAACATTTTAAGAATTTTTTATGTAAAGAAAATATACCTATTATTTTTACTGCAGTAAATGCACCATTTTCTAATGGTTTGAATGAAAGATTAAACCAAACACTAGTTAATAAAATTAGATGTAAATTGAATGAAAAAAAACAAAAACTGGCTTGGACGACCATTGCTCATGAGTGTACCCAAAAATATAATGAAACGGAACACACTGTGACAGGATATTCCCCGAAATACTTATTGGAAGGAAAAAATATCGATATTCTCCCAGATGAGTTAAAACAAGAAACAACACATACAGATTTATTGCACGATAGAAAAATTGCTTTGGAAAATAGTATAAAATCACACAATTATAATAAGAAATACTATGATAAGGACAGAAAAAAATGCGAATTAAAAATTGGAGATTGGGTATACATTGAAAATGGAAATCGGCTAAACAGAAAAAAATTGGACGAATTGAAAATTGGTCCATTTAAAGTATTAGAAAAGTTTTCAAACTCAATTTACAGAATTGATACAGGACATAAAAAATGCGAGTCAAATCTTTTCCATATAACAAAACTTATTCCCCTATTAGATGAATCATAAACTCGGGATACCTGCTAGAAGGAGGGGAGATGTAAATGAAGAGTAACTTCATTTAGTTTGAATTTGGCGCGCATGATTGTTATATACGTCAAGTGTCAGTGTTGTGTCATTTGTGCATCACACTTGTCAGAGTTTTAGTCAGTTAGAGGTATAAATAAATTAAGTGCTATTTTAAATTCTTAAATAGATTGATTGAAATTGTAAATTAGTGGCTTTAAATGTTGTTTCTCTTTTTTCAGAGCAACCGTTAGTTTTTAATTTACATACAAGAGTAAACCACATTATATATACATAACTTCACGCCAGGTCCCTTGCGGGGTAGGCACGAACAACAGAGCGCCATTCAGGCTTATTCTTACACACCTCGCTTGCTTCTTTGACATTCATAGCTCTTGTCATGCACGCTCGTCATTGTTTAATGTTATTTATTAGGGCCTAATAAATAACAATTAAACAATACGTATATTATAATATACATCTACAGTGTTAGGTGTCTAAATACACGTGGAAGTGATACAAATTGCGTTGAATGTCACCCGTTGAACTAAGCCGCGGCCGCTTAGACGGTCGTTACATTTGATTACGGATAAACCAATATATAATTATATTAAATACAAAAACATACACATAATAAAGTTATTTAAATATTATATACATAATCTTGACATGGACGGTGTTCCTTCTGTTACAAAACCAAGACAAAACCACCAATTATTAATTTTTTCTTGTAATGTCTCCTTGGACACCGGGTTGCCTGGAAGATATCGCTATAAGCCATATCGCCCATTGTTCTAATGGAAATGTATTTATATTGAATGTCTAAGTGTAAATTATGGTGTACAATAAAGAGTTTGTCATACTGTTGTATTTAAATTATTGAAGAGCTGTAGTATTTAAAGCTTTGGAAGTTCTGTTGTTAAACTGGTGTATTTATACTATTGGAAGATAAGAAATAAAACCATTCAAAGAGCCAGTTACGTTGTCTTTATTTGGATCTCCCCAATGGCACAACCCCCAATCTCTGGAGTATAATATCTCCGTTAAAAAGATTACTAATTAAATAGTTACAATAGTATAACTTAAATAACACCTAAGGATGACGTTCCAAAACTTTTCTTAATAATAATAACTAATGAGGATCTCAGGGATGGAGTCCGTCTAAGACCATCAACGTATGGATTCGCTTGTGAGTATTTTAAGAGACAATACCTTCAGAACTGCTTTTAATAATATGGTTGGTAATTAGATTTTTGAGCGCCACTGGTTGTAGAAAGATAGGCCGGCAACCAGTCCAGCCAGGGTATAACTCGTCTTATCGGAGACTCGTAGAGGGGTCGCCTACTGTTCGGAGGATCAGCGTAACCTTTGGGCCCCGTACGTTGCTCCCACTGGAATGTGTGCGATAAATAGCGTTATAATTAACGCGTACTAAAATACGGGACGGTCGGCGACGGGTGGCGATGCCAAGGCGAGTCAAAGCTCGTCTCCAGGTGACCTGATGGAATAGTACAAACCAGGGTCCGCTTTCCCAGTCGCCCTGGTTTGTCATCCACGAGCCTAGTGCTCGTGTCACGTTCAACAGGCGTGATACATGGGACAATCTAACTTTACTAATTTGAATATTGGAAACTAATATAACTACAACTTTACTAACCTATGGGGAACTTAAACGAAGGCGTGAGGATCGCCTAGGTTTCCGAAGAGTGCCCTGCACGCGAACCACGCGTTTCTGCGATGGTACACCATTCTGCAAAGAATGCAGATCTAAACTATTGGAAGGATGTATCCGATGCTAAGATCTTGGAAAGAAAGAACTAAGGCTACATACCTTAAGATAAGATGCACTGAATTGAAACGATGCTACTATGCACCACTAAAAAAAAACCAAGTTATGTTCGACCGTCTATTAAGAACTCGAGAGAAGGAATGACACGACGCCGATCGAATTCTCCCGTCGATTCATTTGCCAATTACTTCGAGTAGCAGCCAATTGTGTCGTCACGTCCTCCGCGTTTTGCATTCTAGATGTTCTAAAATGGCGATCAATTCTAACGACTTGTGACCGTCAGATGTCGTGGCTGTACTTCCTTTTCTCCATAGACCGTACTTGCATTTTTCTAAGGTATCCAACCTGGAACCTCTACACACGTCTGCAAATTGGATACTATTGAAGTATTTGTTCGTTGGAGATAGAATTTAATATTGGAGTTTCAAAAGCTTAAAAACAACGACATCTGACGACACACTAATGCAGATGGTAGTTGCATTTCTTATACGACGATATGACTATCGAACGAGAGGTGGCTAGTAATACGCCAACACACAACAGATGGCAGTACCTGTTTTCAAAACGCTATAGGGTGTGTATTTTATACGTAACAATACATTCATTCAAAATCTTGGGCAACAGTTTTCAACCGATAAAATAAACTCTTTTTTTGTAAATTTTTATTTGTTGATTTGAAAAAAAACAATTTTGTGTATTGCAAATCTGACAAACAAGCTGACGGCGCACTTAGTAGAAAGTAGTTATCGACACCTGGGGCTAGAGGTGAATTTAGACAATTGCCGCCTGTAGGCTATTCAAATTTTGCCACCCCTACCGACTTCTACAAATCGATACCCTAATTCATATTAATTATTTTTTTTGCCAATGAAATTGTAACTTTAGGATTTATGCACTATCGTCGTAATTACACTACCTTATTTCCTCGTAATTATTAGATTATGAAGCAGAGGATCGCTGGCTTTATTTCTGTCGTAACCAAAAGCGACTAATTATCCAAATTGTAGAAAACATTATATAATTGGTGAAATATACTACATGTTCGATTGTTTCGGTGGAGTTATTAAGAATTCTCTTATTAAATGTTAGAATTTAAGTAAGACAAACATAAACATATCCGTGCAGGAACGGAGAAAGAATACAATTTCCTGCGGCCGGGCGGCCTGTCGTAAGAGGCGACAAAACAACCCCCAGCCAGGTGATAGGGCATTTGCCCGACTGGATGGCTACCACCCCTGATATAAGGTATGTCGCCATAACAATCTTGAGTTGTGTTCCGGCATTAGTGACCAGGTTTCAGTCTCCCTTAAGAGAGTAGCAGCGCATTTGTAGCACCTTTGGTGTTGCAAATGTCCATAGACGATGGTACCCGATTATACTACTTGAATGATAGTTACTTTCCATTACGTGAAAAATAACTGCGACATGCAAAGTCAGAAAGCCGATTTTGATTTCGATGAAATTACCCTGAGAACCTGAACTCTAACCTTGTTCTATTGTAGCACCAATAACTACTTTTGTGATAGTACTTAAAGAATACAAAGAACCGATAAACTGTCGAAATTCTAACAATGAAACTCTCGCGTGATTTATATTTGATATAAACAAGGGATGTTTCCGGCTGAAACGATTTTGTTTGTTGGCAGCAAACCAGGAACTAGCTCGACGTGTACGGCTTGTCTGTACCTATTTACAATTATAATATTTCGTATATACACACTCTTATCACAAGACAATAAGGTTTATTGTAGTAAATTTTATTTTAAAATTAAATTTGCGTTTTGTCAAAATTCTCTTTGGCATAATGTACTTTCTTGTTTACGAAATAAAGGAGATTTTTAAGGAATATAATGTAGGTAAATTGTATCAAGGATTAGGTTAAATGCATTGTTTCGTAAATGATAAAGAGCCCTCCACATTCATGCGCAGCGAGAACATCTTAGGCCCCTCGCCCACGGCGACTTTTTGTAGCGATGCCGTCGCGTGCCCGCATCGATACAGTCGCGAAGCGGTCGCTAGCTGTGTGCCTTCGCCCACGGGGTCGCGTTTCTGTCGCGAGCAAGCGCAATTCAGTAACGGCACAAAAATACCTGCGATTGCTACAGTTGCAAGACGGACTCCGTTGAGTACGTCAACATTAGTCACGTTGTCTTTGGTGCTGCTTTTACATAAGCACCCGAGGCGTGGGCAACGAAACCGCGTTGGCATCGCTACTGTAGCGCGTTGCAAATGCGACTAATACGCATTAGTAGCGATGCTGTCGCGCGTTTACTAAACGCGGGCCGTAAGTAACGTAAATGTGAAAAAAGTTATCGTGTTATATTACCGTGTTGCCTAGCGTGTAGGATTGGAGAAAGAATACAATTTCCAGCGTCCGAGCGGCCCATAACACACAACCAGGCTGTAGGGTGTTTGCCCGTCTGGACGGCTACCATCCCTGGTCTAGAGTATGCCGCCATAGCAACCTTGAGTTGTATTCTAGCGTTAGTAGTCAGGTTAAATCCGGCAGCCCATTGATGGCACTTTTAGCGTTGCAAATGTTCATAGGCGACGGTAACCACTTGCCCTCACAGTTGGGCTATCAGCCTGTCGGCTGCACTCCTACAATAAAAATGTTGTTGCGAGAATGTGGAGGGCCCATGTAACTTTGAATGACTATGACTCACTACATTTGACTCTTACTTTTTTATTGCCTAAAACAGGTAAACAGGCCGGGCTATAGACGTTTGCAACACCAGAGGCGTTGCCAACGCGTTACTGGCCTCTATGAAATTTTATAACACCCTTCTTTTTGAACAACCCCGTGTAATAGCGCAGAGAGAAAAGCTCGGCGGAAATTCCCTCCAAATCACTGTCGTACGCGGAACAGAATGCTTAGTAGGTACTAGTTTACTACTCCACATTCAAGTTAACGGAATTTTGTATGGCACGGTTTATTTTTCCCTTTACGCTCACAAGATGACGTTAAGTCATTCCCATACAAAATTGCGTTAACTTGAATTAGATCGAGTAGTAAAAAAAACTCGCACTGAGCATACAGTTGTAAAGAATCGTTGCGTAGTTGAACTTTTTGACTTTTTATCAAAGCAGACTTCATTAGCCTTTGTCCATAATTCCTTATTGAGAATTTTCCGGACAAACTCAGACGAAATCAAAGGCCACCCGTAGTACATTCATAATATAGATTCTATCAAATAAAACTTTGATTAAATCGTAAGTATTTGAACTGAGGGCACGGCTTAGAAAGTTTGGGTTTTGGTTGTCCTATCAAAACTTTTCATATAGGCCTCTAAGGTTGACCCACGTTATTGGACATTTGATTTCGGACATGTATGGGTCATTTGTTGACATACAAATAATATATTTTTATTATTTCGACCCTTTTTCATGACATTTATACATATACATACTACATGGTAGCGTAAACATATATTATGCAAGTTTATTTAAGAATCTGTCTATAGCTAAATATAATGGTTGTCTATTGTTTGCCCCAAAAATATAAGCAATAACACTCATATGCCATAATATTACTTGCCCGAATTTCATTTGTTTACCATAAAAGTTATGGGACATTCTCTTGTTTGCCCGTACATTAGATTCCATAATGACATGAGTGCCATAATTATTGTTATCCACTTTATTAATTGCAATAATATTATTTAACAAAATATTTCAACGCCATACTAAATTAATTTTACCGTAGAAAATTAACCTAACGCCTTTGTCCAAAAAAGCGATTAGCTTTCTAGCACTTCTCCGGTCGCTGCCGTGGCACGCTCGCTACGCTCGCTCGGCTCGTGCGTTGTTTTTCAATTATGATTTTTTTTGGCCAGGGGAAATCCGTTTGAGGACTAAGCCGCGACAGTCACAGAAGCCTGGGGGGATGTTCGCGACCCGTGTGAGTTTGGGATTAGCCAGATCGGGGGTGACACTAGCGTGCCCGGTAAGGACCGGAGCCACGCTATTGCCACTCCCCAGTTAGGGATACCCACTAAAACCCCTGGGTGTTCCGTCCTGCGCCTTATGCCAGGGCTACCGGAATGGGCTATCCGGCTCCGCGTGCCTGGCAGGGTGCGTTGTTTTTCATGTTCTAACCTAACCTAACCTAACCAAACCTAAACCTATTGATCGTTTAGTTTAAACCGATTTTGTGATTTTTTCTAGAAGCAATTTCGATGGCAAATGATGTTATGACATATGATAATTACGCCTTACAATGATGATAACAAATGATGTTATTAAAATTGACTTAATGGGAAACATTTTCTAGCACGTGACTAATATAGTAAACAATGAGTATGAAATATAAAATTATGGAAACAATATTGTCTGTTGACCAGTATAGCAGATGAAATTATGGTAAATGAAATTCTGGCAAGTGGGTGTAGCCAGTATATAATATATGCCTTCTCAAGTTTGCGTCATACACCTACTCTGTGCCTTTTTTCATGTGGTTTTTACCGGCGACCTTGTGTAGGTCATTGGTCCTTCGGGTTATAAGATATTTTAAATAACGTCTGCTGTTTTTTTTTATTGCTGCGTTTGCTGTTATAAGTGAACTACGGTTGACTTACATTTATGTCTTACAACAAAATTCAGGAATTTTCGCCTATCCTCTTCTAGGTTCCATAACTGTTTTATTAAAAAGAACCTTTTGGTTGCATGTCTGGAGTTCCTTTCCTAATTTATAGTTTTCCACAACTTTACATTATTGCAACGCCTAATAGACATATTTTTTCCAAAAATCATCTCTATGGTACCTGTAGTTTTCTAGTAAAATAACTGTGACGGATATACAATAAAAACGAATATAATATTTTAAAGTTTTGCGACTTGTATAAATAATAAAACTTCGTTTTAACGTTTTTAAGCGCGTTTGAATTTGTTTTTTTTATTCCGACGTTTCGGTTTCGTTTGTCATCACGGCTACTGAAAAGTGGCTGAAACATCGGAATAATAAAAATCAAATAAATTACCGCGCTTAAAAACGTTAAAACGTAGTTTTAAAAACGAAGTTATAATAGTTGATTTTGCAATTTAGCTGCGGAATTCTGAAAAATCATTGTTAGATACTGTACATTGAAGCTGAGAAAAATATAACATCGCAAAATCAGTGTTGCCAACCTTTTTTGGAGATAATGAGCTATATCAACTTCTAGAAGCACTAAGATTGGAATTTATTTCGAAGAAAATACTTCTATTTTTATAATCATATTCCAATAACCATATTTTAGTGAATTACTATATACATTATTAAAAACAATACTAAGTCCTACATATTTTTAGGCTATTTACAGAGAAGAAAAACGTTCGATATATTGCTGAAAGCGCTAAGTTGGCAACAATGAGCACGACAGTATTTGAACCATCTACTAGTGAAGCAGTATTGACAGAAAAAAAATACTAAATAATAATAAATAAGCAGCGGGCGGAAGACGTGTGTGTTTGTGTGCGTGTGTGTGCGTGTGCGTGTGTGCGTGTGCGTGTGTGCGTGTGCGTGTGCTTAGCCATGCCTGAATCAGTTTTGTAACCTCTTTGACAGACTTATTTTTAATGTCACAGAATTTAATCACGATGTAAAAGACGTGAATGCTAACGAAGAGTAAGAGAAGAGTATTATGGGCAAATGAACTTTTCATCAAGATACTCGGCAAATAACTCTACATATTGTTTTCCTTCCTCTCCTCCTAGCTCCGTTTTAGTGCATAACGGGTCTTTAAACATACATATGTAGATTTGATATCCTATCGACATTCACATGAGTATAAAAGCCCTATCATTACAATAAAAACGTAATCATTTCCTTGAAATACATATGCAATGTCGTCTCCCATATCTTTATAGGTTTGATATTAGCATTTTTGTTACATATTGTTATACCTAGCCATTTTATTTTATGGTCACACATCGTGTCATATTTGTTTATAATACAGATAACATTTCACATTGTTTGGATTAGGAAATAGACACTCTTTTATGCTAGAAAAATATTTAACACATTAAAAAAGCGGTTCTGAAACAATTGAAGGACACTAGAAGAAATCGATTATATGATATATTATATCCATCTCAGCATGATTAGGATATATACGTTAATTCAACTTGCTAATAAGTTAGGCTACCGAGGGTAGAACTTTCTGGCAGCGTAAACCGGCCTCAAGACTTTTAGAAAAAGGTAGAAGATTTTGGAAGGAAAAGACAAGGAGGAATATATTTCAGAAAGTGATAGACGATGAATGAATGTTCTAGAATATAAGGTTCGGGAAGGAAAAGACTGAGATAGATAGATGTTCAGAAAGGGACAGATAGTAAATAAAAGAATAACGAAAAGAAATTATAGGTTCCAGAGGATTCTTCCGGGTATATAAGCAGCGTAAGGCGCACTTACCGGGTAGTTTAGAGTTGACTTCAGTTCAAGACGGTGAAGCGACAAGTGCGAGACGGAAGAGTTGGAATAAAAGTTTAATAGGAGACAGTGACGAGTTAAGTGGTGAACTTAGTGACAAGTTTAGTGGCCAGTTAAATGAAGGAGGAGAAGTGTAGAGTAGTTCGAGAGAAGAACCAGAAACGAGCTACACGCGGTAATATCGGTGGTAAGCACGACAGTAGCAGGAGGTGGTCTACGCAATATCGGCGACGGTATTATGAGTGAGACAACTTATTGTCGGGACAGTGCATCGTTAGTCGTGCGTATAGGGGCAACCCTGCGGAGAGGTTTTACGTGCGGCTGTGTAAGTCAATAAAAGTGTTTAGTTAAAAACAGGTGTTTTCTTCTAATCCTAAGTGCGTATACCCCACTCGCACGTAACAGTATGTTACTTCACCAATCGTGGTAGCGTAATGGCTAGCGCACGCGTCCTAAACTCAAAGGGCGCGGGTTCGATCCTGACCTGGAATGCATGCACCACTTAGTCAGTTTTCTGATCTAAGGTGCATATTGCTATAATTACCGTATGCTAACAACGGTGAAGGAAAACATCGTGATGTAACCTGCACATCGAAATAACCGATGTGTCAAACCTGCCAAGTCGCTGCAGACAAGCGTGGCGGATGTACTGTCCGTTCCCCCTGTAATGGGAGCAGCAGTGGGACATTTATGGGCTGATGTAATATATGTAATGTTAGTTCAACTTGCTAATGATACTGGCTGCTACCAAGTTCTGTATATCTACTGTACTTTTACAAGGAAGCAAATTTCAATGTAAATCATGGCCTAAGCGATATCAAAATTTTAAATATTTATTTCTCAATAATATAGCAAACCATACTCAATATCGTATTCCAGATAATCTTGAGGTTCATCGACATCTCCAGTCCTTCTTGCATCAATATACGACGACAGCTCTGGGTATGCTTGTACCAACATTCTTGCTCCTTGTTTGTTTATCGTCCCGTTTACAACTATATTCCTGAAGGTAGAATTTCGAATAAAGTCCTTATTCATACTCATGAGCTGATTCAACTTACGCTGCAGAGCTGTATCAATCTTAATCAGATCAGTTTCATGTATTATTTTCACTGATTGTCTATCTTTCCTGTACTGTTTCTTCAAGTCCTTTATAAATTTCTTCAGTTGCTTCGTCTTTCGCTTCCTTTGGGTCGTCCCATTTCTATACGATCTATTCAATATCTTCCTGATTTCTCTGATTATCTTACGTATGTTCTTCTTTATTTTACGTTTTCTTTTCTGCCTTTCGCGTCTGCGTTTCTTGCGTTCTTTTCTCCTTTTCCGTCTTCGCCTTTCCTTCGAACCTCTATTTCTATTCTTTCTTTCTTCAGAATCTGTTGAGAGACTTGAGTCCGCGAACGATACATCGAATCCTTGGTACATGTCGTAGGTGTGAAGTTCTAAGGCACAGCAGACGAAATGTGTCCGCCCGCAGAGGTAGTCACCACGGTAGATTCGGTATTCAGCATCGCACTCCATCGGAAGCATGCAGCTGCCCCACGGCATGTCATGTTGATTTGGGTCTCCACATGGTACTCCCCAGGGTCCTTAATTTTCAATAAAAAAAACAAAACATTTATTTATGTTTTAAACATACTTCGTAAACCCATGTGGTTTTAAAGTTGTCACACGCCTATATTATAACTTCTAAACTGAAAGAATACCTAGCTTATGTTGCCGATATTATAGTTATTGGCTGACTATGGAATCGCAAAATTCAAATGGTTTTGTTGTATTTATGTCCATAGCTCATGTATACGCCACCGTAGGTATTTTATAGGTAAGGGAACGTAGATCTCTAGATGTCCCTCTAATTTTCACATAATAATTCGTAAATATATGTTTTTTGCAAACCAACTAATAAAAAAAAATAATTTGGCTCATTAGCCCTTTAAACAGCGCGAAATTCTTCTAGCCTGCCCTAAAAGATATTTACTATGTGACGTAAACCTAACCACCCGTGATCAAGCGTGATATTTTCAAGACCCCTCCTGAACACGTCACGTAGTATGGGTACGTTCCCTCAGTTCCCTAACATATAGAGACTAAATAAATAAATAAAATGAATGCGAATTATTTATGACAATGACAACAAATTGCCAAGGTTTGCGTTTATTTATTGGCGGTATTATTCAACTTTATGCTACACACGAGTGGTACTGTTACATTATATTGTATAATAATGCCACTTCAATTAGATTTAGCACTGCATTAGAAGCCAAAATAATGATTAGCCTAAACAGCAATTCATATTTGTTATAAAGGTTTTTATAGCGAATTTGATACATACCCAGGAATGTAACATAAACCAGTTGAAATTATTGTGTCTATTGTTTACCCAGTCATATATTATACGTGTATGACATTAAAATAGATATATATGAGAATAACTTAACTAAATACTTAAAAAATAACTAAATTATAAATAAATTAATGTAAATAATGTGACAAATCGCTGCCAAAGGGAAGCGTGCCCAGAAGGCTGGCTGCATTGCCACGCTGGCAATGCTGATTTGTTGCGCAAAATACGAACCACCCTTCTGATCACGGGTGGTATCAAAGAGTTTCTTACAATTTTCTATGAAGAAACCCTTTGCCGATGGACCCAAAGCTTTAACTCCAAACGGCACAAATATGTAACCCTTCTTAGGGTTCCATATTTACGCCGTTTCACATCTTTAGCTGTGGAGGCAGCGTTGCCAGCCCCTGACTTAGTCCTTGGAAGATGTGATGCCGGCAGAGTATCAACGCATGTCGCGTCCCACACAAGTGGCCTTCATATCTTCCAAAGAATAAGTGACATTCCATCCGGCCTCTTGCCATCGTCGCGTACCAAGTCATTTGGCTTTAGGATGGCTGGTACGCCAACGCTGACAAGAGCTCGGCGGATGATATCATTGAGGCTGGTATGGCGAGCTCTTCGGCCAACACGGTTTTTTTTTATTGCAGGAGTTCAGCAAACAGGCAGACGGCCCACTTCATGGAAAGCGGTTACCATCGACTATGGACATTTGCAACACCAAAGGTGCTACAAATGCGCTGCTGCTCTCTTAAGGGAGACTGGAGCCTGGTCACTAATGCCGGAACACAACTAAAGGTTGTTATGGCGGCATACTTTAGACCAGGGGTGGTAGCCATCCAGTCGGGCATATGCCCTACCTACCACCTGGCTGTGGGTTGTTTTGTCGCCTCTTACGACAGGCCGCTCGGCCGCAGGAAATTGTATTCTTTCTCCGTTCCTGCACGGATGATGTGGACACTGTTATTTATTAATTTTAATATCATATTATACTCACTCGCTGCAACCATATTAACAACATCGCCTCTGGGTCGTGAAGAATTTATAGCTTCCATTTTTTTCTTAATCCAATGCTCCCGCCATTCATCTTTCCAATCTCTCAGTTCGAGACTTGAGCTGCTACTCCAAGAACTACTTTTATCTTTGTTATATCTTCTTCCAGCTGACTTTCGTACAGAATTTAAAACAGGGTCAACATGAAAATGCCGTTTAGTTTTTACTGTTTTAGAATCTGGAAATTTTCTATGGTCTATATTCATCTTTTTAACATCTTTTGAATCCCTGCTTTTATCTCCTACAAACTTTGATATACTAAATCCAATAGGTTTCATAACTTTAGTAAGCTTTTTAGACTTATTGTTATCTATGGATCTCTGGATAAAGGATAAGATATTGTCTTTGATATCATTGTAGCTAGATTGATGTCTTTTACCACGATCGTCAAATTTATTATAACCAAAT
Source organism: Dendrolimus pini (assembly GCA_949752895.1). NCBI lineage: Eukaryota > Metazoa > Arthropoda > Insecta > Lepidoptera > Lasiocampidae > Dendrolimus > Dendrolimus pini. Next base: position 3,401,126 of record OX457142.1, on the reverse strand, counting down.
TTTACTTTCTTAGGCTCCTTATCTAGATTGCTTCTGGTGTCTTTGTTGAAAAAAGATAATACGTTGTCTTTGATTTCATTGTAGATTGATTGCTGGCTGAGTGTAATATAAAAAACAAAAAATATAATTTTTAAATACAGCCCCATTTCTCACCTACATGTTTTTATTTCAAATGTTTTATTTTTCCACTGAAACTGAAAACTGTTACACTGAAATAGCGGTTGTTAAGTTTATATCGTTTCAGAAATTGAAGGTAGATTTTATTATTTTGGTATGTGTTTTATGGGCCAATAAAAGGATTTGATAGAAAAAGTATTTTCCGTGTTACGTACCTATAGTCAAGACTAAAGATATGGCAGGGTTTTTTTTCAATGGTTTAAACAAAATAAGTTTGATTTATTCATGCTTTCATCTTACTTCTTTCTTTTCGATGACTAAATGGCTTATTTGAGACCAAGCAGCAGTACTTTGAGCAGCAGCAGTGAGAACATATTAACTTTCGTGACATAGTGGACATTTGAGTAATAAGTCAAACCCCCTTTTATGTACGGAGGTGCCGCAGTCACTATTTAAATTTTCAGAGTTCATAAAACTCCATTCACAAATGATGTAATTTTGAATAAATAAAATTTAATTTTAAACATTTATTACGTTTTTACTTCGGAAAACGAATTCGTGTGGCGTCCCGTATCAAGAAACTTACACTCCGTAACTTAACTCTTTTAACTCCGTAGTTTTATAAACTCGAATTTATTTAGAATGATCTACTTCATAGCTCAAAGTTAGCGGGAGACACATTTTTTTATTGATTTATTTTATTGTATTCGGAAATCAAACAGTTTATAGCTAAGTACTACTAACAATCTATAACCATTTGATTGTTTCCACATATAGATATCTACAATGCTTGCTAGTAAATACTTTATAATCTATTAATTAATTTAAAAAGAGGAAATTAAAAAGGAATAGATATAGAAAAAAATGATTATTTTAAGAGTGATCTATTAAATGCAACCCGCTAATAATATAATATTCAGACCAGTGCGTTACCAGGACCGTCTTAACATTTTGTGGATTAGTAATATATAAATCTCTAACATGTGTGTAGGCATACCCTATTGACAGGAACGCCGAAAGTTTACAATTTCCTGCGGCCGGGCGGCTGGGTCCTGTAAGAGGCGACAAAACATCGCACAGCCAGGTGGTAGGGCAGTTGCCCGACTAGATGGCTACCAGCCCTGGTCTAAAGTATGTCGCCATAACAACCTTGAGTTGTGTTCCGGCATTAGTAACCAGGTTCCAGTGACCCTTAAGAGAGCAGCAGAGCATTTGTAGCACCTTCGGTGTTGCAAATGACCATAGGAGCTGGTAACCGCTTTCCATCAAGTGGGCCGTCGGCCTGTCTGCTGAACTCCTGCAATAAATAAAATAATAAAAAATGACTTCAACCTATAATTTTTAATAAATTCGCAGTTTTACCACACCAGCGTGTAGCCACATATAGTACTGGATTTACATATAGGCCTGTGAGGCCAGGACGTAGGGCTACATCATTTTAGGACCAGCAAATTTTATAGACGCCAAAATTTTAAAGGCAACAAATGTAATGACAACTCAAATTCATAAAATATTTGTAAGTAGTTTGACTATGAATGTATAAAAAAGATCGACAGACAGCTAACATGTCTACGTATCCCAAAAAGGTGGCCCATTTCAAAAGGGGCCTAATGTGCAGCTAGCCTAAATCCACCACAGGCGACACTTAATTACATATTCCTATTTAACTTCCTCAAAACAGACTCGGTAGTTTTCTAGACAAATGACAGCGACACCCAGAGGTAGGTAGGTACAGACAAATATGAATGGACAATTGGACATGACGAATTCCGTTTCTACGGACTCGTAAATAATATTGTTACGAGTTACGGGACTCGAATTAAAATGCCGTTGGAATTACTATAGAATTTATTAGAACTATACAAACACGTATAACACAGGTACAAATATAACTGGACGCAACCAGTACAAACGTGATGCACGATTCAATAACACGCGCAAGTCCGTCACTACATAGCTTATCAAATGTACACACGCCTTGCTCGTATCGTAATCGACGCTTGACTGCCTCACCTCTCATTTGGGGCATTGTTTTATACTGCATCAACACAATATGTCTCGACTCAATACTCGACCGCATAACAATCATTTCCAAGAATTACACTTGGCTAATACCACCTAATCATAAACATTACAATACACAATGGCTTGTTTTTCTAATTACAAATTTTAAACACAAAGTAAACAAAAGAAGTACAAATGTGGAAAGGTAATAAACTGCAGGTGTGTATTAGTTTTTTGTCGGCATTCGGTCGTAACAATATGAAAATAGACCAACCCCTAAAAACAAGTTACGGTAATTAATAGATTTATTATTCTAATCTCGGACACAGCGCAAACTCTTCAGTCGGCAAATATTGGTATCTCTGTATCATATCCTTCCTTTCGCCATAAAAAGTTAAACACATGTGTCGAGGGATGTTTGTTTAAATTTGATATATTATGTTGCGGTTTGCGGCACCGTGTCACATGAATATTTCATAAACTTCGTATCCCAGTAGATTTAAGGAAGGCAGTATGTGACTAATTTTTGGCGACGTTGCGGACAAATAAAAGCATTACATTCTAATCCGTCCTAAGGCTTCCGGGAGAAATTGCTTTTATATAAGATTTCTATATTTATCCTATAATCCAATTTGCCTTACTATTTGTACAAAGTTGACATAAATTGTGTATGGGAACCAAGGGCGTAGCTACCACCGTATTATCCGTATCGATGATACGGGGCCACCAGGAAACTGGAGCCCCGAAAGTGATGCAAGCAAAAATTCTTAAAGTATTATCCACAATCTTTTATACATTAATAACATTAACGAGAATAACTGCTGAGCCGACACGAACAGCTATCAGACTTGTTATTATTGCCTATAGAGACAGAAAATGTAGAAAAACTGAAACAGTCTTCGCTATGGATTTATTGATAAATAAGTTTGCCCAAACAAGTTTATCTTTGATTTGAATTGTTTGCTTAACTTAGCTCCTAGGAGCATTAAGTATAGGTAACTACTTATATAGGTAATAACTTATAATTAATTAATAATTATTATAGAAAGTAATATAAATAGATAAAAAGAAGCTTGTTGCAGTAGTAGAAAGCATAAATGTAAGAATGTAGTGCTTAACATAGAAATAATAAAGTAAAAATAAGAAACTGAATAGTAAATTAAGAAATGTTGGCAAAAATAATCTTGTAACATTTTGGAAGCAACAAGACATGTATTAGAATAAGTAAACATTGTAGAAATAAACTTTTTGAAAAAAAGATGATGAAGAAAAGAAAAGTTAATGAAATAATAAATATAAGATAAAAATAAAATTAAAAATATATATAAAAAACCAAAAGTGATAAACCCGAGCAATCTCGTTCGCTCGGAGAGAGGATTTCAAAAATATATAATTATTTTAATTCAATTCGAGCATTTTTTGTTTCTTTTATAACGGCGTGTTATAACTGGTGGTGTTTCCACCATGTCCACCACTGTATCCGGAATATTTTATATGGTAGGGCTTCAACTGCGATATGTTACGGATATAGGCCGTTTCATGCAGATATGACGATGTGTTATTGTTAATGACGCAAAATATTGTTAACGGCTTTAAATGAGACGTATTCGGCCAGTCGAAAATTTAGACTGGCCGAATACCTATATTGAAAGATTTAATCTTTACCATTATCGCAGATGAAGCCGTACCAATATAGGAATCGTCTAACTGGTATTCGAGTTGTTTTTTTTATCATACACAAAAATAAAAGAAAGTTGTTTGAAAAAAGTTTTATTGTACTACTTCAACAACAGATTCTGGTTTCTCTAACCATACTCTATGGTCTTTATTTTTACTGGCAGGAAACGTTCTCCTTGTACCACATGTATTGCACTCCCACTCTATAGTCTTTGCCTTGTTTTTATTTTTAATTCTCATTTTGGCTGAGGTATTATTGATAAGGATGCACTTACATTTCTTGCACATCTGCCTTTTCATATCTGGATGGCTAAAAGAGAATAACACTGTGCAAATTTCTATAGAGATAAATCCAATATTTTTTTATTTTAACTATAGCACCGTCAAAAACCGTTTAATTGAGAATACCCTATAATTCAAAAAGTTCTAAATGGATTGTGTTCAAATTATTTCTTTATGACAATATTTTACGTTCTATGAAAATTTGAGACTGGATCCTATAGATTTAAATGGATACATTTTAGATTTTTTGATCCCTCATTTACCTGTGTGGTGATCCTAATTTTTTATTTGTTTTTGTACTACTAAACTTCATCCATCTAGAATTCTAGAATTATTTTTTGATTAGTACCAAATTTCATTCGTGTAAATCAATTGAATTGGAAAAATTGTTAAAACATGCACTGACAGAGATAGATAGACAAACATGACAGTTTTACTAACTAATAACCATACCAATTAAAAAATTCAATTGCTGCTATATAAAGCACGATAAAGCCTTAAATCCGGGATGTATATAAGTGGTGTGTCGCATGTGTGCCGCAAAGCCTGCGCCTAACTCTACTCCACTGTATGTACAGTATCTTAAGTATCTTATATGCACTCGGCATATTATAAGTCACAAGTGACGGACGCGGCTGAGGGCTGTGGCTTACAACATATCTGGATAAGGAAAGTCTATTAAAGTATGCACGTTATAAGTCATGTTGCAGACATGACCTTGAGCATTTGGACATCCTAAAGCTATCTGGATAGTGTGTTGCTTCTGGTGTGCATATTGTTCGGTAATGTGGGCATTTTTAGACGAATAATCTATGGTCTGAAGATAAAGCTAATAAATAATTACAGAAAATTATTAAATGCTGTTATTAAGTTTCTTGACAAAAAAATTTTTCACAGTGAAACAATCAAAATTTAATTTTAATAATCGTCAAAACTTATTTAAAACAAATATTACTAACTTAAAACATATAATTAAATACTAAAAATAAATTAACTTATAAGTATAAACCTAAATATAAACTACAAACCAAACTATGAACTATATAAAAACTAAAACTAAATAAAAAGGGGAAAACATCTAAAGTGAGTTAATGGTCCCAAACCACTGTCATTTACCGGGAAAGTTCCCAAAAGGCTGGCAGCGTTACCACGTTGTATAAGAACATTAACTATGTAACTTAATGTTCTGTAATTATTTATTTATCTACCAAAATAAAATAGGTTAAGAGATGTAGATATAGAGATAATTTAGTCACTAAGCTGTCTCTAAATTAATATTATAGAAAAAAATAATCTTCTTCCACGTTAATATGAAATCACCGATATTTTATTTTGTGAAACTAGAGAAACTTACATTTTTAGTACATTCTTTTTGGCTACACTAATGATCAGGTTGCCATAATAAGAAGATAACGCTGAGTTTTTTCCTGAAGTGTATTTACTTATCTGTGAAGAAATATGGGTAAAATTAACTTTTAAACTTTAATAAGTAATTAATGTTTCAATTATATTGCAATAAATGAAATAATAAGAAGTTTACCTGATATAAATAGTTTATGCGTTGGAATGAATCGTTTCCTTGTACTTTCTTCATAATTATTTATTTGCATCAATAAGGAAATATGTATTGTGTTTATTTACATCTTTATAACCTCTGCAAAAGCAAATTGTAAAAGTAAACAGGTCGCAGCCAGTGTTGCCAGATGACCATGTCAATTAACCCCAAATTTATGGTTTTTGGAAAAAAACCCCAAAACAGTTTTTACTTATTTTAAAGGAGAAATTAAAAAGCAAAACAACCGTCGTAGCGAAAACGTCACTAATGACGTCATCATTTTCGCTCACAGGACGCTCACGACGACCCGTGTTAATAGGTGGGTCGAATAACCGTTCTACTTGAGCTTACACTTGTGACGCTAGCAAAAAGTATATAAGGAAAGGGAAAAATTGCGGTTGTTGTGGCCGTTGTGAGTGTCTAACGGAACATAGCCTATAGGATACGACGTATACGAGTAGAGACGGCATAATAAATAAATGAAAGTAAATGAACGAACGAATGAATTGAATTATTAAATTGAAGTATGATTCACTAGTAAAATATAATCCTAAGATTAAGTAATAATACTGTATTATAACTTATATATAATTATTGTGGTGAGGAGAATTGTGTTTGTAGATGAATTACTGGTACTTAAAAAATCTCCAAAATTTCTCTCAACAAAATTTTCCCCCCGAATTTCCCTCCAACGTCGAAAAAATCCCGAATTTGCAAGGAATCCCCCCATCTGGCAACACTGGTCGCAGCTGATTTTTAAAAAACATCATCATCTGTCAATGTCACTATTGTCAGTGTAAATCAATATTTTTTCGGAAACAAAATTGAAGAAGTATCCAAAATTTCCAAAATAAAGACGAAGACAAGTGGTCAGATCTTTATAAAATCGTTGATAACACCAAAAAGTTTGAAATTTGAATGGTTTGCGATATATTAAAGACCTTTTTTATAGTTAGTAAAAAAATAAACACCGCGTTCCGTTTCCGAATATTGTAATTCATCTTGTATACTTATCAACATAATAATAATTAATAAAAAAAGAATAGCAATATTCTTCTCCATGACGAGCAAAACAGTGACAGAACTTTTAAAATGGTCAAACGCGAACCTATACGTGATAAAAAAAAAAAGAAGCGCTACAAATATAGATTGACGGTACGAACTACAAATTTCTAAAGACAAACTGTGTGATAAAATCCCGGAATTTATTTTGAATTTTATGTTGTAGTTTGCATTTTGCTTCAATTTTAATCAATAATATAGTGATATACTCAAATATAACTTTCATTTCAACGTTTCTTTACGAAGTATACAAAAAACATTATATAGTGATTGAGTAGCGAGGAATCTATTGAAAATATAAGTGCCCTTTCGTGACCCTTTAATTAAAAGGCTTTATGTGAAATGTTGCCCAAAAATAGAGTTATCTTATCCAAATTTACAGCAAAGAGCCGTTGCTGTTGCAGATTATTTTCCACAAAACCCAACGTGGGTGAAATAGAAATACCTTTTTCATCTGGGTAAGTTTGAGGTTATCTTTTGAATCCTATATCAAATAAATAGTTTCAAGATTTACGCCAAAACCTTGTATATTCAGGACATGCCTATTTCAAAAGCATTGCCAGCAGAAATACGATTTGTTAAACCAATAGCTGCTTTAAGAAATTCTTGAAGTAAAATATTTAAAACTGTTATAAATCATTATGTACATAATAATTGTAATAAAACCCTTCAAAATACCTGTAATAAAACCCTACAAAATTATCTCAGACTAACACCCAAGGAGCGGCCCAAGAAAATGTCAACAGAGAATAATTTTTGGTTTTTGGCAAAACTTGGCATATGATAACAAGATCTGCTTAGAATTATATTGTTGTCAAGAGTGCAAATAAATTACAGATGTATATTTTTAATCGGAACCTTAACCCTCTTTTCTTTATGAACATGTCCATAAGAAAGTTCCCTAGAAGCCTAATGCCTGATTGTATTTTTAAGTACCATAAAGGAAATTCTTTCCATTTCTCTTCCTTAAGATTATAACTTACTTGAGTATTGATTATGGAGCCCATAGGTAACCTTCCACTAACTTCATATACAGTAATCATAATAATTGGTAGTTCAACACTCTCTTTGTATACATATGCCTAAGGTGAGTATGTTATACTTCTGTTATGGGTAGTTTACACTGGACATCTTGAGGGTGATCCTGACCACCAATATAATAGCCAACCACTTGGTTATTGGCTACCAAAAGTGTGTTAACAAAATTTATCATGCCAGAATTCAAACATGGAACTGCTGCTTTTCAAATAATTAGGTAGGCAAAAGCTTAGACCACTCAACCACAAAGCCCTTCAAAATATTGTTTATTTTTTATGCTTGTAGAACACCACTGAAATTGTCAACTGGCCGCTATGCAAGATTTGCTGATGGAGCATGTGTCGCAACATTAGGAAACACTAGTGTATTGGCTACGGTAGTATCTAAAGCTAAACAGAGTTCCAGTACATTCCTACCACTTGTAGTTGATTATAGACAGAAGGCTGCAGCTGCTGGCAGAATACCAACAAATTTTTTTAGAAGAGAGTTAGGTGGGTATTCACTTTTTTATCTACTCTCATAACTGACAAAATGGCGACCTTATATGGAAATAGTAGAGTTTACCCTGCAGCTGCACCACATTCAGATTCGCAGACATTAATACAGGTTACATTTTATTACGTTTTATGTTAGTAAAATGTTGTTATAATTTAATATAATATAACCTGTAGTGCTTGCTCTATAAACAAGAGACACGCACTAGAGATTACCTCTCTAGTATTAAATAAATATTATAGTTTAAACATTTCCAGGTCCAACAGAACGAGAAGTCTTAACATCCAGATTAATTGATCGATCTTTACGACCACTCTTCCCGTCAAACTACAACTATGACACCCAAATAGTGTGCAATATGTTAGCAATGGATTCTACGAACTCACCTGAGACTGTTGCAGTGAACGCTGCAAGTGCTGCTTTAGCGTTATCTGACGTACCTTGGAATGGACCTGTGGGATCTGTAAGGTAGAGATGTTTTTATTGCTTTTGGAAGTTCGACAAACCACTGCTTATAGAGTGTTTGCAACACTAGGGGTAATTCCAAGAATTACCAGCCTTCAGGATAGGTAGAGGGAATGATATAGGCAGAAGGGGGAGTGGGCCATTGTAACCCTCACTGATCAACAATAACACAATTAGCTTAAAGCTACATGTTACACAGTGATATTTTAGGAAAGTGTGGTATCACACCAATCGAGCCAGTGCTCTATGAGATATAGTCAAGATAATGATTCCAACATGGCTTCTACTAATCGCCGGTTCCAATATCTTACTGTCCATTCATTTGCCTATTGGTTAAAATTTTACATAAGTTTCATACATTGTATGTCAAAATTCAACCCAGAGTAGGGCTAGTGAATAAATAGTAAGATATAGAAAACGGCCATAAGTCAAATTGTATAAAAAATCTGCATTAAAGAGACAAACATAAATCAGTCAATTACATGTCTGACTACACACTGGAGGGTTCTGTAGATTTGACATACATACTAGGCTAGGACGAAAGTCTCACCCGAAAAAAAGTACATTTTACTTCTTAGTAAAAAAAGGTGATAACAATTTTTGTGACTTTTATTATTTACTAGCTGATGCCCGCGATTTCTTCCGCGTCACGATCGCGATGTAGAATACTATCAGCGCCATCTAGTTTCTTTAATATGATGATGAAATACGCTATACCAGACACTGTTTTTGTAAGGTTTTACTGTTTCGCGGAATCTCGTCTTTTTAATGTATAAATTGTTTTATAGTATGATGATACAACACTTAATTCGGTGCATAAGTTGTAAAATAAGCTGTTTAAGTATATTTTTTTTAACAATCCCACGGGAACTCTTTAATTTTTTTGGGATCAAAAGTATTCTATATGTTGACCAGGGATATAAGCTACCACCATACAAAATTTCATTTAAATCGGTCTAATCGTTTCGGAGATTAGCCTGTACAAACAGAAAAACAAAAAATTTGAAAAAAGTGAAATAGAACTAATTTAGAATTAGTTCTATTTCACTTCTTACATTTCCCTGACTCGGTTTTTAGCATTTATTTTCATTGTGCACAAATTCGACCTCTACAGTTTTATTATATGTATAGATTGTTGTGAGCTTTATTCATTATTTGGCGATTTTTATTATGCCTTTTGCGACTTATTATTTATTTTATGACTTTTATTATTTATTTTTGTGATTTTTACTGTTTTAAAAACTGCTGTGTGTGAGCCACATCTAACATCTTGCACAATTCGGTAGTTGACAGTATGAAAAATATAGGCTGATTTTAATATATATCGTAGATTACGATCTAAATATGACAAAAATAAATTGTTTTAACCAAAAAAATAAATATTAATTGATATTTTTGAGAAATAAAATTGTTACATTGCAGCCATTAGCCACGTGACAATAAACGCCGATTAGAGCGCGTGACGTCATAGTGTGCAAAACACAAGAAGTTATCAATGACTTCTCAGATAACACTTCAACGAAACAGATGTTTGTTTTGCACACTGTGACGTCATGCGAGACGCCATGACACCTTGACGCGTTTTTGTGACGAAATGTCAAAATATTTATAAAATTGCTAAATTAAATATGTTAATGTTGTTTTTTTGCTGAAATATTAGTATTTTGGCTACAATAGACCATAAGGCTTAAAATAAACCTGTTTCTCAAAAATTGACAATTACCGAATTGCGATGGGTATATTGCGTATATTGTCAGTATTTCTAAAATAGGGACTCAAGACCAGCAGTGGGATATTTATAGGTTGATACTATTTTTTATTCTCGTTTGCAGACTGGGCCAAATAGACAATGAACTTATACTAAACCCGACACGCAAAGATCTGGAGAAGTCTACACTCAATATGGTAGTCACAGCGACAAGAAGTAACTTAGTTGTGATGATGGAAGGAAATGCCAAAGATATACTCCAACAAGACCTGCTCAAGGCTATCAAATTAGGTATGAATGTAAGTCAACAGTATAATGTATTTTTTCTATTTAGTTTTACAAATAACATATAGTCTAAGATCCCGCTATACAACGACCTTCATGGAGATGTTTATTTGATGAAACTTATTTTATATTTAATTTAATGTGTCAATAAATATATTGCATATGGGTTGCCTCACAAATTTCAGTCCAGGATATCATTAATTAATAATATAAAAAAAAATTTAAACATTTCACGGTTTGTTTATTAAACAAATTCTATACCAATCGAAAGTATGAAGCCCATAGAATATGCAAATGTTAGGTTGCCTATTCTTTTCCGGTCACAACTCTCGGGTAGCCAGGTATAAACAGGTAAATCGATACTAGCATTTTGTACCGGTCTGATTATAGAATTAAAATTAAATGAAAATAAAGATTATTTAATTATGCACACGGTGGTAGGTAGTATAGGGTAGCCTGCGAAAAATCAGTTCCGAATTTTGAAAAGTGTAATATTGCTGCGAGTGAATATGTGCGACTGAGAGGTCCCAACCAACCATATCCCATGCGATTGAAGAGGACTAGCATAGCAGCTGTTTGAAGTCCGTCCATTTAAAGAAAGAGAGTGCACATGCTATTTGATCTTGAACATGAAAAGGATAGCGATAGACTCGTTTTTTGTTGTTTGTCTTACAATTAATGAATTTCAATATGGTGATGTTGGTTTTTTTTTTAAATGTATACTTGTATATGTGTGTATGTATGTCTATACGTATATGTATGTATGCATTATTAATAGGTGTATATACATATATGTGTCTATTCAGTATAATTCTTACTTATATAATATTTTACATAATAAACCTAAATATATAAGCATATGTCTATTATTGAATAAAATATAGTGTAAGGGACTCCATATCATATAATATGTATGTATACCACCTGTGATAAATTAAATTTGTATTTTTTTCCTGCCATAGGTTGTCTAGAACAGATTGCTTCTTAGCGATAAGACCACCCATTGTGGAAAGTGTTACGAGTACAATACAATCTCTCTCTCTCCCCCCCCCCTCCCTCTCCCTCGTCAAGAACTACAGGTAAAACTCGGACAGCAGATTGTGATTGCCTAAACTTTAGATCTGTATGAAACATAAATTAATGATACACTTTGAAGTCCACTGGTTATTTCTATGAGCCAGTTTCATCGCGATGTTTTTCTTCGGCGTCAGCATGTGATCATTGTAACAATATGCACATTATGAGGTCAGAAATACTGCTTGTACTGTATATAAACCTACACCATACCACACACCTAACATTTGAACTCTCACCTTTGAATGAGAAGTACACATTAACCACTAAACTAACACGCCTAATTTTTACTCCTGATGCTATTTTGTGTGAAACAATTTCTTTCATAGTTATAATTTTAATGGTAACTATCAAATGTGTATATTAAATAAAATCTTTATGTTTTGTTCTGATAGGTACCAAAGAAGCCCAACATATAGTGCGAGGTATTGAAAAACTGCAGAAACAACATGGTAAAATGAAGCGGGAATACGAAATGCCCTCGCAACTGGACCAAAGCATAGTGGAAACTATTAAGAGTTTGTCCACTATGAAAATCAGGGAAATATTAAGGTAATTAGCAACACACACAGTCTTAATGTGCTTATTGTCATTGTTGCGGACAGAGAGCCCCCATACCACTTTGCATGGGCAACACTTGCTCCGTTCCCCGTATACAACTGACACCCGTAGCTAGCACAGTTAGCAGCTAAGCGTCAGACGGAAAATGCTAATTACAGAACAAGCCTCAAAGGCTTAGATTATATTAGTCTAGACTTCGAGAGTATGCTGCCATAACAAGTTCCAGTCTCCCTTTAAAGAGCGGCAGCACATTTGTTGACGATAGAATCAGATGTCTGAACGGCCCGCTCGGTGTTGCCCGTAAATTGAAATAATATAAGTAAATTAAATAGAAAATTATAAATAATATATAAATATAAACAATGTAAAATATCTGTATTTACCTGTGTGTCTTTTTTTTTTAAAATAAATATATGTCAATTGATTGCCTAGAGAGAATGATCGAATGCACGACCTTCATTCGCGATTAACTCGAGGCAGTTGCCCGCGACTACCGACCGATACATACGTGCTCTGCATTTCATTCTCTAAATCAATCAAAGGCTAACTTTCAAACCCTTAAAACCTTGTATTTATTTTCTCCTTCGCACAATTGGACGCTATATCCGTAACAACATTGTTAGCACCTTTGTTGTTACAAATGTCCATAGGCGATGGTAACTGCTTTCCATCGGGTGTGCTATCTGCTTGTCTATGAATGTAATAAAAAAAGTCATAGTCTCCTAAGTTTTCGCGCCTAGTACTTATTATGTGTACTACGTATTAACACGGTTACGTTACGGCCACTTTTCAATAGCTGTGTAGCTATAGTTTTTACGTGAATCCCAAACAAACAAACAAAAAAATGCAGTGTGTTCTCCATATAATGTCTATTTTAGTTTTTTTTAATAGCTTCAACATACAGACACGGCATGTTTATAGTTTTATAATATTATAGATTATGAACACAAAGAAAAAAAAAACTTTATTGAACACAAATAATACCGTATTAATAAGTATACCGGTATTACTTCAGTGCAGCGGAGGACAAGAGAGGGAATTTTTTTCTCTTGAATCTTTCAATTTCGTCACGAGCCTTTTTGGACATACTTTCGGTCATGTTGTTACCTATGTACCAATTTTCTTAATTTTTGTGTTGGCTCCTAAATTTGTCTGGGCTGTTCTTCTCGGTTCTTCCCATCTTTCGCATTCTAGAATAGTATGCGCCGCAGTGTCCGCTTTGTCGTAGTATATTCATGTGTCTATATCTACTTTATCTACAAATAATCTTAGTAACATATAAAAACTAGATTAAAAATAAAAGTTAAAAAGTTAGTTTCCTAAAAGCATATTTATAACACTTATTCATATAATTATTTTATAACACTGATTCATATAATTATTTTATAACACTGATTCATATAATTATTTTACAACACTTATTCATATAATGATTTTACAACACTTATTCATATATTTATTTCATTTATAACCCTTTACAGTGACCACTCTCACGATAAAACTTCTCGGGATGTGGCAATATCGGAACTCCGTCAAACGATTTTCAATCAACTGCGAGACACCGAGATTGATGTCACACACCTTCAGGACTGCTTCAATACCCATCTCAGGCAAATATTCAGGGATATGATCTTTGAAACGGACCTAAGATGCGACGGAAGGCATTTGGATGAATTAAGGAGTATTAGTTGCCAGGTATCATTTTGAAATTGTTCATTTTTTAGGACAAACAAATAAGTAACTATAATTCAGAATGTTAGACTTGTGTATGGTTCAACTTTAGGCTATTTTAATATCATAACATCAGTATGAATAATGCTTAAAAATACTTTGTAATTGAGTTGCAATCAAGTTGCTATCAAGTCGCTACGGGTCGTAACATACGACTTCAACTACCACAAAGTTGAACCCAGGAATCAGCATCCAAGAGCTAATAAATAGTATGAGAATAAATCCCTGAAAGCAACAAGGTGTATTTTGTTCACTACTTTAAGAAAGCACCAGCCCTCCACCAACTACAGCCTGCATCCATCTACAAACAAGATCAAGTGTACAAACTGTACACTTGGTAACAGGTTTTTTTCACTTAGAAAACATACAAAATTTTCGTACTGAACTGATTAAAATAATTAAACTGAATTGTGGTTGAAGAGTTTTAACACTTGAACGTTTGTAAGTATTTAACACTGGCAACATACACAAAGTATAAAGCCGTGTTTAAAAAACAAATTTGTAGCCAATATTTTATTCTGTTTTTAATACATTGTAAACCTAAATACAATCAAAATTAATCCATTAATGACAAATCAATGTAGAATTTTCAAAATTTCCACACCGGCCTTGTATAAAAGTCGTTTTTTTTTTCAATAAAATCAGAAGATTATACAAACAATTACATTCCCACACTGCAGCGCAGTTTGTGGGCAACGCTCTCGTGGGTCATATTAAATTATACTTTACAAGCTGTGCCCGCGACGACGTCCGTGTGGAATTTGTTTTCAAAATCTCCCGATTTTGAAACACTCTTCATTGGTGCTCCGCTCCTATTGGTCTTAGCGTGATGATATATATAGCCTTCCTCGATAATTGGGCTATATAACACTCAAAGAATTTTTCTAATCAAACCTCAGGAACTACTTTCCTCATTCAAGCAAACAAACCAACAAACTCTTCAGCTTTATATATTAGTATAAGATAACTCCTGTTTTAAATACTTAAGTACACTTTTTATGGAAATTATAATATAAATTAACTTAAATGATTCGATTAAAGAGTCTTAAAGAGTTAACTTTAATAATATTTCCTATATAAATTCCCCAAATATTTAAAACCCGAAAAATGGGTATTTAATAAGGGCTTCAGAGTTCAAGATTTTTGTTAAGCAAAATCTAGACTTAATAGATTCTTTTTACAGGTTTCTCTATATGAACCTCTACATGGCAGTGCGTTGTTCCAACGTGGCCAGACCCAAGTTTTGTGCACAGTTGCTTTTGATTCTCCGGATAGCGCACTAAAAATGGACACCCTCACTATGCTCACGAGGTATTTTTTCTCTATTTATGGCATTGACCCTGAGTACATTGACCCGTTATAAAAAAAATATAACTTTAATAAAATGTTAAAACTAAGTTTCTGACAGTTTAACAATATTTTGTTAAACTAAAATTTAAAAGAATAATGACTACATATTGCACAGAACAGAAAATAAGAACAGGCGTTAACAGTGATCAATATGCTGTTAAACAGCATCGTTAAAGACATGACATCATAAATCTTGCTACATTGTCACAAACTGTAGGCTGCTTCGAGATTCTGTTAAAATACTAGGATATGCCCGCGACCTCGTCCACGCTTAACGTGATATACCCGTGGGATTTCCGGGACACAAATTACCACACACATCATTTAAAAAGGAATAAAGCTATATATAGTAAATATATAAATCATACTAATATTATAAACGTGAAAGTTTTTAAGAATGTATGGATGTATGTATGTTTGTTACTCTTTCACGCAAAAACTACTGAATGGATTTTGATGAAACTTTACAATAACATAGCTTACACATCAGAATAACACATAAGCTATAATTGCTAAAGATATAGCTAGCTAGTATTTAATAAAGCTATAGTTTTAGTGGAAACTGTATTAGAACAAACAGATTTATTATGCATCCGAACAACTTCAAACTGCTCCTGGGAAAATTCCCGCGAGATTCCCGGGATAAATAATATCGCACATGTTATTACATCAAATTTCCTATCGATCAGTGAAAAAAGCGCATCGGAATTCGATGATTTTTTTCAATTCGGCCATTTTAAATCATTCCCAGAAAAAAATCCCGCGGGATTACCAGAATAAAAATTAGTCCTGATTTAAGTCGAAAAATTTGCGGTCGCTCAGCGAAAACCATATCAAAATCGGCCCAGTAATTTTTGCGTGAATCCTAAACAGACGAGAAATGAAAAAAAATTGTATCGTGTTCTCCGTCGTTTATATAGTCTATTCCAGTTATTTTTTTTTAATAGCCTCAACATAAGACACGGGTGATTATAATTTTCAAATATTATAGATGATAATTCGTCCTACTTATGCAAAATGGAACCAACCCAGCTTGACAGTTTTGAGAAAAAGCCGTTTTTATTAAAATTTTGTATACTAAAAATGTGTCTATATTTTGGAAAAAAATCGAAATGTGTGCTGGTGCTACACATATTAGAAGTGAAACTTCAACGGACAAGTGGAAAAACGAATGGCAACGGATAAGTGGACAAATGAATCGCAATTGACAAGTGGAAAAACGAATCGCAACGTACAAGGGGAAAAACTTCCAACTGACAAGTGACAAAATGTATCGCAACAAGATTTTAACTTGAAGTTTTACGGGCAGGTTTTCAAATTGGACAAGTACATTAAGAATCTACCCGTAAAACTTCAAGTTAACATTTTTGACCGTGACGCTTTTTCTTGAGCGAAAAATCGTAAGACGGGGGTCTTACGGTCTGGGGGGGGCCCCCATCTATATAGAAGTTTCACTTCAAAAATTATTTAGAATATTGTACATTAGAATATACAATATTTTTTTGCAAAATTTATTTTTTCTCAAAACTGTCAGTATGTGGGTTGGTTCCATTTTGCATAAGTAGGTGCCAATTATATCTCAATTGATTTCATTGTGATCTACGGATATTGTAGCTTCGCGGCACTTCTCTTTTCAGTGGTATAAAAGAGAAGAGCTTCTTCCTCCACTACGAGTTCCCCTCTTACGCCACGGGCGAAGTGGGGAGGACTGGGGCGCCCGGCAGGAGGGAGGCAGGCCACGGGGCCTTGGCCGAGAAGGGCCTGATGCCAGTAGTGCCTGACCAACCTTATACAGTCAGACTGACTGCCGAAGTGCTCGAGTCCAATGGTCAGTCATATTTTATATATTTATTTCACAGTATTCGGTTTAATAGTAAACTGTTTTTATTACGACACAAAAAAGCCGGTAATATAAATGCCGGTAAATTATATAATTCGGTTGTTGACAGTATGAAAAATATAGGCTGGTTTTAATATATACCGTAGATTACGATCTAAATATGACAAAATAAATTGTTTTAACTAAAATATTAAATTATTATTATTAGATTACGCTTGCTGAGTCTCTCTTACTTCCCATACTTGATTACGCTGACGCCTGCTATCTGGATTTAACCCAAGAACAGCTGAATAAGCTTGAGCGGCTTCAGAACTTTTGTATCAGGTTCATATTTGGCTTGCGAAAATATGACCATGTTTCCGAATATCGTAAAAGACTCAAGTGGCTTCCTATTCATTTTCGCCGGAATACTCACATTCTCACTCTCCTGTATAATATATTATTTACTCCTAATAGTCCTCAGTACCTTAAGGAACGTTTTAAATTCCTTCGCCTATCCACTGCTCACAATTTGCGCTCTGATCCGTATCGAAAACTTATGACACCTGCACACACTTCATCCTATTATGATAATTCTTTTACAGTGCAGGCTGTCAAACTTTGGAATATGCTGCCTCTTACTGTCAGAGAGGCCAAATCCTTACCAACATTTAGAAATTTACTCAGAAAACACTATTTATCCATAAATAGCTATGTCTGATTAACACAATATAATCATGCTAATACATTTAATATAATAACATATGTGTTTTGTAATATATTATTGTATACGTATATTATTGTATATTATATTTATAACTATGTATATATGTATGTATTTGTATATTTATTTGTTAAATTAGTTTGAGTATTTATGTGTCCATTGCCTTCTTCCTGCACCACCTACATCGCCTGATTCAAATTTGTTTTTCATTTAGGTTGCCTGGAAGAGATCGCTTTGAGCGATAAGGCCGCCTATTGTATCGCCTAGAAACTATTGTAAATATTGTCTGTTTTGTAATTGTATGTTTTGGTGTGCAATAAAGAGTTATCTATCTATCTATATTTATATTTTTGAGGTTATATTGCAGCCATTAGCCACGTGACAATAAACGCCGATCAGAGCGCGTGACGTCATAGTGTGCAAAACACAAGAAGTTATCAATGACTTCTCAGATAACACTTCAACGTAACAGATGTTTGTTTTGCACACTGTGACGTCATGCGAGACGCCATGACAGCTTGACGCGTTTTTGTGACGAAATGTCAAAATATTTATAAAATTGCTAAATTAAATATGTTAATGTTGTTTTTTTGCGAAATATTAATATTTTGGCTAAAATAGACCATAAATAAGGCTCAAAATAAACCTGTTTCTCAAAAATTGTCAACTACCGAATTACAATAAATATTTAATATATTGCCTCTTTGCTTTAATAATGTATAATAATAGCAACCCATAAACTTCGCACTGCTTGGCTCAGGCTTCCCACTAGTGGGGAACGGACAGTATACTCTCACCGCGCTTGTCCAAGGCGGCTTGGTGGGTGTTTCACGATGTTTTGTGTGTTGTCCCTCACCGTTGTTAGCACGTGTTAATTGTAAGAATATATACATCAGTCAGTAAACTGCCTAACTGGTGCATGCGTTTCGGCCAGGATTCAAACCCCGCCCTTTGGGTACGGGACGCGTGCGCTGGCCATATGAGTCGTATAATTCCAATATCCGCTAACTCCACACGCAACATATTGTCGGTAAAAGCAAAAAAGTGTTCTAATATCTCGGATTTTGGAACAAATTCGAAAGTTTTATGTCAAATTATTTGGAAGTTGGCGGTTTTTGGTATGAAACGAACAAATTGGCATACGAGAAATTTCATACACTATCCAGAAACATACATAACTTAATTTTGTGTTTTAAGGGAGTTGGCGGGTATTGGAATTATACGACTCATATATCTACCACGACTCAATAATGTGTTATCTTGAAAATTGAAATTTTAGAAAAGTTTTTTTATCTTTCAGAATGTCTTAGTATCGCAACGAATAACTTTTGACAGACAACGTTTAGAAATAACATGGGAACGGGCGTTTCTAGTTATGAAATTTAAAAAAAATATTTATCGGACTTGTCACGTTAGGGCGCGTTCCCACTATGTCGTAACGATTAATTAAACGTTGGACGACTGTCGTCTCTAGCTGTTCCCATTATAACGAGTGTGTTTCGTCAAAAATTGTTATCGTTTAGTGACTATCGTATCTAGCTGTTCCCATTGGATCGCGACGACATTTTATCGTGTCACGGCAATCGCTTTGTCGTTTACACATCATTAGCAAGCTACAAACCTACAGTCGCCTCTACGTTCTCTTGGAGATCAGTAGTGCGTTTATGCTCCTGAGTTCAATGGACGAAGACGAAATTTTAATAATTTATTACTTTTTGAAAAGAAAGCAAACCGAGTACAGGCTCGAGGGGAAGGGAAAACACGTGTAAAAAACAAGACGATATTTTTATCGTGGCTAGGTTAAATTTGGCGTCACGATTTAGTCGTAACGATTTTTTATCGTTATGCGACTGTCGTGCTAGCCGTTCCCACTGTCATGACAATCTGTTGTCACTGCAAAAAATGTCGTAGACGACAATAAATCGTGTTCTATATGTGAACACCTCCATTTAAACATATAAGCTACGACACATAAAACTGCACGATTATCTGTCGTCACGACAAAGTGGGGGCGCTATGCTAAAAAGCTTGGTTTATTTATTCGAAAAATAATCTTATCTAACTTCCTAAGGGTCTTAAACTATATTTTCACACACGTGAACATGTTTACTGAGGTAGTCGAAAGTTCAGAATAGGAATGTTGAAAAAGCTTACTATTATAGGGTCTAGTTCAATGGCGTCGGTGTGCGGGGGGTCGTTGGCCCTCTTGGACGCGGGGGTGCCTTTGTCCTCCCCAGCAGCAGGGGTGGCCATAGGCTTAGTATCCAAAACTGACCAAAACGGACAGATCGAAGACTACAGGATACTCACTGATTTGTTAGTGAGTCTATAATTTTACTAATTTTTTCACTCGAGACTCGAGTGAGCTTGTTGTTTTGCTATCTTTTTTATAGTTTTTTTGTTATTGAATTTTAATCTGTAGTTTTAGTTATTCACTTACCCATGTTGATGTATTTAAAAATGGAGGAATTTGATATATTTTGATAAATTATTTTTAGATATCCATAATTGACTTCCCAGATTACTAAACAATGTGTAAATAATAAAAACGAATATAAGCCGCGCCTCAAACCGTTAAAACGTAGATTTGATTATGTGTACTAGTCTTGAAAACTTCAGAAAGTACTATGTATAAACGTTAAAATTAAAGTCTACGTCAAATAGAACGGTACGCCTGACGCAACCGTAAAACATAACCTATAGTGAGATTGTAAACTTTTCTACGAAATAAATATTAATTTTGACTATGTAAAAATCTTATACTTTATAATCTCTATGTTGATTTCTCTGTTAACGAAATTTGTCCCATACCGTCCTATTTGAAATAGACTTTAATATCATGAAGTTGATGCATATTGGGTATTTATTTCTCTTTAACTCTCCAGGGTATAGAAGACTATATGGGAGATATGGATTTCAAAGTGGCTGGAACTAAAAAGGGTGTAACAGCTCTCCAAGCCGATATTAAACTGGCTGGTTTGCCGCTAAAAGTCGTTATGGAATCTGTCCAAAAGGCCTGCGATGCGAAGTCCAAAATCATAGACATAATGAATAAGTGCATAGACAAACCACGTCAAGGTCATAAGGACAATATGCCTGTCATCGAAGAGATGGAAGTCGAAGCTCATAAGAGATCGAAGTTAATTGGTCCCGGTGGAGCTAATTTGAAGAAGTTGTATGTTGAAACTGGTGTTCAGGTAATTTATTTTGATTAATTTTAAAGCTACACAATGGCTGTTGATCCAGTTTATTTAATTTAAAAAAAATAACTGATTCTGTTTACCTTAATTGATTTATTAATTGTAATCTGACTCGGTTGATTCAGTTTTTATTATGAATTTAATCATTCTAGTTTTACCTAGTTAATTCATTTTCTTATAATTAAATTAAAAATTAAATTAAGTTTACCTTAACAAATCAATTATCCGTGCAGGAACGGAGAAAGAATACAATTCCCTGCGTTGGGGCGGCTTCTCGTAAGAGGCGACAAAGCAAACCACAGCCAGGTGGGAGGGCATTTGCCCGACTGGATGGCTACCACCCCTGGTCTAAAGTATGTCCCCATAACAACCTTGAGTTGTGTTCTGGCATTAGTGACCAGGTCCCAGTCTGTCTTAAAAGAGCAACAGCGCATTTGTAGCAAGTTGCTATGGTGTTGCAAATATCCATAGGCGATGGTAACCGCTTTCCATCAAGTCGGCCGTCGGCCTGTCTGCTGAACTCCTGCAATAAAAAAAACATCAATTAGAATCCGACAATTTTTTTGTTTTACTTATTGCATTTAAACTGACTGTGTTGATTAAGTTTTGTCTTATAATGAAACTGTCACTGTTTCATTTTGCAATTACTTTTAATTTGAATGTAACCTCTTATTTGCAACAGGTAACATCAATAGATGAAACCAAATACAGTGTATTCGCACCATCCCAAACGGCAATGGACGAAGCAAGATCTAGAATAGCATCATGGCTGTCCACGGAAAGAACTCCGGAATTGGAATTCGGTGCCATTTACAAGGCAAAAGTGGTTGAGGTCAAGGATATTGGGGTACTTGTGACCTTGTACCCTGGAATGGCACCTGCTTTGGTTCATAATACTCAGTTGGACCACAGAAAGGTAAATATTTAAATCTTTAATATAAATTTCAGGATCCTGTAATAATATTGAAAGTGGTCAGTTTTTTTGTCAATGCAAATCAGATAAAACGGGATACTGTTACTCCATTTCAATAATCAAGTTTAAAAACGTTATCATTTCACTTTAAAAGTACAGTTAATTACCGGTATTTTCGAAAATACTGCCGTAACAGTACGGGTTACATAAGTAACATTTATAAAATTAACGTTAAATACAACGTTTATAATCGTATGTTTAACGTCATACTTACCGGTAATTTTTACGTTACCGGAACAATCAACAAACAACTGATCGAAAATTAATTGCGCTGATAAACATGTACAATGTACATGTACGCGCGTTTTTAGCATCAATACTATTTCACTATGAGTAAAGGAGTGCGACGATGGTAACAAAACATAGTTATAACGGTAAAATTATCAAGAAAATTAGTATTAACGTTATATTTATTTAACGATAAAATGTTCTAGAAATAACGTTGTTTTATGACGATCTTTATATTTTACCGATATCTGCAATTAGTATATAATATAACGATACCATGTTTTTACTGGTATTTCAAGCCTTGCTTTTCGGTCTTCTATAAAATTGTTTCATTAATTTCAGATAATGCACCCATCAGTGCTAGGCCTGGATATAGGTTCAGAGATACAAGTTAAATATTTCGGTCGGGACCCAGTCTCTGGGCAAGCGAGGTTATCGAGAAAAGTTCTGACATCCCCCCCACCGGGCGTCGTGAGGAATTTAGATAAAAGCTAATTTTATTATTTGTCCTGTTATTTTTCACAGCTGTGATTTTAGAATATTTAGAGATTGTTCGGTTGCCTCCTTTTAAAACCTAATAATAACTGCCAAAATTTTGTTCAACATTGTGACGACATTCTACACAATCTCATACTTTTTTGTCTTCAAAATTGTTCTGTTAAAACATATTCGTGTACAAATCGTATTAGATATACTATGCAAACTTTTTTATAATTGACTGTTATATATTACCCATTAATAATTTGCCGTAATTTGCTTAGATTGTGGATATAAATCGTGTGTATTTGCAACTAATTTGAACATTTTTATTAATATATCAGTTGCTAGGTTTTGAATGTGCATAGCCGATTTCGGTTCTTAGAACGGCAACTTGTACAAATTATGAATAATGAAAATTTTGTATGAAGCTATATATCTAGTATATATACTGATATGCGAAAGATATTGCTTCACATTTGTGTCACATTGACACTTAACGACCTCTTTCTGGGTTCAAAAAGTATAAATATAAAGTTAAAATTCGCGAATTAAATGGCGGGCACAGCTTGTAGTTCCTTATGTGATTTTAGGTGACCATTTCAACCACGCTAACGTCTCTTATTTAGAGAAATCCATCAGTATGTATAAATGAAATAAAAAGACAAATAAACTCGTTATTGAGAAACTCCTTTTTTTCAAGTCGGTTAAAAAGTAGTCAAAAAATTAAATAAGGTTTTCCGTGCACTCAGTGTTAAATGGCCCATCAACATTAAATAACGAGAATTAAATTATATCTCATAGTGTTAGTTGATTAATTTAATTGCTCTTAATTAAATGTCTTCTAAGTTCTATAATTTATTGTAAGAAGACCAATTTCATGTACAATAATATACTTGTTCATAATTTTATTATAATATGACATACTTCATGTGATGTACCGCAAACCTCGTTTTATTCAACCATTCATAAAGTGTTGGAACCAATTATTCAAAACAGATTTTTTTGTTTTGAATTCCCGCTAAAATTGTTATGTGAAATTGAATTTAGTTAAGAACCTCGACTGCCCAAATTGTAAATAAATATATTGTTTTCTCTCAGTTTGGACATTTCAGTTCTTTCCTTCATCAATAAACGTGTACAAATTTTTTTTTGTTCCCGCTCCACATCCCAAGGATCTTAAGGTAAACGTCTATTAGAACGAATAATTTAATAATAAGCTTAACGCACACTAACTCAGCGCCAATTTAAAAAAAAAACAATGAACACCTATTTCGATAAAAAGGCGCACACAACTGTCTATTCGCAGATATGACATGGTAAAATAAAACAACGATCAAATATTTATTTTGTATATTTGAAAGAAATAATCTGTACAATCTATGAAATATAATTGTATCACAAAAGGACGTTTTGTCGAAGGCACTACAATGCATCGCGAAGGCCATTGTACACGCAGCTCACTGGGAAACGAATCAATACATTTCACCAACAGCAAAACATATTCTCATATAAATATTTTTACATTCATCACAATTTTCCAGTAAACTCGATTTTTGGCGCTGGTATCACTTTAATTTGAAACTAGCTCACTGTAAAATTATCTTTACCAGCCATTTTGTAAGATTATAAATCAATTTTTTTTAGAACAAAACATCACTTCGTCCTCGCGAATTATAGTAAATATCGCAACAGTAATAAACATTAATAAATCAACATTTCTCAAAGTGCTTTGTACTATTTAACACCATAAGACAACAATACAGTCAGATAGAAAATTGACACTAAACTTTCAGTTAAAAACGACGCCAGCGCCAAAAGTAACCGAATATACAATGACCAAAACACCTTACAGCTATTAACAAAGTGATTGTCAAAAAATATAAAGGAATCAATAACAATACTCCTAAACATTATATGATTAAATACTTAAAAAAACACGTAAAAATTATTTTTATTTATTACACAAAAAACATGTCAATTTTTCATATATTTTTTATTATAATCTTGTTTAATACTTGCAGTCTTTGATTTCGTTGTGACTACCAGCATTAAAATTACATTTAATAAAGGAACACTATATGGAGATATTATAACTAAATTATATTGCTTGCCTCTTTTAATGACGCGTTGAGAAAACACAAAGTTTGTTAATAACTTCACTCAACCTCGCATTTAAGCATTATAATGTTTTTTAAGCACACCATTGTTGGCACCCCACCCAATTAGGCATACAATCAATTTATTCAAGATACTTTTTTGACTATTATTTATTTTATACTCATACAATAATATTATTGTTTATGTGCATTATATGGCTTTGTGGCCATAAGCCTTTTGTTGTATTTAAAAAAAAAAATTTTTTTAACGTTTTGAATAAAATATTGCCAATTGCAAAAATTGCCAAGAATTGTATAGATTCCCTTATGTTATGTCGCCATAATTACCTCTAGACCTTTATCATCTCTTAACAGTTTCTTTCAACGAATTAAAATCCGATACGGAATTTAAACAGAAGAGTGCACTGTCCAAATAATAATTCAACCATACTTTACAATACGTGTAAACAAAAAACAAACGTGGCATACATAAAAACAAGTCCGCCATTTTGATATCAATGACTTTACAAACTGTCAATTTGACGTTACGGGAATTTTCTGTAACCGAAGCTGAATATACATTTATACTAATTATATATTTATACGAAAGTCATAGAAATATTTAATCGTGGTTTTCTCAACGTGGACTTAAACCAAAAGTTCAAAAAAACTTATATCCATACAGTGCTCCTTGTGCAATTTTAATTAATTAAATACAACTATTTACAAAATGTATTCGATGAAAAAAGTAATAAATAATTCGATTAGGAAAGTGCCCTGCGCAGAGCTAATTGCTTAACTACAATGAAAATACGAAAAATCACTACAGTAACAAAATAAATGTTAATCTCTATTCCTAAAATAATTTCTCTTCACTTCGCATTTTCATTGCAAATAAAAACTTTAACTTATTATTAAACCTAACACCGTGCTAAAGAAGATGGTGGCAACAGATAATATATAATTAATTATTGCATGTTCATATCGACTACCACGAAATTAAACACAAACCCTCTTGAAATATCAACAACTGTATTTTATACAAAAATCAACAGAATTTGCGTCTAATTATGACGCTCAATATAAAATTTCTCTTGGCGTATTTTCATCAAAAATGTTACCAACTGCAAAAATCTCCAACAGTGTTTTGGCATCGCGAAAAATAAAATACACGCCAATGTCGCATTAAATTAGTTCAGTCGAAAAAAGTATAATAAAAACAACAATATGTATTTGAGATCAAACTGACTAATGCAGACTATTGCCACCTAAAATAAAGAGCGAGTGCACAAATCACGTATAAACATAAGAAGCTACATAAAAACGTAGAGGCGCGTTCCAGTTGTCGCCATCGGAAATGCTCGCATTTAAAGCATAGCGTTTTGCTTGGTCATGAAATTGCTTTCCGAAAAAAAAATAGAAGCAGCGTGATTTTTTTTATTAAAAATAGCTATAAAATAATTTCATGATATTTTTCTTATTATATAAAATCCAATAGCAACAAAACGAACGTAAACCTGTATTTAAATAATAATTATAAACAAAATAAATCGGTCATATATTTTAATATTATGCGGCATGGATTAACTAAGTCATTTTTACATTACTTATTAAATTAATGGCATTTTTTGGACTTTCAGCGTTTCAGGTACGCTTTTGTAACGTAAAAACACTTGCTCATATTATTCCGAAATAAAAAATGATTTTACTAAATCAAACTATCGTCTCAAATATTATAAAAAATGTTATCAACCACTGGCAATATTTAAAACAATTTTGATAATACATCTGTTGCCAGTTGTTAAAAACAGTCTTTAAAAAGGCTGTATATGGCAAACTTTATAAGATATTTCAACTGCGTTTGGACCTCTGTAGATATGAAACTGTTTGGGTTAGTATTTCACTGGTAAAAAATAGAATGGTTTTACATAGTTTTTAATCTGACTTCTCTTCCACTAATATAGATGTCAATTATGATCGAACATGTGAAGAAAAAAATGCACGTAAGATCACTTTGAAATTATATAGATTGGAATTTAACTGGCTATTTGGAATATAACTGTCAAATAAACACGCATTGCGCGTTTTGCTATCTAACATATGGTAATTTTTCATACAAGATCGTGTATGTCGCAGCGAATCTGCATCCAATATGAAGAAGCCATATAGGCGATAGACACGTTTTCATACATTTTTGGGCCCAGATCGTAAAAGGTGAGACTGATTTTATGATTTATTTAGATCATGTTGGTTTTTTTAAATAATTGTTATGGGTTTAGTCATTTTGAATGTATTAATAGTGTGGTTTAAGTAATTTTAAACTACTTTGATTATGGTCATCAATAATTTACTTTATTTGTGACATTATTTTTGAGATTTCTCGACCTCCACATAGAATTTAGAGCTGATGTTTTCCATTTTGTAACAGAAAATATAATGCTTCTTTTAAACCAAATCTCAAATAATTACATTTCTTTGGCCCAAATGCCCGTCTCCTTTTAGTAAATTTTTTATCATAAATCACGGCAACATTTGACGCTGATATACCTAAAGTTTGCCATATAGAGCCATGCGCTCCTTTGAAGCGTCATTCAACATCTAGACAAAATTCGTCATACGGTCCTTCATTGTTTTAGAGAGGCATTTATTAACATTATTAAAAATAATTTAAATCATATGAAATGGCAAGATTTCACTTGGATGTTAATGTTAGTATGGTGTTCGGCAATTTTGAGATACTTTTCAAGCATAGTGCATCCATACATTCATCGAATACTTTTCTCCCGTGGACCATCATTACGACTCTTTATACGCGATGATACAGTAGACCCAAAACTTAAGTGCATCTGGAGAGAATAGCTTCATAAGTTTCCGCAAGTTCAGTCAAGTTTATTACACTAGAGTGCGAGCGAGAGAGCAACACTCTTCCCTGTATGTACTATCTCGTGAACCCTTATAACTGTGTTCAGCGCAATGATGTGTGCGAATTTCAGGGATGCATTTAACTTTTATTCATACATTGCATGGATATTATTATTAGGGGAATTGTTGTCACTCTGTCAATTTATTCAAAATATTAGGAAATCTAAATATTGTTTATTATCTACCCATAGGAATAATATTATTATCATCATTGTATTGGCTACAATATAAAAAAAATATTATTCAAAATATTAAGATTTATTATTTCGAATAAATAATAGGGTGACAATAAATGATCCGGGATGGTCAACTGTGGCTTTTTTAATCCTGTACTATTTCATGCTTAAGATAAATTAATGTAATGAATATAGAAATATAATATTTCTATATTTTAGCCATGTGGCATTGTTAACATGGGCGATAATTAAACCTAAAAATCTCATCACTTATCATAATATATTCCTTACAGAAAAGATAACAACACTTTGGAAGAGTATCTCAAAAATTTGCCAATAGCCTCAGATATATCGCGTTTCCACAAAAAATATGGTCGTTCATTAATTTATTCGAAATGCAATTAAACGATGAACGTTAATGTGAGTATTAAAATATTTTTCGAGTTCTGTTCCAAAAAAAATTTACACGAATTTCTCAATAAAATTGTTATCATCGATGACGTATGAAGAAGACAATATACAGCTCCGCTGTGCATTTTGGAATATTAAATAACTCGCAAACTGTCACAAAAAACTACTTGAAACATCTATTGCTTGACAAATTAGATTCAGTGATCTTAGCTTAATTTTTCACTTAAATGCGAGAAATTGAGTTATAGTATGGAAGGAAACTAGGAATGGGATATCCAGTAAAATTCATACATTTCTAATGAATGCTACAAGTAGTTTTTCTCTAGGGTTCTGATTTGGAACAACACCGCTAGACCTTCAACTAAAATATTACTAAGCCAACGTTACACAGTTCACTTGTGTCTTTGAATATCTTTGAATAAACCAAAGTGAAACATAAAATTGAATAATTATATTTCATTGTATCCTTTCATTTCTTCGCCTTTCCTTAAACAACATATTTCAGCATTTATATATACTAATATTATGAAGAGGTAAACTTTGTGAGTTTGGATGTTCGGGGTAATCCCCGGCACTGATGATTCCATTTTGAAAATTCTTTTACCAGTAGAAAGCTACATTATTCCCAAGTGAAATAGATTTTATTTAATTGTGCTTAATAAATGAAAAAAGTTTTACGCCCAGCGAAGTGGGCACAGGTTAGCTAACTAGTAATATTAAATTAGCTAGTTTCTAATATATTTTTAAACCAAATCAGTGAAAGATGCGAAGTCTTTCAATTTTTAACTGACATGATCTAAAAATATATTTGAAACGATATAAAATGTTAATTGAACTCTATTGGTGTTGAAAATACATACATTGAAAAAAAAACAAGATTTTTACAGGGCAATTGTCATTTTTAGTATTATTTCTTCAGGGTCATAGTTTATATATAATTTGATTTTTAAGAAGCCTGCTAGTTACTGAGACTAGATACAGACAGATGGGTCATAACTACCTTGATAAATTTTCCAAAATGCACAACGTTAAACTCTGAATCATTGCTTGTATCCCGCCGAATATGTCCGTCATTATTCGGACAACTTATTTGAAAATCTTATTGTAATCACAATTGAAAAGGCACATTTACTATAAGGCGTGTTTTTTTTATTATAAGGCTTTGTCGATTCTTTAGTATATAAAAAGTTCTCTTAGTAACAATACGGTAAAATGTCAAGCTTAATTTATAAATTTTGTAAGCATCTTTATTTAACAACCTGGCTGCGCAGTAAGTGGCTTAATATAAAATATCGTTACTGCACAGCGTTCTACAGCAAACTTAAGGAATTATTATTATTATTGATACAAACGACGCAAAGTGCACCCAGACCGCAACAAAATTATACAAATCGTACCAAAATTCCGTTGCGAGTAACCACTGCAATCACTGGAATCGTTCTTCTTTATAATGTAAAATCTGTTTGTTGTATCATGTATCACTGTGATAAAATTTCTTGAATAATATATTTTAACAGGTCTCTATAAATATATGTATATATCTTTTTAACAATTTTTATATATTTCATACTGTATAATGTAGTTTCAAAAACGTCATAAGCCGATGCTACTGTAATATACCTACTAGCTGCGTCATTCGTATCAAGGTCGTCAAAGCATGTATCACTTACAAAAATGCGACGATTTTCCAAAATATTAGTAAGAGAACTGTAACATAATTTCAATAACAATCGTTCCTCTTGAAAATTATGTGACTTTCGAATCACCAAATTTTGGAAATCATGAAAAATATTCTCGATCGTTCATTGCCAAGTCAAGCGTCAATTTAAAATCAAATAACAATTTTTTTAAAAGGCGATCATATAATTTCACGTTTTCCAAAGCTGGCAACCCGATAAATAAATACTTCAAACTCGCTCGTACCTCACTGGCTCAGCCCGAAGAGCTTCAGTGCGTTGAAGGCTGTGGCGAGTGCAACATCCTCAGGACTCCTGCCGAGGAAACCGGCGATCAGCTCCACGATGGCTGGAAGGGCACAGGGCTCGTTGCGTTGGAAGGTGCAGTAACGATTCACAAAGTTCATTGACCTGCAAAACATTTGGGGCCTTACTTATAATAATCTCGCTAAGAAAGGATTAGACATCTCTCAAATAAGAGACTCTTAAGCCCCTAATCAATGGCTGTTTCAAATAAAACTTGCCATCTTGCCTCTTAGTAGTTATTTAAACTACCTCTCGATGTTGGTTATTTTTGACAGTTATTTATGAGTTACTTTGCCACCACCTCTTATCCCTAAGAGGAGTTTATGGGTAAGATTTTCGTTAATCAATTACTGAGCAGTTTCTTAAAATTTAACAAACTATTATAAGTAAGGCCTATAATAATCTCGTTGAGAAAGGATTAGCCATCTCTTAAGTAAGTAATTTAATAATACCCTAGTGATTTTATATTGTTTGATTTTAAACAACTTTTAGCATTCCCTTTAAACAATAGCACTTTAGCTACGGTAGCGTCGATTGATGTACAGCCGCCGAGTAAAATGTTCGTCACCCTGAAGTCGACTTTTGCTTGCAAAAGTACAAGAAACAATACTGCCAACAGTAAATGTTATGATTATGAAATATAGAAACGTGAAAAAATAAAATTGCAATGTTGACAATAACAGACATTGAGATTAAGGCAGACAAAACACATATTGTACATCCCCAAAAAAGTTATGCTTGTGTTATGGGTAATATACAACGGACCACTATGGGTCCGATCCCAAACACCCAGACCACAGTAAATAACTGAAAGTTCGTTTCCGAAATTTACCATGCCAGGAATCGAACCCGGAGCATCCAGCATTCCAGCGAGTTCGGCCCGCAAGACTTAGTAGCCCCCTCAACCACAGAGGCCGTCATAAATACTCAAAAAATTAATCACCTCTCTGTTAGGGAATCCTTGACGTGCAAGGGCAACTTTGAAGCCCTCATGTTGGGGTACATGAAGGGGGAGTCAGTTTCCACCAGCAACTTGTCCAAAGGCAGCATCCTCTCGGAGAGCAACCTCCTTATGCCACCGTCGGACTTATCTTTGCAGATGTATCCCGTTATACCTGAAATTGTATCAATATATGTTTGATATTGCAAGATAAGTTTCACATAAAGTAATCAATAACTGTTAATTTATTTATTTGTGACAGTAAATAATTAAGTGGAAATCGTTGATAAACTATAACATCCGAGTATATACATTAAAGATCATCATAGTGTTCACGAATATTTAAGTAAAGTCGTACGAAACTACGTAAGAAGGAAATACACGAAGACTTATGCCGTTGCAAAAATTCTCTCCTCTGCTAAAATTGTTCGAAGAATTGTAATAATTATATATTATAAGATTGCTAAAATGTGAACAGGGTGTTTTTGAGTCGCCAATATAAAAAGAGAATTAAGACGGTGGAGGAAGTTAAGAAAATAAGATTGTTATTATGTTGATGTTAGCATAGATAGTTTTTCATGTTCTATAAAATAAATAATGTAGTTAAGATCTCTCTAGTTTCGTAGGCTTTTAATAGAAGTATTTAACTTGAAGTAAAGTTTCATGAAATATCCTTTAAAGTTGCGAAATGAATGGAATGCTTTTCCCATATATTGTAATGTATTAACCTTCTATAAGGGCTAAATATAGTATTATTTTCTTCCACAAGATGAGCCATCGAAATTGCAGCGCCAAAACCAAATTCTATGTAGTTAGAGGGAGAAAGCAGCAGTTTCAACGTTCATTTCAATGATCTGTATTTGACCACAAATTTGTGGGACTTCCCAATGAGCCGTGTGCGACAGTTTCAGCAACAAATTTGCGGTGATTCCGTCTTACAGGTCAAACATTAAATATGTGTGTATAATTTATCTATTATACTCAATCCAAAACTAAGATAGGCATAAAAATAACATGTCAGCAACCTGTCCAGGGGTAACAATAGAAGTCAGTGCTCAGGGCACGTCTGTACCGAGGCTACCAAGGTAAGGGCCGTGTAGTTCTTTTTACACTATGACTGACAAGAAGGTCGTAGGAGGAATCTGTCCGACACAACAATATAGAAAGTCACTCTACAACGGTCGCAATAGTACACCTTATTTTATACTAATATATAAAGCTGAAGAGTTTGTTTGTTTGTTTCATTGAACGCGCTAATCTCAGGAACTACTGTGTAGATAGCCTATTTATCGAGGCTATAGGCTATATATCATCACGCTAAGACCAATAGGAGCGGTACACCAATGAAGAATGTTTCAAAATAGGGGTTTTTTTTAAAACCATCCACGCGCGGACGAAGTCGCGGGCAGAAGCTAGTTAATTTATATAAGAAGACATTTACCTAAGTAGAATCCCTTTTCAATATACTTCATGCCCTGTTCTACGGAGCCAGTGAATGAGTGGATGACCACCGCTGGTAACCGAGTACCGAACTCATCCAAAATCTTTATGAGGTCGTCCTGCGCTTCCTTCTCGTGAACAAATAACGGTTTCCTCAGTTCACACGCCATTTCCACCTGGAAATAAACAAACTGCGATTAATAAAGAGTCTTTTCATAATTAAGATAGATAATACACCATTATAGAAAACTTACGAACTAATATTATTGGGTACAAAGGGCGGTCTTATCGCTAAAAAGCGATCTCTTCCAGACAACCCGCGGCAAGAATATTGCTAATCAGTTAGTCACAGATTAAAACTGTTTATCAAAGATTATTGGGGACTATATCGAAATTTATTAGGTTTTATGAAACACTTCTGTAACTCTGTATTTTCTCCGTGCAAGCATGGACAAAGAATACTGTTACGAGTGCGGGACTCGAATTAAAATGCAGTTGGAGTTACTATATAATTTATTAGAACATTAGAACACAGGTACAAATATAACTGGACACAACCAGTACAAACTGCACGATTCAATAACACGCTCAAAGTGCGTCACTAATAGCTTATCGAATGCACAAGTCTTGCTCGTATCGTAATCCTCGCTTGACTGCCTCACCCCTCCGTTCGGACATTCCTTTTATCCTGTACAAATACAATATGTCTCGACGCATAACAATAATTTCCAATAATTACTTCGACACACCTGTCTAATGACTGCCGTAAAAGATTACAATACAGAAGAGACTGTATTTCTTAATTACAAATTTTAAAGACAAAGTAAACAAAAGAAGTCCAAATTCGGGAAGGTAACTGTTCTTTATGGTAGGCAGGAGTGTATATAGTTTTGTCAGCATGTAACAATACTAATTCCTGCGGCCTGTCGTGAGGGGCGACAAAAGAACCCACAGCCAGGTGGTAGGGCCTTTGCCCGACTACCATGGATGGCTACCTGGTCTAGAGTATGCCGCCGTAGCAACTTTGAGTTGTATTCCAACATCCGTGGCCAGGTACCAGTTCCTCTTTCGAGGCCGGCAGCACATTGGCAGAGCCTCTGGTATTGCTAATGTCCATAGGCGACGGTAACCGCTTTGCATGACAGTCAGGCCTGTCTGCTGTGCTTCAGCAATAAATAAACTCCGATAGCAGTGGTCTCTTTGATTTTGAAAGATCATACTCGGTTATCTTACAGTTGAAAACCGTTATTAAAAAAAACAATTTTAGTCTTATATTTCGATAACTCTTCAGAAGCAGGTGTCCATGAAATGACTCAGTTATTTCAAGCGAAGACATTGTTTAAAAAAAACTAACTGTCAAGTCATAGGTATTTCTATTCGCCATGAACTCATTTTAATTGCTATTTATAAATTTATACGAGATGGTGTAATACAATAATATAGTCATACAGTCTTTGCGGTTTATCCTTTATTTGTACAGAGCTGGTCAAAACACTTTTCTTTGAGCCGATTTTTCAATCATCAGGTAAAAGATATCAGTCGAATAAATTATAACTGACTAAACTATGTCACTTTTGAAAATCAAAAATTCAAAAGTGAACCAATTCAACTGTGTTATTCATAGAACTGTCATTTTTAATTTGCCCATGTTGTATCTTATTCTATGAATAACTTTTATCTGGTGATTGAAAAATCGGGAGGAAATAAGTGAGGAATATGTATGCCAGAAACCAGTCGCGGAATATCTGAGCTGATTCCACACAACTGTATTAAAACGATATATAAAATATGTATTAGATTAAATAAAGAAACTGCATAAATACAATAATAGAAATATAATCTGGCACAATAATCATAACCGATAAGACGAGATTTCGTTTTTACTGTCACAAAACGATAAATAGAACTAACATGATAATATTATAATCGCGACAAACATTTATATAGCCGCCATATATTGTGTATTTCCTTAGGCATGCAAAAAGCACTTCCATATAAGACCAGCCTTTTACACTACGCTCTGAAAGTCATACCCAGCCTTTAATTAAGAATAAGAGACGAGAAATGGTACCTAAGGGACCTTTGGAAGTTGCATCGGTTACTGTAAAATTGAGAGGAACTTCGTACAAGATCTAGGCTGCCTCGGCGTGTTGTAAGATGATAATAATGTGTCTCATTTGTTTTGTATATCAAGTATATTGTTATCCGCTGCTGGACGTAGACCTTCCCGAAGCACCGTATATCACGAGCTACCTCATCCGATCCCTGCCGGTGGCCTTGCGTAGTTCGTCAATCCATTACCAGCTTTATAAGCTTTGTCCAGGACTATGGCCGTCGAGACCAGTTACAGACCGCCCCACGCCTAGAGAGTTTGAAGATGCCGGGGGATAAAAGTAGTCCCCCGGTACTGGAAGAGGCCTCGCGAGGTCCATGCCTTCCAGGGCTGTGGAGAAGCTAGGTCATATACCCGTGGCATAAGGCGAAGTACGGAACACTCAGGGGTTTTAGTGGGTATCCCTAACTGGAGAGTGGCAATACAATGGCACCATTGTATTGCTAGTGCTACCCTCGATCTGGCGAATCTCACACACGAGTCAGTCGCGAGTTATCCCCCAAGGTTTTATCCTTGTCGCGGCTTAGTCCTTAATCGGATTTCCCCTGGTAAAAAAAAGGATAGGAAGGACCATACGATTCTCTTCAACCCTGCATCTGCTTCCTTTCCACGCCGCTCCCACTGGGTTTCTATCTAAATCAACATGTTCAGCACCTCGCATATACTACAACACTTTTACTAGTTTCCTAAACAATTTCACGACGCATCTAAGACCACAGTATAATTGTAACGCTCTTCCGACAAACCAATGGCTATGTAGGTTTCGAGAACACAATGACTTTCTATATCGTCTCAGTACGAAACTGTTTAATTTCAAATATTTATTACACGGTTTATGAAATTAATTAACCATTGTATACTTAGAATCGGCCATTAATAAAGTATGCAATGGGTCTTACGTAAGTATGAGAGATGTGTGGTATTACGAGCATGTGTGAAGTGAGGAACGAGTAGGTGCATAAGGGGATCTTTGAAAATTGTAGGTGTGCCTGAAAATTTGAAACTAAAACTGAAGTGGTATAACATGTAATGAGGAGGTAAAAAATGATTTCAAAATTTTTTTTAGATTAATCCAAAAGTTATCATTCAAACCATGTTCTACTGATGGTGCGGCTTCATCTGCGATAGTGTTACGATACAGGCCATTTCATGCAGATATGGTAATGGTTTAATGCGTTATTTAAGATGTGAAATTGTTAATTTATCTATGCATCAACACCGTTATTTTTTTAACGCTTTAAATGAGACTTATTTGGCAACAGTTTAAATCTTTAACACTAACGCAGGTACGGCTATAACATAAAGAGCATTTAAGAAACTCGATGGATTGTGTGAAGGATAACATAAAGATTTTTGACGTGACAGAAGACGTATGCCAAAATAGAGGACTTTGCCCACCTAGCTCAATGAAACATAATTCCTAGGTTCGATTCCTTACATAGTAAATTTGGTAAAGGAAAGTTTTGTTATTTACAACTGCCTGGGTGTCTTCTACAATCATTCCCAGAATTCTGCTGTTGCTTAGCCCGAGAATATGTAATGTATGTTTTTACCGCTTATTATTTATTACTTCTTCTAAGTCGTTCCCTCACTACTAAGTATAGTGACTTTGAGTGCAGTGAATAATTGCTCTTCTCGACCTCGATCGATTTTAAGCATGGGTGGAGGGCTAAATTTACGACACTGGTCAATCCATCTATTTGGAGGTCTCCTGCCTCAACATTCCGTGTCACCACAAGTCTGTTCATGATATCTGGGTTCTTGCGGGCTATGTGGTCAACTACATCAGTATCCGTTGTCAGCATACTGCTGACAGGTTTATCCGTGCAGGAACGGAGAAAGAATACAATTTCCTGCGGCCGGGCGGCCTGTAGTAAGACAGGACAAACCAACCCACAGCCAAGTAGTAGTGTATTTGCCCGACTGCATGGCTACCACCCCTGGTTTAGAGTATGCCGGCATACCAACCTAGAGTTGTGTTCCGGCATAAGTGACCAGGTTCCAGTCTCAAAGGAGATAACAAAGATATTGCAAATGTCCAAAGGCGATGGTAACCGCTTTCCATCAAGTGGGCCGTCTGCCTGTCTGCTGAACTCGTGCAATAAAAAAAAGGTTATCACCTCTGGTGATTGTTTGTATACGCGTGACGAATTCAAAAATGGCGACGTAAGGTAAACATCACAACGCACTAGTGTAGACACAGCCTAAATCGTTGATCTATTTTTAGAGCTTGTAGAGCTTCAAGATATTTTACATCAATACCGTCGATGTCCGATACGTCGCCGGGACGTAGTCTCTCCAGATGGCGTGATTCACGTTTATATTTTCATACCAAACCGTGTACAAAATTAGAGCGTCGTCATATTGTGGGTGGCAACGAGACGTTCAAAACTACTAATCATAAAGTACCGTGATTTATAAATTTTTATAATTATTATAATGTTATTAGACCATGTTAACCTGGTTAATTATAATAATACGGTGACTAAGTGATTTTAAATTCGAGTCGTTATATAGTAATATATCATCTCCGACGACGGATGAGCGACGCCGGGTCGGTCGCCCCAAGTACCGGTGGAGTGACAGAGTGGAAGCTGACCTGTATGAGCTTCAAGCCTAACACTGGCAAGAAATCGCACAGGACAAAACCAGGTGGCCAGTTCTCGTTTCGGAGGCCAAGACACATTTTGGGTCGCTGAGCCAACGCAGATAGTTAGTTAGTTATATATTGTTACGAGTTGCGAGACTCTGATTAAAATGCCGTTGGAATTATTATAGAGTATATTAGAACTATACTAACACGTATAACACAGGCACAAATATACCCGAGCACAACAAATCCAAACGTAATGCAGAAAGTCGCAATCCAATAAAACGCGCAACAAAATTTTAACTTGAAGTTTTACGGGCAGGTTTCAAATTGGACAAGTAGGTACATTAACAATCTGCCCGTAACGCTTCAAGTTAAAATTTTGTTGCGATTCATTTTGTCACTTGTCAGTTGAAGTTTTTCCACTTGTCCGTTGTGATTCGTTTTTCCATTTGTCCGTTGAAGTTTCACTTTTAATATGTGTCCCAACACACATTTCGATTTTTTTATTGCAGGAGTTCAGCAGACAGGCAGACGGCCCACTTGTTGGACAGTGCTTACCATCACCTATGGACATTTGCAACCCCAAAGGTGGTACAAATGCGCTGCTGCTCTCTTTAAGGGTCACTGGAACCTGGTCACTAATGCCGAAACACAACTCAAGGTTGTTATGGTGACATACTTTAGACCATGGGTGATAGCGATAGCCATCCAGTCGGGCAAATGCCCTACCACCTGACTGTGGGTTGTTTTGTCGTCCTTTAAGACAGGCCGCCCGGCTGCAGGAAATTGTATTCTTTCTCCGTTCCTGCACGGATACATTTTTGATAAGTAATAGTAAAAATATTATAATCTACATTAACGCCAGCAAAGCTGAGGGCAAGTACAGGTTTAGCATATAATACAAGTGCTCCAGACGAAAAGTGCAAAACACATGAGTCAGAGACTCAGCGTCGCTCCGCATGCACTCATGAGTCGTTTAATACCAATTTTATCTGGCAATTTGTACAATTTCAAGTTCTTTGTGCCTAATTGCTATCGACAGACGTTGATAAAGACCGCTCCAAGTTTCGGTGACGGTGGTTAATGAACGCCCCAAATACATGTATTAGCAATTCCTTGCGAAATTGGTGACTTATTATTTTTAAATTATCTGAATGACGGTGGTTAATGAACGCCCCAAATACATGTATTAGCAATTCCTTGCGAAATTGGTGACTTATTATTTTTAAATTATCTGAATGACGGTGGTTAATGAACGCCCCAAATACATGTATTAGCAATTCCTTGCGAAATTGGTGACTTATTATTTTTAAATTATCTGAATGACGGTGGTTAATGAACGCCCCAAATACATGTATTAGCAATTCCTTGCGAAATTGGTGACTTATTATTTTTAAATTATCTGAATGACGGTGGTTAATGAACGCCCCAAATACATGTATTAGCAATTCCTTGCGAAATTGGTGACTTATTATTTTTAAATTATCTGAATGACGGTGGTTAATGAACGCCCCAAATACATGTATTAGCAATTCCTTGCGAAATTGGTGACTTATTATTTTTAAATTATCTGAATGACGGTGGTTAATGAACGCCCCAAATACATGTATTAGCAATTCCTTGCGAAATTGGTGACTTATTATTTTTAAATTATCTGAATAGTTGTCTGACAGCACGCCCGCTGAAAAATGGAATGTTTAACAAAGTTCAGGATTTGGCTCTCAATGCCCATTTGAAAAATTCAACCTGATTTGTATACAGGTTGTGCACAATAACAAAAGTTCCAAACAACCCTGACTGAAGGTTAAAAATATATGCATCCACATTCCGCAATCACAATACCGAGTAAGACAAACTAACTTCCTTTCACAAATCATATTAGCAGACCATTGCAATTTACGATGAATTAGCGAAAATGTACAAAGTAACATTGTAGAGGTGGAATTAATTTTAAACTTGTTAGTAAACTGCCCAAAATAGAATGAACGCGTCATATTTACTATCGAAGAATTCCAGGCCCGTAGGAAGGAATACTTAATAGGCAACAATCCGTGACGGATTTACCAGGTTTATACTTGTCGCTGGAGTACCAGCTTGCCAGCTTAATCCTCTGTAATGTATTATATGTCGAGTCGTTCGCGTTGTCGATGATCCCATATGCACAGACGGCCTAAATACGCTTGGACTTCGGAGAGA
This sequence comes from Dendrolimus pini, assembly GCA_949752895.1. NCBI lineage: Eukaryota > Metazoa > Arthropoda > Insecta > Lepidoptera > Lasiocampidae > Dendrolimus > Dendrolimus pini. Next base: position 3,361,429 of record OX457142.1, on the reverse strand, counting down.
CTTCGCGTCTCTTTATGTATTCTACCGACTGTATAACGGGGTGTTTCGCAGAACTGTTCAGAATGGTGCCTTCCATTCGTATCGTATACTGTAGGGATTTAGAATGAGCCCCCCCCCCCCCCTCACTACTTAGGTTTTCCCACATACACACGATATGGAGGTTTTCAAAAAGGGTGTCATAAAATTTCTCCGAGGCCGGCAGCGCGTTCGTGATATCTCTGGTGTTGCAAATATCCGTAGGCGACAGTAACCGCTTTCCATAAGGTGGATCGTCAGAATGTCTGCTATACTCCAGCTATAACAAAAATGTGGCCGAGTGGGCTGGACCCTAGGGCGACAGGAAATTGCTAGGTTTAAATTTTAGGTCGCAGGCTATGGAGTGAGCTTTGTTAGAAGTATCTATTACGGATAAAATCAGAAATGAGAAAGCCATAAGAGAATCAAGGTTATCGACATAACTCTCAAAGTTAGCAAGCTGAAGTGGCAGTGGGCCGGCCAAGTGTGTCGCAGGACTAATGGCCGATGGAACAGACGAGTCCTGGAGTGGAGACCGAGTCTCAGCAAACGTAGTGTAGGACACCCTCCGGACGGTGATAGGTGGCGCAAACTTAGGGAGGCCTACGTCCAGCAGTCAGGGGCCAAAATTTTTGTCTTACAGAGATTTAAACTAACTTCTTTTAAATTTTAATTAACTACATCGATTGGGGGTTGCCTGGAAGAGATCGCTTTAAGCGATAAGGCCGCCCTTTGTTCAACATGTATATTGTACTTAGTTTTAAGAACGTAGTTTTAATTTTTGGTGAACAATAAAGTGTTTTCATTCATTCATTCATTCGTCGATTATTACGTGTCTATTGTTGTTCAGTGTATTTATAAAAAAAAAATCATTTATGCCATCGCCGCTATAACTGAATTACAATCGTAATTTTGATTATGGTTTTTAGAATAGGTTTTAATATTAGATTAGGAGTTAAATATTTTGAGAGGCGCTAGTAAATAATTTATTCTGAATGTGGGGCGGTAGGGGAAAAAAGTTTGAGAGCCTACGGCAGACAGGAATGTCAGAATAATAACATTTTCAAAGCCAGTTGTATAATACGTTAGATGCATAAATAATTCGCACGAGATTATACAAACTAACATGCGTTTTGAACTAATTAAAACAAATGTGAAAGTACGACTTGTTGATTATAATCTAAAAATGCGCCTTGAATACGCCTCTGTTAAATAAATGTGTTTACAACAAAAAAAGGTTTTGTATTCGTTTCTTTTTTATTTAATATTTTAAATATAGAGATATCAAATTAAAGAAAAATCATTCGCACGAGATTCATCCTAACACGAAGACTGTTCACCTCAGATTTTACATCTGACCATAATTGGATTTTTGAATCATTTTTTAAATAAATAGAAAGATCATATATCAGTTTTATAACAAGCGACTTTCATTTAATTTTTTCATTCATTATTTTTTTTATTCGAAAACACAATTATTTTGAATAAAGGCTTTGAGCATTATAAGTCGCGCGCAGAAGGTTTGCCGATGATAGTAGTTTGATGATGATGCCGTCCCGCTTCCCACAACTGCGACCTGCGGTCGTCTAGGTCTTAGTGCCACTTAGACAAACCCCGGTCCCTGTCGTAGGAAGCGAGACGAGTCATCATTGGAAACCTTCTGCGCACGACTTATAGTTTCGACACCATACCTGTCTCTTGAACACGTCCCGTTGCACTTGTGGCTCTGAGAAGTCCTTGCTGTAGTTGAGGCCACACTCCCCGACCGCAACGCACTCTGGCGCCGAAGCTGTCTGCTGGAGTTCCGTCCACATTTCCTCCTCAATCATCGATTTCGAGTCGTGTGGATGGACACCTAAGTACACGACAGTTGTATTTTTCAAAATTGTTCAACAACAAAAGTTTTTTTTATTGCGAAACTGGCAAATAGGCAGATGCCCAGCTCATGGAAAGTGGTTACTTTCGCCTACGGACATTTGCAACACTAGGCAAGAAGCTAATATGTTGCCAGCCTTAAGGATCGGACGAGATAGAGGCATCAGAAAGAATGAATAGTATAGAAGGATGGGATATGAGATTAGGATAGGAAAAGGGATAGGGAAGATGAAATAGGGTGACAGAGAAGTGGGCCATCGACACTCACTCATCCCACAAAACACAATTAGCTGAAAACTAATCATTTCACGCCGACACTCTGTGAAAGCGTGGCATCACACCGATTGTGCCAGCGCTAAGAGCTATGATCGAGATAATGATTCCAGCTTGGCTCTACCAAGTTGCAAGTTTTTATTCGATCTCAGTCCTGCTATAGCAGGAAAAGCGGCTGCTTTTAGAGATTCGCATAGTGAAACTGAGAAGTGTCTAGATATATTGGTAACTGTAAAACAAAGTTCCACTTTGCTTTGCTACTTGTCTTATTCGTCAAAAGCAGCCGCTTTAAGGCCTCCTGGTCTTAAACACCGCTTCCAAACTTGGTACTGTTGTTTTAAGAAGATGAAGAGGCAAGCCACTCCCAAGTAACTCGCCTAAAACCGATTGAAGAACTGTTATTTAATCTTATGTGAATTTATTCTCGGCTGAAATAAATTGTTACTTCTTTCAAAATTTCTAAAGAGTTTAATTAAATTTACAATGTTAATTTTTATCGTATTAAATTACATCCTTATACAGTTCTGTTCACTTAAATACTAAATTTTTCCAGTTAGACTTGGCGAAATCTATGCAATTTACATTCATAATTCTTATAACTTGAAAACCTCTACTTGAATCGCTACCAGTATTTTATTTCAGGCATGTTGCTTTTTGCCGTGAATTATAAATCAAAAATATACAATAGAGATTTGTTTCGTTATAATACATACATACCTGTATGTCGTTAAAGACCAAAATAACCCGAACTTGTGGAGAGATAACGTGGGGCCATGGGAAGGCAAATACGTTGACAAACTTAAGGTAAATGTGGCGTGACACTGGCCGGTGATTATCCATGTCTAATAAAAATGTATCCAAGGACAAGCCCCGGTCAGTGTAGGACTATTGTAGGAATTGAGAACAAAAGGTACTGGGATATCGGGATAAACTGCAATTGGAACTAGAGATCTGGGATTATGGGGACTATGGCGTTTGCCCGTCGCAATGTTCGGAGAACGTGGATAAAATGGGTAGACAATGATTCGTTACTCGAATTCATAAAATGTATATTTCACGTAAGTAAATTCGGTCATTTAATATATTCAAAAGTGTTCTAATGCGCGAGCGAGATATTGCACTCCATTAAGGTAATAATATTACACAACTAACAATTCCTCCTGATGTAGCTGCTCAATAGACCGATTTTAAAGGCGCACCATAGTGAACGAATCGTGTAAGCGAAACAGAGCAAGCAACACCTGTACCTTTTGCGCTTGCGATTACGATTGAATATAGATAACTTACACGACGGAAAGCGGTCTACCTTATCTGCGCAAACGGGAACTGCCGATCGGAATTATAATTCGTGTAAAACTGTATAAAATTGTTTGTTTTCTAATCAAATAAAATGCCTGTTTAGACTAGTCAACAAGTGCCTTTTGGACCAACTTTTTTCAGCAGTCTCCGAAAATTATAAATGAGGTGTCATTCGATTCGGAATGGCATGTAGATGATTTTTGAAAAAAATTAAGTTCCGCTTGCAAAATTTGTAAAAGTTATTAACAATTAATTAAAAAAAAAGGTGGGGTTTAGTTTTTTGCAAATATCTCAAAAAGTAATAAAGATTTTTCAAATTTGAAAAAAGATTCGAAAAGAGGAGGAAATTTCCTAAAAAAAGTCTCGACTCCCGAACCTGTAAGATCAATATTTATAATTTTCCCAGAGGGATGAAAATACGGCCGAAAACGGGTACTCTGGCTTACGCAAGCCACACCCACATCGGCCCTTTAATGAATAAATATTATTTAAACATACTAAATATGAGAATAAAAAATTGATAAAATTCAGGCACTAACTGAATAGATGAATGAACAATAATCTGCTTGAAAAATTTTTTGATAACAATTTTTCATTTAGTTATTCAATAGTTAATTAATAAATTTTTTTTGCTTGAACATAAACATTGCAAGTGTGATAATTGTTAAACTATAAATTTAAGATTTTTTTCCTTTCTTGGAGCAATTCTTGAAAGGCTTTAGAATAGAACCCCGTTGGAAAAATTAGAAAATGTTTATTTTTCATTTTTTTATTAATAATTTTCGTTTCCTCCTCTTTTCGAATCTTTTTTCAAATTTGAAAAATCTTTATTACTTTTTGAGATATTTGCAAAAATCTAAACCCTCTTTTTTAGTTAATTGTTAATAAATTTTACAATTTTTGCAAGCGGAACTTCATTTTTTTCAAAAATCATCTAGATGCCATTCCGAATCGAATGACACCTCATTTATTATTTTCGGAGACTGCTGAAAGAAGTGTGTCCAAAAGGCAATTGTTGACTAGTCTAGTTATATTATATGAATTCTTACTTATCTAGACACGTTTTTACACATATTTATTTGGCCTCAAATTCTTTACATTGTTCTTAAAATACTTGTATATAGTATATACAAAAAAAAACGTATTCAAAAAAGAAATTTAAAAATCGATGTCCGGCAGCAGGGCCTAGGGTCCAAGCTACCGGTGATTAAGGCTCCAGAGACAGGAACCTCCTCACGATACGGGCCGTCTCCAGCAGGGCTGCCTTCTGCATCCGACCCTTCACCCATATACCAAGCGCGAGCCTTTCAAGGTGTCGGTCAAGAGTCGTCGCTATTTATCCATTCACTGACACCAATATCGGGACTATCCAAGTTTAACATGGCAGTAACCTACTGAGTGAGATCAATATACTTTATGTGTTTTTCTTTCTCCACTTTCACGAAGTTACCATCATGGGGAATCGCGATATCGACAATTATAGCACGTCTCGCAGACCGATCAACTATCACAAGATCAGGCTTATTGGCGGCAATAGTCATATTGGCGACAATAGACACGTTATTAGTTTAGTATTTAATTGTTAATATGATAATACCATGCAATGAGAGAGACGCTTATAACCGAAGCAAACTCCACTGGTATCAAGCCACACCGGCTCTATAGAGACCTAGTGCCGGTACCAGAGTTAACTTTGAATGCTCCTATAAAATTGTCCTGGTATTGTTAAATAATCTAATGTTCTCTCCCTGTATTTGTTTTGTAAATAAGTTTCGTTATGTTCTTTACATTCCCATCCGAACAAAATAGGTAGACTAAGCTCTCAAAGTGAAGCCGGCTAAAAGAAGCCAATTTTGGAATGGGAAGCCGATCGCGCCGCAATGCGTTACGAGAACTTAGTATTAAATAATCGAATTAATACGAATATAAAGGTGTAATAGTTTTCAGTGCATACATTACTCTATACCTCGTATGTACCAGATAAGTTTACGCACACAAGTTTATAAAGAATGCTTCACTTCATTGGACTCTTGTTAACGTAGACTCCATCTATACTTTTGTTGGTCTGAGTTTACGTTATAGATGTTTATTAAATTGTAAAAATAAGTAATGTTGACTTACCAGCTGTGGAGTATATTGTGCTGGGGTACAGGCGAGTCAGTCTTAGGGCTTCTTTACTGTTTCTTACTGAGGTACCAGTGACCATTATTTTTTGGACACCTAAACAAACAACACATAACAAAGTTATAAAAATGATTATTATTATATATTAAGTTTAAAAATGTTTTCGGTCAAACATCTGGTTCGAGGCCAAGTTTCGCATTCCAACATTTTCTTCTGCACTCCACGCAGTATTCCGCATCCCTTACTGTTAGACCATTGTATGTATGTGTCACGACGTCAAGCCAGGACTATTTGGGCCTACCCCTCTTACCGGAACCTGGAGCAGGCGGTATATGTACAATTTCTGCGAGACAGTGATGTCTCAAAAGGAGGCCGCAGAACGAGAAAGGGAGAAAGGTGCGCATATGTCTCACGGGTACCGACGTCAGTCGGGGTCCCGGAGGCATAGATATGCGCAAGATCTCCTCCCGCGAATACCGCTGCAGGGGCCCTCCAGCATCTAGGGAGCGGAGGAGTCTACACCCCTGTTGACGAAGTAAGTTTGTCCTGATTCCCGGGGCATTTTCAAGCACTGATGCGCTAGGATCAACGTTGGCGTAACTACGTTCTTCCCGCCATATAGGTACGCGGGGCACATGGGCGGAGGGTGGTTTTAATGGAGTATTGAGTATTCGAGTCGATTCTCCACACCAGCCGACGATTTGACTCTGTTGCCCATTCGTGGTCTCACCTCTCGTCGCTTCTAATTCCTAATAAAGGACCCGGTAATTTACGAAATGCATTTCCCCCGCCTTAAAAAAGGCGGTATATGTACAGCACATTAGTTGCCTACAAAACTTGGCATAATTCTAATCTGTACTCAAATATTGTCCTATTAAATATTATATACAAAAGTGCAATTTTACACAACTTATAATTCTGATTTTCGTTCGTACAGAAAAATGCAGACTGGTTTCCGACATGTATATAATCTATATTAAAGTTTATTCACAAGCGGAACTGGCAGTAGCTTGATATGCATTCTTAGTTCTATGCCGTTTACGCGATTCGTACACTATCGCGCGCTATTAAAATCGGCTTACTGCTCAGCTAGTACATCGGGAGGAATTATTAGTTGTGTAAAACTGCATTCTATGTTGTTATTTACAGTCATAGTATATTATCAGCTGTAATGTAATGGATGTTGCATAAACATTCTTACATTACAATTCAAAACTAATATTAGGCAATTTAACAATACAAAAATGTGCAATAACAGAAGGCGAAGTACCAATGACTTGTTATGCAAAACATAACATTGAAAGAAACATTAACAAGAATTTATACAATTTAATTAATCAAGGCGTTTTGAAAAAACTCAAACTGTTTCAACTAACGGTTTCTAACAGTATCTATATTAATTGAAGAGTTTAAAAGAGTAAAAATGTCTGCATCATAACTATTTAAATAAAACGTCAGGGAATTGGGAAGGTGGTCCCCATGACACAGGTTCGCCTAGTTTGAGGACCGGTGCATTTTAAATAATGTATATTTATAATAGAACTAAGTTTTATCGGTTTTAAACGCGGTAATTTTTTTGGTGTTTATTATTACGACGTTTCGGCCACTTTTCAGTAGCCGTGATCACGGCAGACAAAGATGTCAAGTATCAATGAGTATTGTTAAAGTTTATTTACCCTACCGCCAACTTGTTCATTTTAATTATTTATGTTTATTATTTACTCTATAGAAGCCTAATCTAATTTTGCCAAATAAAATAACAGCCCATAAAACTGGGCACTCCCACTACTGGGCTAGGGCCTCCTATTATAAGAGGAACGGAAAGTATATCCAACACGCTGGTCGAAGGCGACTTGGCAAGTTTGACACATCGATTATGTCGATGTGTAAGATGCATCACGATGTTTTCCTTCACCGTTCTTAGCACGTGGTTGTGCACATTCGGTCAGGAAACTGCTTAAGTGGTGCATGCGTTTCGGCCAGGTTCGAACCCGGGCCCTTTGAGTTTGGGACGCGAGCGCTAACCATTACGCTACCACTACTAACGGGTGCGCCAGAGAAACTTACTTATTTGAAAGGTCAATAAAAAAAAAAGTACTTCAGTTATTGTTTTAAATTTTTTTTTATTTGAGAATACAATATCCCAATTTTTTTTTTATGCAGTCTTAAAAATGACATCGGATAAATGGCGACCCCCATTGCGCATACACTGATGAAGTCGATTTTTGAAATTCGTATCCACTCTTCGCAGCATATCAATCGGTATGTTGGCAATGGCGTCGCGAATGTTGTTCTTGAGGTGTGCTATGGTCCGTGGTCGATCGACATAAACCAGGGATTTCAAATAACCCCATAAAAAGAAATCGCATGGAGTCAAATCTGGAGAGCGTGCCGGCCATTGGAGATCGCCTCTGAGAGAGATGAGGCGGTTGGGGAAATGTTGTCGCAACAAATTCATTGAGTCTCGTGCTGTGTGTGCTGTGGCTCCATCTTGCTGAAACCACACGTTCCTAACGTTCATTTCTTCGAGTCTTGGAAGAAAAAATTCCTCGATCATGTTCCTGTAACGAGCTCCATTCACGGTAACTGCGCGTTCGTTTTCTTCAAGAAAATAAGGACCAATTATTCCCATTACCGACACCGCACACCAGACAGTAACTCGCTCACAATTAAGTGGCTTCTGGTGAAGCTCACGCGGATTTACATCACACCAATAACGCATGTTTTGCTTGTTGACGCAGCCGGAAATGTGGAAGTGAGCCTCGTCACTGAAAAAAACGACCGCGTCTTCAGGCAGGTTGTCAATCAGCATTTCACATGCATTTTGACGGGCAACAAAATCGCGTTCAGTTAATTCTTGCACAACAGCCAATTTATAGGGATGAAATTGAAGGTCTTCATGGAGAATTCGTCGAACAGTGGTATCAGAAATTCCCATAGCAGCTGCGTGTTTGCGAGCCGAACGCCGGGGAGAACGCACAAATGACTGCCTCACTCTTTCGATATTTTCCGGAGTTCTGATGGTCCGTTGAAGTCCATTTCTGGGTTTAGCGACACTTCCACACTCCCGAAATGAGTTAACCCACGACAGAATCGAATTACGGCCAGGAACGAGTCTGTGAGGAGGAATTTCAAAGCGAGCGCGGAAGGCACGTTGCGTAGCAACAAGTGAGCGACCGTTAGAAAAGAAGCTCTCAACTGCGAAGGCCCGCTGCTCTCTAGACCAGAGCATGATGGCAACTGACTGGAGGGAGAAACAAACTTGGGAACTTCCCCCTCCAGATGCGCCCCCTCTTGCCCCTCTACCCGCCCAACTCACCGCGCGGGAATTTTTTCAAATAAGTAAGTTTCTCTGGCGCACCCTGTATAATAAAAATAAAATATCGCTCATAAAGTCATTAAAACGTATTTTTTTTTAATTCTGACAAATTCTAAGTGATTAGTTTGAAAAATGCTTTCAAGTAATACTGGTCTATATAAAATTCAATGAGCAGTTTTTGAGAAATGGAGTATGTATTTTCAAATTAACAGTTTTTCAAATTTGGGTTCTGTGGCCAAATGAAAAAGAATTGATATTGTGGCGACCGAGGGTAGAACTTTCCGGCAGCGTAAACCAGTCGCAAGACTTTTGGAAAAACGTAGAAGATTTGGAAGGAAAAGACAAGGACGGATATATTTTAGAAAGGGATAGACGATGAACGAAAGACAGAGATAGATCTATAGATGTTAGAAAGGGAAAGACGATGAACGAAAGACGGAGATAGATAGATGTTAGAAAGGGATAGATGTATAAACGAATGTTCCCGAACAGAAGGTTCGGGTAGGAAAAGACAGAGATAGATCGATGTTTAGAAAGGGATAGATAGTAAATACAAGAATAACGAAATTATGGGTTCCAGAAAATTCTCCCGGGTATATAAGCAGCGTAAGGCGCGCCAACCGGGCAGTTTAGAGTTGAGTTCAGTTCAAGACGGTGAAGCGACAAGTGCGATACTAAAGAATTGGAAGAGAAGGTTAATAGAAAACAGAGACGAGTTAAGTGGTGAATTTAGTGGACAGTTAAGTGAAGGAGTGTAGCGTAGTTCGAGAGACGAACCAGAAGCGAGCTACACGCGGTAATATCGGAGGTGAGCGCTGCAGTAGCAGGAGGTGGTCTACGCAATCTCAGCGACGGTTTTGTGAGCGAGACACCTTATCGTCGGGACTGTACATCGTTAGTCGTGCGTATAGGGGCAACCCTACAGAGAGGTATTACGTGCGGCTGTGTAAGTCAATAAAAGCGTTTAGTTAAAAACTGGTGTTTCCTTCCAATCCTAAGTGCGTACCCCGTGCGCACATAACAATATCAATCATCAATATGGAACCCTTCATTATGCATGTGCTGCCACACATTTCACAATTCGTTTATTAAGCCAAGCCATTAATCTGGGCGCACTCGGGCCACCGGCCACAGGCAGCTGTGGCGGCCACGCGCCACCGCCCAAACAAGTGACGGTGGCGAGTGTCCGCCACCGGCCACACGTATGCGTCGAGTCCCTACAAAATGCATGAATAATCGTGTCAACTGCTTGTCAATGCACACCGGTGGCCGTGTTCGGTAGCCCGTTTGCGCCGAGCCTAATACTTCACATTCATATTAGTGTAAATATAACAAAAAGAGCTGTGAAAATTACATACTTATAATTACTTTAAACCAGACATTTAAAGTCAATTTGTGGCATGAGACCTGTCATCATTATTCAAATTGCTTAATTAAGTTCTGAATACTTTTACTTTTTATTGCTGCTTGCACTACTTAACTCATAATATATTATTTTTAAAAGTCGAAATGGGCCTTCATAAATGACATATGCTTTGGAAACTAATAACATTTTTTATATTAAGCCATTTATTTACATTCTTCGGAGACGTTTTACACAACTCGTAAAGTATTTCTCACAATATTATCGTATATTGGTCTAACTAACGCAGTGCGCGTGTGGTCAGGAGGGTCGACAAAAAAAAAGCTAGATAAATAATTTAACTAAGCAATAAATTTATTATTTTATTTTATGATTGTATATACTTAACATAAGTATAATAATAGTAAGTAATACAATACAATCATAGTAAGTAGTCATCGGCAAACCTTCTGCGCGCGGCCTTATATGTTTTTGATGATAATTACCATCCCATTTTACATTTCTCCTTCAACTATAAAAGTGTTTATTTATTACCTCTTAAGTTTTCCTATATTGTAATGGAAGACATGAGTGGATGAAGGTGATAAGTCGCATAATACCAATTCTGAGTAAATCGAGATAAAAGTTTTACTTTTATTTGAAACTGAACTGAACTTAACACCTTTAGCAACTTTTTATTTTTTAAATATGCCTTATATCTATGGTCTAAGGTCTGTAGTCATTTGGTATCGACTTATAACATTCATCTACGCAAAAAAAAGCAAAAAACCGAATATGCGACATATCACCTTCATCCACTCACGTCTTCAATTAAAATATATAGGAACTACTTACACCTTTTTTTTCATCGCCACAATTCAATAGGTTTTGAAAGGCTTTCCATTGTAAAAAGTGTACATCTATAACCACCTAACTTTTTAACGATGGGGAGGGAAAATACTGAAAATATGTAGGTTAGACTAAAAAATACTTTAAAAAAAATGGTTGAGAACAAGACCTGCCAAATAGTTTTTGGGTGAATACTAATCACAATATAATTGGCCTGATTTGAGAGCTCTCATTACAACATATTTAGGGATTGAAACCTCCAAATAAAGTTTTAAAATACACAAAATAACAACTTTATAGTACTTTTTTTAATCAGACTGCTTTCCAAAGATAAGTCTGCACAAATATGTAAACAAAAACACTATAAATGTTGCACAGATTAATTCTCCAGCATATGTTTTAAAAAGTATATTTTCTTTATCTATTTAGAGTTTGTAATAGCACATACTGCAAGGAAGCATTAATTACTCGTAATGTAATAAACAAACAGTTGCAGTCTAATTAGATAGATATGAGTAATAAATCCGACAATATCTGTATGATTATTTATCAAATAATTCCATTGATTACTGACTCATTAAATTACTCAAAACATTACAACAGTATAAAGTATGCATCATGCTATCTATACCACTCAAATATCTCACAAAAGCTTATGATACTTATTATCTGTTTGACATTTTACACCAGATGTCAATATGCAGATAAAAGTTGATCAATTTCCTCAATAAAGACTTTTTAAATATCAATATAATAGTTTTCCCGGCAGCTACACTGCAGGTCAAACTTTAGACAGTAACTTTATATTACTTAGATAAAACTTAATTAGATTTATATATATACTACTGGCCCCGGCAGACATTGTCCTACTCTGAAAAAATGAAAATCTAGGACCCGATCCCAGCTCCACCTGCCGGTTCCAATTGTGGATTTAAACCATCCAGGGAACCACTCAAACACACCAAATCGCTCCCGGTGGTTAGGAGGATTCTAGAACCCTATCTCAGTGCCACCTACCAGTTCCAACAGTATAAAAAGTACCCTATCTTTCAAGTTGGATCCAACTGCATAATTATGGTGTGCAAATTTGATTAAAATTGGTAAGTAGATTCGGGGTTTAGGAATCCATCGCGGACAAACAACGTGACACATAATTTATATATATTAAGATATACATAAACCTTCAGTGAAAATTATCTAACCAATGGTGGAAATGTCTTAAAAATCTTTTTCATGGTTTAGGAGTTAGTCAATATACAAATAGATGTGGAAAACTTTGTTTTATACTATATAAAAATAAACAAGATTAGTCAATTGTGTTTATTTAAATCAACAAACCTAAAAAACATATATGTGTCATGAAAAATAATTGTAACCCATCGCGAGACTTTTTAGTATATAACAATCACCGTACAATCCACTGCCATATGTCTGTCTCGTGTGTGATGACCAAATAAACATTTTTTCTTTCTTCTTCTTTCATTTATAATATGCCTACATTCATGACATCAAACAGAAAAGAGATGAGGGTAGTGGCATGCAGCATAACTAACCAATGTGCAAATCAATTGCATTTTTAACCTCGCACATAGGATCAATGCACACTGTGATAGCATTTACAGTTCAATCTTGTGCCGTGCGGCCTTGATCCATTCCCAATCCTGGCAAATATTGTTAAACAAGAAAGAATCAGGGAATTCTCCAAATCATCTCGCTCTACTTCCAGTCCAATATCACACTAGTACTGGTTCTTTAAAAAGAATATTTGACAAAAAGTATATACACAGTTAAATTTAATTAGACCTTGATAAAACTGTGAACTGTATCACAGTGTGAATCAAGCCAAACCACACCACTTTGCTGTTCAGCAGAACTGTGCATAATGTGAGACATTAAAGTATGCATTCATAGATAAAAAACTAATGATTTATGGCCAGCAAAATACAATTTCAAAGATATTAAAAACTTATCACTGGAATTTCCATATTAACTTTAAATAGGTAGTGATTATATAAGTATTAATAAAGAAATGAAGTTTCCTTTTACTGCATTTCTTTTCCTTATATTTTAAATTAATTTTTAAAGTTATTAAGCAGTGGACAGTATTTATTGTAAACCTTTTCTTTCTGCCCAACAATTATTAATACCAGCTGTTGGTAGTCTACCATCCAACTGAATCTATTTTACTTTGCTTAATCATTAAGATCCTCAATTTCAGTCCATTGGCATAAAATGAACTCGTCATTTCACTTTAGCCCGGTGCAGATTTTTTGGATGGCTAGGAGGTCCTTGATAAATGAAAGTAATCATATCACCTCCAAGAATAAAGAGTAAATGTATAGATCTTTTGGATAATCATTTCTTAAGCACTCAGAGAACAGTCTTTCAAAACAATAAGCAGGTAAAAATGATGATATAGACATTTCAATTTCCAATTTTCAGTATATCTAGATTATCTGATTACAGGCTTAAAAAAAAATTGAATATGACCAGTTGATGAAGTTATAGATTTCATGCAAAATATTATTTTGCAGATATCTCTTTTTACTTTGCACCCGTCGATTTATTACAAAGGACTAAAGACTTTCAATCTTCCAACAGCTAGAGCAGATTTATTTTAAGTGTTTTATAAATAAGAATTTCCTTTGATGCAGAGAATAAATCAAATGAAATAGTTACTAACTGTTGTGTAAACATAACAGTAAAAAACAAACACCATATGGACATCAAACGTCTATCCCTAGACGTAATGGACTTTAACTAGCGTAAACATGTTATTTATATCACAAGAGAAATATAAATGCAATAAATCAAACCATTCACAAAGAACTCACTTCGCAACCGTTTCAAATTATTAAATTATCCCATTGTCGGCTTTGAAAGGCAAATTTGATCATTCATTGCAGTAATAGTAGTAATCACGCAACAATTTAGACCGAATTTTTTTCAATCCAATTTCGAAGGAATGATAACTAACCTGCATCTTTTGCCCTTTGCACCACCGAATCGAGATCACGGCCGTATTTCTTGTTAGTCAAGTTTGCCCCAATGTCGATTACAATAAGATTCTCGTAACATCCCTTCAGTTCTTCCGATATTTGTGTTTCTTCAGACGTCATCCTGATTTTTGTGTGAAGCTTATTGGTTTGGTGTTTATCTGAAATCAAACCCCTTTTTCACTATCTCTGCACTCCTGGACACTTGTGAGGACTGTAAAGATGTACTTACAAGTTTTATCAAACACTCCTGCTTAATAAGCTTCTAAATTTTTAATGACTAGTCAAAAGGTTCACCCACTTCACTGAGCTGCCACCATGTTTTTGTAGTAGTGTGTTTTCACTGGTTGCCTTAAAAAGTCAGCTGTCACATTGTAAACGATTCTTGAAAGATGATTGGTATTCAGAAAAGTGACAATTTCAAAGTAGGCCAATGAAAATGGGGGTGGGTTCGACGAGGATAATAACAAGACAGCTACGTTCTGTTAAGAAACTCGCGACCAAAAAGTTATTTTACTTATAACTTAATTAAATTGTAGTGTCGAATTTAATATTAACGGAAAATATTTTTATCAGATTTCTAATAAACCAATCAATAACAAATATTAAAAATTACAAATTGTAAAGCAAAAGAAAATTAAAATAGTTACTGATATTTCAGAACAAAACGCAGAGCTAAGTGCGTTCAAAAACTAAATACCTATTCAGAGTTTTTGGCGGGAACTGAAAGGGGACGTTGCGCTGTGCAGTGTTATTTTCTAAAAATGTGTAAAAATACTCTAAAATGAACAATAGTTGTAGGATATTGATAGTTTTTGAGTAATAATTATGTGTTTTTGTGAGAAATGTGAACTGTATAGTCAAATGTGGCCTTTCGAGTTTTCACAAGTACTCCGTTGAATAGCGTCGGTTGTAGCCTACAATACAACTGCGCTACTATACGAAGATTTATACATCAGACTTGGCTGCATGGACTAAGATTCCTTTGCCTGCCTTTGTGGCGAATACTACTACTACTACTACTACTAAATACCTATTCGTTCATCTTTGCTACTAAATAAATAAAAATAAATGGAGTTTGTTAAGGATACTATAAATTCCTTAAAATATAACATGTTTAACAAAACCGCGTCAGAATATACCCAAAATAAAGATATTAAATCTAAAGAAAGTTACTTTATATTTTTTTAATATTCACTGTGACTGTAAGTGACATAATTATGATTTGACAACTTATATTTAATTGACATCCAAAATAACCTTAAAATATCTAAACGAAAAATAACAAAGTTAAAAATTTTCCATTATGGGACCCAAAGGCTTTATATCTAGAAATTTAGTAGTCATAGTTATGATTCCCTTTCTTTTTGGTGCACATTATGGTTGGCTAAAACTCCAAGAAGTCGATAAACTTGTCTCTCCGGAGGAAAGAAACAAATTGCCAATAACAAAGGTAAACCTGCATTTTAGTCGATATATTTTCATACTAAACCAAACAACAGAGCTTCTTTATTACAATACTAAGTATTTGATGTGTGAAATAGTTTATTATTTTTGGTAACCAACTGTGTACCTAAATGATGTCTTGTACAAAGAATTTCATTTATCATTCACATATTTACAGTCAGCGGCACGGAATATGGCCCAAGCATAAACAAACCGATAACAGGCGATTTTTGTACCGCGTATGAGAATTTCGAGTGGCAGTTTGTCAGAACCATTTTTTTGTTAATTTAAGAGGGTAAGCACTCAAAAATGTTCATTTGTTTAATTTCTGTGACATTTAACGTTAGTTCGTTAGTGAAACGCACAAAAGACGGGTGAGTTAAAATTAGATATTCCAATAGTTGTGCATTTAATCTTTTATGTTTATTTTTTATTATATTTTATTTATTAATCAGTAGTTATTTACGCTTCCAGAATTGGAAAACAATGACCATAACACCTGCTCAAGTTGCTCAGGCTGTGTTACTTCGAAGTCAGGGGCAAACACAGCGAGAAATTGCTGAAACTTTAAATGTACCGCATACAACTCTCAGGTACGCCTTAACAAGATACAACCAGACCGGTCTATACACAAGGAGACCAGGTAGTGGCGGTATTAGGTGTACATCAGTGCGAGATGACCGATTTATCACTCGCAATTTTGCGAAATCGGTTCCTTACTGCAGTCGAAATTTGGCAGCGGCTACAAATTGCAAGAGGAATCAACGTAAGTGAGCGAACAGTAAGAAGAAGAATGGAGGAACGAAATCTGCATGCTCGAAGACCAGCATGTGGTCCAGAATTGCTCCGACACCATCGCGTAGCTCGACTACGGTTCGCTCGCGAACACGCAAATTGGACTCACGAGCAGTGGAGTAAAGTTCTGTGGACTGACGAATGCCGAGTAGCCTTAAGAGCTCCAGACGGACGCGAACGTGTGTGGAGAAGGCATGGGGAGAGGTTTCTGCCAATCACTACCAGGCAAACCGTCAGTTTGCACGGTGGGTCCGTTATGGTATGGGGAGGTATCTGTTCAGACGCACGCACAGAGTTGGTAGTTGTTGAAGGTCGTCTAACAGCAGTGCGATACATTGAAGAGATCCTCCAGGAACATGTTTTACCATTCGTGGGATTCATCGGCGGCGAAGACTTCATCCTCATGCAAGATAATGCCCGACCTCACTTAGCACGTTGCGTCGATGATTACCTGTCGGAGGTGAGCATTAGAAAATTGGTGTGGCCAGCACGAAGTCCAGATATGAATCCCATAGAACATGTCTGGGATATGCTTAAAAGGCGAATTCGATCCAGTCCCAACCCTCCAGAGACCATCAGTCAATTGAAAACCGCCTTGGTGGCCGCCTGGGAAGAAATACCCCAGGTGGACATTAAAAATATTATCCATAGCATGTCTGATCGTATGCAGGCGGTTATCAGGGCCAGAGGTGGAAATACCCGTTATTAATTTTAAGTAACACAACCTAATTTTGTAAAAAAATAAAAATAATTAAACATTTGCATTTAAGTTCCAAATAAAGATTTAATTTTTACCACAAAAAAAGAACCTTGTGTCGCGTTTAATTTTGATAATAATCCACATAACGCGCTTGGGCCACATAGCTATAGGACGCGTTTAACTATTATTTGAGATATAAAGTGAATTTAGGGTGGTTATAAAAAAATGTACACGAAGGCTAAGCCATTAAGAAAGTTCAGATCTGTTCATAATAAATAAGTGCGCCCTATAGTTATACTCCACCGATTTTTTAATCAGTTATATTTTTGCTAAATGCGCAACTCAGTTAAGTTGAAAAAAATGAAGGTGATATTTCAATGTTTAATTTCTTTTTTCAAAGCTTTGCTTTTTGCTTTATGATTATTTAAAAACCAGTAACATTAACCAAGATATTTGATTGATCACAAATTCATATTTTCATGCAGTTAGCTACCACTGTCGGTTCACAGTTTACTCCAATATAGCATGAATTCGCGCTCGAATTTAAGACAAAACATTTTATCGTTGTTGTCTCACTCTGTTTATGTAGGATTTGTATGAAAGAAAGAATTCTCTTTATTTTGATGTATGATGAACATTATAATAAAGTCAATTTAGGTGTGAAACTGAATCTGATACTAGTTCCTGAATAAAAGACAGAGCATACAAGCTTGGGACTTTGATGGGTTAATGATAAAACTCACTTGTTTTCTTTTTCACCTACTCCTCTGTTATATGCCAAGACAGTCTTTTCTTTTTCTTCTCTTGTTTTAACAATCTATATCTAATATACTAGGGATAACTAGGTAATCTTATTTATATTTTCTTTTTTTTTTCTTTTTTATAATTACTAATTTTATTTTAAACTCACTTGTTTCAGATATTTAAGAGCTGAAGTGAATAGTCATCAAAATGGATCTTATATGTAAATACCTTCTAATATAAGATTTATAGGGGAGTTAGTCTTATGGTCTTATTCATATTGAGTTAAGAGTAAGTGTGAAGACTAAAAATCATAAAGAAGCCTTCAAACTCACTATAACTCAATATGAATTAGCCCATTCGTAATGAACCTATGATAAGTTGTTACAGAAAATTTTGTTATATAAAAATAGTGAATATATATAGTTTTTATTTTAATTCTACTTTTTATTTCTCTAAACTTTTTTCCAATTAGCAAAAAATACACTCATTACACATCCATGGTCTAGGATCTATATATGTACTTGAAGTAATGAAGAATAAAATACTACTAATTATAAATTCAATTCAAACAAGTAACACTGGTGTTATGTGAGCATAATTTACAACTCTGTGGTGAAATCCCAGACACAGACTGGGAATCAAATGCAGGCCTTTTGTGCGTTTGTAAATGGGTGCACACTATTTTACTCTATGAATGTTGTTCTAGATTAAGGTCTTTAGGTGCTAAACTGTACAAAATAAATTTTAAGTACAAAGAATAACTAAAATAGTTAACAGGATGTCGGGAATAGTTATGAGAAGTTCCAATATCCCATCATTGTTGTTTAAGTCATATCTGATGGCCTGTGTGGTTATGCAGGCTAAGCCATAGCTGGCCTAACAGAGGCTCCGGGTTTGATTCCTGGTATGGTAAATTTCAAAAACAATTTTTCTCTGTTATTTACTATGGTTTCTGTGTCTGGGATCGGCCCCAGAGTAGTTCATTACATGTTACCCATAACACAAGCATATCTTGTTTCATTTGGGGATATACATATATACAATATGTGTGTATGTCTGTCAATTAACAAAAAATGTTTGAGACCAGAAATGTGTTGGCTTAATCCCTGGTATTGTGAAGTTACATAAGGAACAATAACTAGTTTCCATCTGGTAAGCCAACCACCCACTTGTTTAAACAAATAAGTAGGTAGATGGCTTAATTTAAATAATATTGCTTGCTTCAGACAATATTATTTCAATCAATATTTTTAATAGAGAATATAGGACGCTTTCCTGTCCTTATGCAACTTGTGCTGGAGGACGGGAAAGGTTCCCAAGGACTGGAGGCGCGCTGTCATCGTGCCCTTGTATAAAGGCAAGGGGTCACGTATGGAGTGCGCCAGCTACAGGGCCATCAGTTTGATCAGCACAGCATCTAAAGTGTATGCGAAGATTATTGAAAGGAGAATGAGAGTGGTATCCGATGGATTACTGTGGGATGCACAAGGGGGCTTCAGAAATGAAAGGGGATGTATGGATCAAGTTTTCTCGCTCCGCAATATCGTGGAGAAGCAACTGGCTATGGGCCGGAAGGTTTTCTGCGGTTTTGTGGATCTAGAGAAAGCATTTGACAGGGTTGTGCGGAAGGACCTCTGGGACATATTGCCCGGATATGGGATCAATGGCCAATTGCTGCGTGCTGTGCAGTCCACTTACGAGGACTGTATGGCATGCGTGCGGGTGGACGGCAGCCTGTCGCCCTGGTTTGACGTCAATATTGGCGTCCGGCAGGGCTGCGTGCTGTCGGCTTTGCTGTTCATCCTATATCTGGACAACTGTCTCCAGAGATTAAGATTGATGGATGTTGGGGTGCGGATGGGTGATCTAGTTGTTAGCACTTTGCTTTATGCGGATGATGCCGTGCTTTTAGCCGAATCGCCATCAGAACTGCAAACACTAGTCACGATGATGAAAGATGACTGTCAGGCGAGAGGCTTACATTTGAACTCGAAGAAAACAAAGGTTATGGTGTTTGAAAGAGAAGAAACCAGAACGAATGCAAGGATAATGGTCGATGATGTTATGCTGGAACAAGTGAATGAGTTTGTATATCTTGGATGTGCTTTTAGCAGGGATGGAAGGTACACCGCTGACATAGAAAGAAGAGTAAATTTGGGGAATAGTGTGAATGGAGCGTTAGGAAAACTTCTAGGCGCTAACAACCTCAGCCAGAAAGCCCAGCTTGCCATACACAACGCGGTGCTGGTACCTACGCTCACGTATGGAAGCGAGAGTTGGGTATGGAACAGAGCATGAAAGTAGAGTAAACGCGGTCGAGATGCGAGCACTGCGCAAAATCTGCGGAGTGACGCTCGCGGACCGCGTTCGTAATACCGAAGTAAGAAAGAGAGTTGGTCTGAAAGAGAGTGTCGGGGTGAAGATAAGGAAAGGAATGCTCCGGTGGTTCGGGCATGTGGAAAGAATGTATGATGAAAGAATGACTAAACAGATATACAATGCAAAAGTGGATGGATGCAGAAGTCGCGGAAGGCCACGACACACCTTCCATGATCAAATTGATCGTGTATTAGCAGAAGGTGATGTCAGGAGCCTTAAGAACAGACGAGCGTGCATGACAAGAGCTATGAATGTCAAAGAAGCAAGTGAGGTGTGTAAGAATAAGCCTGTATGGCGCTCTGTTGTTCGTGCCTACCCCGCAAGGGACCTGGCGTGAAGTTATGTATGTATGTATGTATGTATTTTTAATAGGTAATTATACATGCAGGAACGGAGAAAGAATACAATTTCTTGCATTGGGGCGGCCTGTCCTAAGAGGCGACAATACAACTCACAGCCAGGTGTTATGGCATTTGCCCGACTGGATGACTACCAGCTCCGGTCTAAAGTATGTCGCCATAACAACCTTGAGTTGTGTTCTGGAATTAGTAACCAGGTTCCAGTCTCCATTAAGAGAGTAGCAGCGCATTTGTAGCACCTTTGGAGTTGCAAATTTCCATAGGTGAAGGTAACCGCTTTCCATGAAGTGGGCCGTCTGCCTGTCTACTGAACTCCTGCAATAAAAAAATCCTATTAAATTCTAATATAATAATTCTATTAGAATAATTCCTGTAGTTTTTTTATCAACCAAATATGTTACAAAAAAGAAAACTGTGGACAATTAAAAGTATAGACATCAAATGAAGTTAAGCATTTGAAAAACTTATGTGTGCAAACTTATGTAATATACATTTGGTTAGCGTCTGTGGTTCATAATAATGTATCCACTGGAAACTAGAGATGCTACGACTATTCGGCTGCTATTCGGTATTCGGCCGAATACCGAAACAAAAACGTGAAAAATAAAATGCACGTATTGTTTAAAATTTTACATATTTCCATGAAAAATTATCGTTAAACCTCGTTATAACAATGGTAAATTGCGATTTTAATTATTTTTTAATATTAATTATACGCTACGGCCACATTTTTAAAATGTCAGAATCAAAGAAAAAATAATTTTAAATCGCGCTTAAAACCTTAAAACATAGTTTTAATTATGTGTACCTATCATTCACGAGAACGTAAGAAAATACTTCACAAATTATTGTTTCAATACTGACCTGATACACGCGAATTGCACATATCTTACACCCAACATACGGTAGCCGAATATTGGGCGCTTCGGTCAAACCAATATTCGTGTCATCTCTTTTGAATCCATCTTTATCCATACTACTAATGTATTATTTTACTAAGTTCTTATAATGCGTATCACTGCGACGTGATCTGTTTCTTAGTCCAACATTGGGTGTCCTTTCTTTAGACGGCTTCACTCTGAGAGTAGGGAACTTTGTCGGTTTGAACAAAAAATGAAACCACCCAATTGAAATGATACTGATTTTAAATTTTAATAAAACACTTAGAAATGTTTGAAAGAACAATTTAATCACAATTAAATCCGCTGCCTGGCGGGGGGCGCTAGTCATATGGTGGGGAGGTGACTGCGGGAATCCAAGTCAGCCTTTTTACCCTTGGTGGGGTGGGTACGCTCGTTGACTATTAACTGGGGCAGCAGAGGTGACGACTGCACCTGTAACGTACAAGATTGTTAATTATATGTTTAAAGTGTATTTGTTTTTTTCTATCTACAGTACAACGTCAACAGATAACGTCAGAAGCTAACGTTCCACCTGATGGAAAGTAGTTACCTTCGCCTATGACCATTTGCAAGACCAGTTACTAACACGCTAACTACCTCGAAGAAATTTAATTACCTACATCTTCTCGAATATAAACCTCAACAGGGGAGCCTATTCCAAATCTAAGCTGCGCAAGAAAAACATTCTTAGAACACGAGTGTAGGGGCTCTTCTGCGAGCCGGCGGTTTCCGCAACTCGACGACAAACCGTCTATTTTGCGTGCGAGGGTGGACGAGGCTTTACTCCATCCAGCCCAACTCCTTCAGGAAGTCCACCAGCTAGCTAAGGGCTCAATTTAAGAAGTAAGGAAGCAGCCCAGCCGATCGCAAGAGGTGTGGATGTAAACAAGTTCTGAACAGTTCCTCGCCTCGCCATTAAGGGTGACAGCAATGGCTGTGAATTATGAACGACAATGCCTTTTTCTTTCCTTACACCTCTGCAATATAGTAAGAGGGGATGCATCGGAGGCAGAATATACATACAAACAGAATCTTTCACAGTTTCCGAGGGCCATAGAACTGCAAGATATATCGATATGTATGTCAGGATAGTCAAGAGTCAGGACCTTGAGAACCAAAGAGCCCGTCCAGCCATAACCCATCGGTCCCCTCGACTCAACTAACTACTTACAGAAAATAATCGATATGCTAAGAACAACTCTGGCTGTAATAATAACCGTGGAAAAAGAAAATCACCTCACGTTATACTCTGTTAAGACACGTCATGTTCGACTTTTCCTATTCATTTACCCTTGCCCTTCTTTTTGGTTCCAACAGACGTGGTGTCTGTGGTTGTTATTGTCGATGGTGCATCAGGTTTCGCTTGGACAGGCATTCTGTGCTGTGGGATTAGGAAAGAAATCAGGTTTTAGGAATGCATTTTTTTTATTGCAGTTCAGCAGACAGGCAGACGGCCCACTTAATGGAACCCGGTTACCGTCGCCTATGGACATTTGCAACACCAAAGGTGCTACAAATTTGCCACTGCTCTCTTAAAGGAGACTGGTATTAATGCCGGAACACATATCAAGGTTGTTATGGCGGCATATTCTAGACCAGGGGTGGTAGCCATTCAGTCGGGCAAATGCCGTACCACCAGGCTGTGGGTTGTTTTGTCGCCTCTTACGACAGGCCGCCTGGCCTCAGGAAATTGTATTCTTTCTCCGTTCCTACACGGATATATCGTGAATTTTTTAACTGGGCCTTCGTGGCCAAATCCTAAACTATACGAAATAGCGAAAAAAAGGAGTCTCGTGACCGATTTTGACGAAAAATAAAGTGGTATCAATCAGATTTTTGAAAAATCAATTACCCTTCCCAGGAATCGTATCTGCTGATTTTGAAACAATAAACGCATCCCTGTATTATTACACCAAATCATAGGCTAGCTTGTAAGGATCAATTTCTGTGAAGAAATGTCAAACTGGAAACCAAGGGAAAGGCTTGTTTTTGAACAAAATATTCTATTTTTATTTTTAGTTGACTTGCTAGCGCTATCGCTGTCCTGCATAACGGTAGCGTTATACAGAGAGCACGCTAGCTATGCAAGTCCAGGGACTTGTTAGTGATATGGCTATATTTAACAATCGATCCAGGGATTCCCGTTCTGGCACAAACGCAGGGCCGGATCTAGGAGAGGGTAATTGGGGGATGCCCACCTGCCCATGGAGTGACCAAAATTGTGTGTAAGTATTTATTTATATTTTATAATCTATTTCAAATAGGCTTTCCTACAAAATATTAATTTTAATAATATGAAAATTTATTTAATCCTGTTACTACTTAATAATAATCTTACACTACTTAGAATCACGATGTTTATTTCTCTACTTATGAAATTTCTCACAGACCCTCCTATTTGAAATAGATAGTTAATCTATTTATGTAAATTAAGGGCAAAAATAATAACCTGTGCCCGTTTAGATTTCTCGAACTCTTCGTGATCTGATTGCGGCACTGTGAAGAGGAAATTCTCGAAGATCGGATGTCGGAGTAGCTGCTCACACGTCCACCTCATCATCGGATCCTTGTCTAGGCATTTCTGTAAACAAGAAATAATATAGCAACTCGCCTGTTTATAGTTTCGAAAGGGTCAATAGCAAATATGTATTTAATATAATGAAATTATTTTACTTGTTCATTAAACGGTCAACCATAATCGGAAATGTGCTACGCGTGCGCAAGTTTGCCGATAGCCTCATGATGTCACGCGTCGATGTCAGTAGGGTTGGCAAAAGTGGTTACATAGATAGCTGTTGCAATAAATTTATTATTGTATATACTTTACATAAGTATAGTAAGCAGTAATCGGCAAACCATCTGCGCGCAGCTTATGAGATTTTAATTTATGTTGCCTAACTTCCCTAAAAATGGAGATACCAAAGCGAAACAATAGGAAATTTGTGAGCAAACATACATACATACAAATAAATAAAATGTCAAAATGTTATGAAAGAAAGAAAGAAACGTTTATTTGTCAACAGCGTCACACACATACAATATATAAGGTTAATAGAACATTATTATATTTTAAAAGTCGTATGTCGCAGTTGGACTAATGAGGCCGACGCTCTGTAAATTGCTGCGCCGAAAGTTAATTCGACGCAGCACTGATTTTCAGTGCCTACCTCTTTCTAAGACTATAGACATTATATTGAGACCCTGATAAGAAATATAGTCTGTTACTTAATTATTAGTATTAGATATACATTTGTATTTATTACTAAAAATAAGAAGAACATTATATACATATATTAAATAGTAACGTAAATGAATAAGGAAATGGTATATAATGATGATATTACAATAACTTTTTACTATATACATATAAAAGTATATAATGTACTTATATCAAAAAGACAATCTTTGTCTATCTGTTTTCTCCGGCTAATCTCTGCAACGGCTGGACCGATTTTGTCCGGACTTTCACTGGCAGTTAGCTGATGTTATAAGTATTACGTGCTACTTTTATTTTAGAAAAAAAATGAAGGACCCACGCACACGCCGCCGCCGCCGCCTCATTGGAAGGCAAATTTAAATAAATTTAAAAGCTAATTATTCAGTAAGTAATCACAACTTGTTACAATACTTTTGGACACAATATTAACCAACATTGTCACTGAAAGGACCTGAAAGGAAGGATCTATTGCAACCGCTTTTGTATTGTAGTAATTGTACTTCACACCGCGGCAACGCCTTGTGCTTTATAAAGCCCAGGTGAGGCCGCACATGGAGTACTGCTCACACCTTTGGGCTGGAGCACCTGCCTACCAACTTAATCCCCTGCACTGTATTCAACGTCGAGCCGTTCGCGTTGTTGATGATCAGATACTAACAGACGGTCTAGATACGCTTGGCCCTAGGAGAGATTTTGCTTCTCTCTGCGTATTTTACCGACTGTATAATGGGGAATGTTCCGAAGAACTGTTTAGAATGGTGCCTTCGTCCTCTTTCTACCATCGCACCGCTCGCCATCGGTTGGGAGTTCACCCCCACTTCCTTGAGCCGCTTCGCTCATGTACGCAACGGTTCTGTAGAATGTTTCTCTTGCGTACCGTGGGGATTTGGAAAGAGCTCCCAGCCGAGGTTTTCCCACAGCGCTACGATATGGAGTTTTTCAAAAAGGGTGTCATAAAATTTCTTCGAGGCCGGCAGCGCGTTGGTGACATCTCTGATGTTTGTTGCAAACGTCCATAGGCGACGGTAACCGCTTTCCATCAGGTGGGCCGTCAGCCTGTTTGCTGTGCTCCAGCTATAAAAAAAACCAACGTAACTTAAATAAATTGTTTATGGAAATAAAAATAATTCTCTCACTTGCAAAAAATCTATAACCAATTCGTTGCTAGCATATCTTGGTGGAATCTTCTTCTCCAGTGGGTCTAACGTTGTCGGTTCCGGTAACGCCATTCCCTTAAAAATCGATAATTATTTTTAAGTTTTTTTTAAACATATTTTTAATGAGAAAACCCCAATTTCCTTAAGCTATCAAGCTTAACTACGCAACAGTTCTCGAGAAAGTTTATTCCGCCTACAACAAAGACTTGGAGGGAACTTCCCGTCGCGGTTTTCCCCCTGCGCTACGACATGGGCGTTATAAAATTTCTTCGAGGCCGGTAATGCGTTGACAACGCCTCTAGTGTTGGAAATGTCCATAGGCCGCGGTGGCCACTTGTATGTATATGTTACAGTCATAGTGATTAAATAGCTATTATATATGACTGGTCATTATATATAGTAGCAAAATTGACTAGACAATATGATAAATTAATCACTTTATCCGGATATTATTCATAGTAGCGGGTCAAAGTTAGCCAAAGTATTAAATTTAATATTTTATTATTGTAGTCTTTAAAGAAAGATACCAAATACTTGTATTGATCTCTGTGTTTTTGTTTTATGGCTAGTGAGCTTTAAATTTACTTTATAAATTAAAGTTAAATAACTTTATAACAATGATAATTAGCATAGAATTATTATCTATGACAATGTTATTTTAATTCTTAGGCAAATTTAAATATAATTTTGGGTGCGGTATAGATATACGGGACATTTATTTATTACTTGAGATATAAAATTAATTTTGGGTGGTTATAAAAAAAAATACCACGAAGGCTAAGGCGGGTGCAACTTCGCACCCGCCTTAGCCTTCTAACCTATATTAAAAAGTTCGGATTTATGCATAATAATTAAATGTGCCATGTGGCGTACATAATTTTAAAATATTTACCTATACCTACGTGTTTTATTACATTATCCAAGGCTTCGAAGATATTATATAAAATTGCTAGTTAATGTGATTAATTCTGTGTCAATTATCACTTTATCTAAATTGAGTAGACATTATAAATAATGGCTGGATAATATATATAATATCCGGATTTATTACTTTGGCTGTAACATATATACACGATGTATATAACATCGGTTAGAAAAATTTTCTGACTCATTGTGCATAGTCTTAGAATTATCAAGTGCCGGCGGTAAAAGGAAACATCGCTGTACAGAAAGTAACCTGTGCATCAAGATTACCGATGTGTGAAAGCAGCTAGCCCACGTCCGAAAAGCGTAGCTAAAGTATCGTCCATTCCTCTAAAATGCAGCAGTGGGTTTTTTTATGTAATGATATTAGTTATTTATGTAACTTTCACTTTAATGTTTTATTATTTGGCCTTTAATAGTTATTTTGCTAATAGTAAAACATCAGGCGTTTACCTGAAAAAATGTGTTCTGTGAAAATATAGTCATATGCCTTGGTAAGAGGTCTCCAAGCGTCTTCCTAATCAGGTACAGTTGGTCTAAATCACTTTTTCCAGGCCATAAAGCCTCGCTTGATAGCAGCTCCGCAAAAACACAACCTGAAAGCATGCGTTTTCTATTACTTCGGTTCATGTCTTAAAAATAAGCTTTCTGTTGGGAATACGAAAGAAGGATATTAGAAAAAACAATAAACAATTCCAGTACTTTTTCACTGTACTTAGTTGAACTTTATTGTGGCACAGTTCCTATATCTCGCCGACCGTTCATTTGCCTTACTATCGGTTAAAATTGAACACAAGATCCATACAAGCGGGCCTTTTTGTCACTTCTTTTTTGGGGGCACGCTTATTCTCGAAACTTGTAAATGTATAACTTTTTGTTTGTAGCTCCACTTCAAACAACCTATTAAAAACCCTTTTTTTGTAAAGGTTACCAAAATGTTTTTTTTTTTTTTCACTTTCTATGGCAATTTTTCGATATTTTCGCAATTTCCTTTAAGGGCACTGCGAGCCCCCGTGTGCCCCACAAAAAAAGCCCTGCATACAAGTAATGTCCAAATTCAACTAATGGTAGGGCAGATGAATGAATAGTAAGGTATAGGAACTGGCCATTAGTATATTTCAAACAATTCGTCGCAACATCATATAATACCCTTGATATTCTTATGCTGGCGCTGCGCTTACGAGCATGTTAGAGTTATAGGTCGTTTCACGCAGATGTGGCGATGGATGCAATGCGTTATTTGTGATGCAACGTTGCTTTTAATAAATGCGGCGTAGAAATTTTCAAAATATGCTCCGTGTATAACAATATATATGGAATGTAATTACGTCGCTATTTTTTTGCAAATAAAGTTTTTCTTTCTTTCTTTCTTTAATTGTTAATGAAACATCATTGTACCACAAAAGTGTATACAATCATAGTAAAAGTCAATGTCTAACGAAATATTGACAGATTACGTAATATATCCCTTCATTCGTCACATACACTCAATTTGCGCTCCACTAATTATCTCCTGTTAGCGGCACCTGCAGTGACCTGCACACTCTTCAACATTTTAATCCAACTCCTTCGCCATGCAGGCTGTCTTACTTTACAACTCTTTGCCCACTGACGTCAAAAAGGCTACATCTATTGCCATATTTAAAAATTCACTTAGGAATCATTATGTTAGTCTTACACAATAATGTATGTGCTAGTTTATTATACTTTTGACTGTAATCTGCTGTCCATGTATGTCATTTTTATTTATTTTTCCTTTGTAACAATAATTATAGATAATTTAAGAATTTATTTTAAGACAGGTTGCCTAGAAGAGATCGCTTTAAGCGATAAGGCCGCCTTTTGTTTTACCAAGTAACTATTGTCTTGTTGTACATTTTTGTAATTTTTGTTTTGGAGAACAATAACGTGTTGTCTATGTCTATATTTTCTTAAGTTTTCGCCACTTGTATACATAATAAAATTACGGTTCTAAGCGCGTTTATTGATTTGATTTATATTATTATTCGGCCGCTGAAAAGTGGCCGTGATCACGGAAGACAAAGATGTCAAGTGTCAATGAGTATTGTTAAAGTTTTATTTAGCCTACTGCCAACTTGTTCATTTTTATTATTTAGTTGTAATTTTGTTTATGGTTATTATTTTCTCTATGGGAGCCTAATCTAATTTACTACTGATGTTGGAAATTTGTATAGGTATATTCTTTGTACGTATCGGGAATGAATTGCGACTTTAATTATTGCACGGCACTATCTATATGATATTTTCTTAAGTTTTCGCGACTTGTACACATAATAAACGGCTGAAACGTCGGATAAACCAAAATCAAATAAATTACCGCGCTTAAAACCGTTAAAACGTAGTTTTATTATGCTATCTATATGCTTGTAAGTGTTCCACTACAGTGTCCTTTTTCTATAATGCATACATACCAATAGCCCAGACGTCGACCGGCGTGCTGTACATAGTGTCCCCGACCAGCAGTTCAGGCGCTCTGTACCATCGCGTGGCCACGTAGTCCGTATAGCTCTCACCTGGACCTGGGCATGTTTATACAAAAAGGAAATTGTTAGTTACATATAAAATATCAGTCAATAAACCGCTTCAGACCTCATAGGGCCTTACTTATAATCTATTTATTTATTTATTTATTTATTTATTTATTTATTTATTTCCTTTCCACCAAACATAACAATAAAGCGGAAAACACAAAAAATATCTTAACTATGGGTGGAAAAGCTGGGAGCCCAAACTAGGAAAAAAATCCTGTAATTATGGCACTCCTAACTCCTCACCCCCAACTTAAAAATACTAGTATATAGTAGCTAACACTAATGTTTATAAAATATGCAGGTAGTTTAAGTTATATATGAGTTGTGTGAGCATGTGCCTGTGGTGTGGATGCATATGGCTATGTGTATGTGTGTATGTATGTGAGCATGTGTGTGTGTGTGTGTGTGTTGGGGGGAGGTGTTTGTGTGTGCGTATGATTGTTGTTGAAATCCCATCATTGGGACTGTAAAGATAATTATTTAAAGGGTTGCATAAGGTTTTCAGTGTTTTCATAATCCATTTTTAATAGAAAAGATTTGACTTGCTTTTTGAGTTCGTAGTGTTTTAATTTGTACAAGTCATTAGTTAGCTTTGAACTTATTTTGTTGTATATAAAAGAACTAAGAAAACAAGCATGTTTTTGAGCAAATGTTGTTTTAAATGTTTCATTTACAAGTATTTTGCCTTTTATACGTTTAGTGCATTGTAATATCGAGTTATATGGTAAAACACGATGTTGATGTCGACATATTTGTAATATGAATATTTGCCTTACAGATAGCACTTGCCACTCTTGATATAGTAAACTAGTAGGGTAACGAAAAGGCCGTCCCAGGCCAACCTTTAAAACAGCTCTTTGCGCTTTTTCAAGTGGTAGTAGGTGAGTTTTATAAGCACCACCCCACGTCGTTATGCAGTATGAAATAATGGTATAGCAAAGTGCATAATAGATTGTAAGCAAATTTTTAATAGTAGCTGCGTGACGTATTTTCCGAAAAATAACAATTAACTTTCTCACTCTAGCGACCAGTAATTGAATATAGGGCTTATATGTAAGTTGATAATCTATTATAATGCCCAAATATTTTACATTGTGGCAATTTTCTAAGATTATACAAGCATTATTTGTTCTATTTGATTTACAGGAGCAGTTTTTTACATGAGCTACTAGCTTAAGATCTGTTTCATTGTTTATGTTTTTTGTCTGCAGTGAAAAAGTGACAAATTTAGTTTTGCTCGGATTTATAGTTAATAAACTACTTGTTAATGATACACAAATATCATCAAACCCCTTTTGTGCATATTTAAAGACATCATCCCAACACTCGCCTTTAAACAGTAAAACTGTGTCATCGGCAAAGGATATAAGTTTGCCGTGTTGTATTTTAGTTTCACAGACATCATTAATGTAGGCCAAAAAGAGTGTTGGACCAAGAATACTTCCTTGAGGAACTCCGTAAGTGACGGGTATTTCTTGGCTGAAGTAATTGCCTATTTTCACAGTTTGAGATCTGTCACTAAGGTAGCTCCTAAAGAGTTCAAGCTGTTTGCCACGTATTCCGAGACGTTCTAACTTTCTCAATAGAAGCGGGATGCTGACTGTATCAAATGCCTTGGCCAGGTCTAGAAATATCGCCAAACATTTTTCCCCTTGATCAAGTGATCTCGCTATAAAGTCATTTAGATTTGATACAGCATCTGAAGTTGACATTCCACGTCGAAAACCGTATTGATTTTCCGAAATTAATTTATATTTTTCTAAATAGTTCACAAGACGATAATTTATAACTTTTTCAAGAATCTTGGAAATTGATGGCAATATAGAGATTGGTCTATAGTTAGTCAATTGTGATTTGTCCCCAGACTTAAAAATAGGATAAATGACAGATTTTTTTAACGCAGAGGGAAATACAGACTTTGAAATACTTAAGTTACAAATGTGAGTAATAGGGGCAACCAGATAGTTTATATTTTCTTTAATAATCCGCGTAGAAATATTGTCTAAACCAGTCGAACAATTTGATCTCAATCCGTTAATTATTGATGTGACCTCTTTTTCATCCGTACCTAAAAGACCAAAGGAGTTATACAATTTGGATGATTTCGCAACAGTGTCAATAGTATCACCAGTCTCAGCTCTAATTTTTTCTGCTAACCTACTACCAACATCTGCAAAGTAAGTATTAACAATGTTAACAGCTGTATGCGGGTCTCGATTACGATGTAATAGGTCTTCTGATACAGACTTTTTGGGTTTGTAGTTTGTAATGTTGCTTATTACCTGCCAGGTTTTTTTAATATCGGTGCCTGCTTGTTCTAGCTCTCTTTTTTCATAAGCGTTCTTTAATTTTCTGGTCATATCTGTACAAAAATTCCGGTATCGTTTGTAGATGATATTTAGAGTTTCATCATTGGGATTATTTCTAAGTTTTAAGTGTAGTTTATCTCGATGGCGGAAACAACGTAGCAGGCCCTGTGTGACCCAAGGTTTCATTGGTATTTTGCGTCTGTGGGTTAGCTTCATTTTAGTAGTACAATCATTAGTAATATTTTGTAGTTTATCTATAAATATATTCGTGGCTTCATTAGCATCAAACGTTTCTACAACTTCGGTGAATGATGTCTCAGATATAATTCTTGATACTTTAACAAAATCAATTTTCTTTATATATTCGCAAGATTTTTCATGTTTAAAATTGTTTAAAAGAACTACAACTAAATCATGATCAGTTACCGTGTTGTTAACTACAAGTGTTATTGGGTCATAGTGTTGGGTTTTTATGAATGCATGATCTAGGCAACTCGATTCCCTTGTTGGATATGTGTGTGAGGGGAGAAGCCCATAAGAAGCCAACAAGTCCATATAGTCACAAGCTCTACGGTCATTTGCACTAGGACTAATATTTATATTAATGTCTCCTACTATCATGAGATTTTTATATTTATTTAATTGGCTGAGTGTTGTATTTAGGTTTTCTAAGAAAACGTCAATGTTAGTTTGTGCTGGTGATCGATACAAAGAAACTATAGCAGTGGATTCGTTTATTATTGAAACCAAACAATTTGCATGATTAAAATTTGGTTCATAAGTAGTTTCTTTGAGTATCGTCTTAATATAGATTATAACACCATCATTTTGTAATGGGTTTTTAGTTGTGTAATAGACTGTATATCCTGGAATATCGCTAGGTACAAAATTATGAGATATCCAACATTCTGTAAGTATGATTAAATCAGGGTTAATTTTACTGTGGTTAAGTAGAATTATAAATTCATCCAAGTTTTTCGCAGCGCTTCTAATGTTTTGAATAACTACTTTTAATTTATTTTCACTACTATTCAAATATTGTTGACAGTCCTCGAAGTTACATTTGTAACACTTTGATGCTGATACAGAATCCATGTCATTACATATATCATTTATGTGTGTACTCATGGTTATTAAAAATTAGAGAGTGGAAAGCACTCTCTTTTTATAAAATAAAAACAAAAATATATAATGACATAAATTTCCATATAAGATCTTGTATTTAGTGACGTCGAGGTTATAACTTTGTAAAGGGGGTTACTAATGTTTAACACTCGATACATTTTACAAGTAGTCAAGTGTGTGTATGCATGCATGCATACATGCATGCATGCATGTAGATAAATTATTGTGCATATAAGGTGTGTTAAATGTATGTGTATAAGTGGTCGTGTGCTGTAGTCATAACAAAAACTTATTCTAAATAATAACTTTGCATTAAGTATACAATACAACTGAGAGATTAGAGAAAAATACAAGTGAATATTATTTAATATGAAAATGTGTAACACTACAATGTTGTTAATCTCAATATAGCGAAACGGAGATATGTTCCTGTCCAAGTTTTCTAAGGATTTTTTCCGATACAACTCTGATTCGTTTCGCACCATCTTCTTTTCGCAGGTATATCTGTCCGTATGCTGCCCAGCAGTATGTATACTCAAACTTTTTGGCAAACTCTCGGGCGCGAAAAAATAAAGTTTTAGTAGATTTTGTTAAGTATTCAGATATATAGATTGGTTTATTTGGTCCTCCTAAACCAAGGTTTCCAGTATGTAACTTTTCTTTATTTATTTCGTTGTATTTCTTTAGTCCTTTAAGTATACGTGATTTTATATCAGTAGTTGAAAGTTCAAGCAATATCGGCTTGGATGTCTCTGGTTTGCCCTGCAAGCGCCTTACTTCGCGAATGTCAGAATAATCGTTTCTTAAATTTAAAAAAAATTCTCCGCATCTGATTAATGAGAATCTCAACCATAAACTCCTCTTTAGTCGAATATTTTGGGTACAACCTACGTTAATCACTCAAATTTCGTTTATAATATGTGCTCCTCTTAGGTAGTCTTTCATCCGTGCAGGAACGGAGAAAGAATACAATTTCCTGCGGCCGGGCGGCCTGTCGTAAGAGGCGACAAAACAACCCACAGCCAGGTGGTAGGGCATTTGCCCGACTGGATGGCTACCACCCCCGGTCTAAAGTATGTCACCATAACAATTTGAGTTGTGTTCTGGTATTAGTGACCAGGTTCCAGTCTTCCTTAAGAGAGTAGCAGCGCATTTGTAGCGCCTTTGGTGTTGCAAATGTCCATAGGCGATGGTAACCGCCATAAAGTGGGTAGTCTGTCTGTCTATTGAACTCCTCCTATAAAAAAAAGGTAATCACGTTTATAAGTGAAAAAAAGATATTCATTGATTAGGGTCGGATTCTGATTCCCTTACTTAAGTGATGCCTAATCGTTTCTTAACGAAATTATTATACGTAAGGCCGATAATGTTTAAAAAGGACAGCATATTAAACTGTCCTCTCTTATCCAAGTTCGATTAACAAGTTTCAAACTTCGGTTATTATGTATTTATTTTCAAAGTGCTTACGTGATTAAATTTCGCAATTATGCGAAAGATTAATCTAACAATTTTTATGTGCACAGTATTTCAGCCTTCGAACATTTATAATGTTACCAAACTTTAACTAAAATTGGTTTATTTTTTATTAAGCAAACTCTGGGTCCGTGGGTTCCTAACGCCCTAAAGATCTACCGTGACGTCGCCAAACGTCTGGTAGACGCCATACGCGACCAGAAGGCAAGCATCTATTTTGCTCAAAGATTAAGCGTTGCTTTACAACATGGCAACGCCGGCAGCCGCATTTTTTAATGTTTAATTAATTATATGTTTTAAGTTAGTTTTAGTTCGATGTTATTCAATTTAAGATAAGATATACAATTTACCAATTAAAGATTAAGCCAACTAGCCTAAACATACAAATATTAATATCAAGTTTAGCTGTAATTCAAAACTGGTTATTAATATACGCATAATAAATAATATCATGATAAGTGCGGAACTCAGATCGACGGATATACGCAACGAAGCTTCCTTATATGTTGTTTACTACGTTAGAAGCAAGTTAAACAGAGTCTAGAGTAGAGTGTTTAACTTTGGAGGCTTTGCACTCAATCACTGCTAATGATTTGAAAAAGGAAGTACATCACGTAAAGACGCTTGAAGACGGATACTGGTATAAAGATAGATTGGTTGACGAGTTTATCATCAACACAGGAAACGATAGTGATTTAGAGACAATAGACTTAGAAACCGATTCTGAATCGGATTTAGATTATATGAATGCAGCTGAAGAATTAGGTTAGATTTTTAAAATGTAATACACGTTGAAAATTATTCAAATACTTATATGGTTTTATTTTAAAGATAATTGCAATTATCATAAATGCTTCTATCTACCCTCATAAACCCCACCTTGTACTTATTGTAAGATATTTTTTGTTAGCTGTACTTTTTAGGTGCGGATGACGTCACGAAATTGTTAATTTAACAAGGTTCCAGCGCATTAGCAATTTGGCGGGGATAATACTTTTTATATCGGGAATCCCGCGGGAATTTGCTGGGAACGATTTAAATTAGCCATATTAAGAAAAACGAATTCCAAAATTTCAATGTATTTTTTTATTCTCTATAGCAAATATATTTAAAGAAGGGAAATATGTATTATGTAGTATATAGTTACTACGCGGATATTATGTATGTTTATGTCTTACACAATGATTTATGGCTACCGGCAGATGAAAATTAAACCAAGCCCTTTATCAAAAGACCCAACATAATCCGATTTACTGATTAACTATAATCACCCACCTATGTGAATAAATATTTCCGGAATTAATTTAATTTGATTTGAGATTTAATCAATTTAAATAATTAAAAAATTTGGTAAGTATGTAACAGAGCACGACCTATGAAGGATTCTGTAGAGGTAACAACTGTCGTAAAGTGATTTATTTGTCCTTACGATCCAGATTTGATATAGATAAAATAATTTATCTGTTAGTTCAGTTAGGTTTCTATCGGATACATTTCGGGGAGTGTTCCTTAGAATTGCACGAGCTGATTTCTCCATCCCCTTTTTACCATCGGACAACCAGACGGACCGGTTTGCGCCATAGTTACATGGTGGAGACACCACCAGTCAGAACCAAGCGTTTCGCTTCATCATTTCTGGTGCGCACTGCCGAAGAGTGGAATTTGAAGGAGTCTGTTTTTCCTGACAAATACAATCTTGAAGTCTTCAAATCACGAGTGAATAGGTATCTTCTAGGTAAGCCTGCTCCATCCTAGACTGCGTCATCACTCAACATCAGGTGAGACAGTGGTCAAACGCAAACCTATACTTCCCTAAAAAAAAGTTATCATAACGATATAATATAGGTTCTAGTATCAACCTACACAGATATTGATGTTAAATGGATTGGAATAAATCGAAAATAACATAATAAAAGAAATTTCTCTACGAATTCTTGACCTTAAACCTTCGCAGACAATGATTAATGGCCTCCGGGGAAATGCCAGGACCCCTACCTAAAAATAACTGGAGCTAAATCAACCTTGCCGATTATGTATTAAACTTCTGCAGAATTTATATTCGTATAACGTTTCGGCAACTGTCAATATAAATTGAACGGATAGAGTAGGATTAGCAATGGCGATTCCTTGAGCCTATACGGTCAGCATCGAACTTTACAATATTATTGTGGCTAGATAGTGTCTTACCGCTTCAAGAGATCTCTTCCACTGCACTGTTCTCATTGCATTTGCGTTTCATAAAACCATAGTGTTACGAGTTGCAGGACTCGGATTAAAATGCCGTTAGAATTACTATAGAATTTATTAGAACAATTCAAGCACGTATAACGCAGTTACAAATATAACTGAACACAAACAGTACAAACGTAATGTACGGTTCAATAACACGCGCAAAGTCTGTCACTATATAGATCACCGAATGTACATACGTCTTGCCTCGCTTGTGGTTATCGCTTGACTGCCCCTCCCTCCCTTGGGGCATTGCTTTATACTGTACAATTACAATATGTCTGTTTGACCACGTGGACTGAATTTCCAAGAATCACACCTGCCTATCTAACTATCATAAATGATTACAATACACAATGGGTTGTTTTTCTAATTACTAATTTTAAACACAAAGCAAACAAAAGAAGTCCAAATGCCGAAAAAGCTAATAAAATGTCTATAGGTATGCAAGTGTGAATTTGTCTTTTGTTGGCGTTCCGGTCGTAACAATAGTTTCAACTAGGAACTTCTACGAAAGCCAGTTTCACGACATTTATATACGTGAAGGTCTTCTACTTTCATGTACCTTGGATATAATTATTTCCCATGGAACATGTACACAATACGATACGTTCATTCGTCTCACAACAGAAGGTCAAGGTTCAAACGTGAATCGTTACGAAATTGTGACGCTGTTAGTAAACCTTACGCGATTGGGAAACTATAGGAATATACAAATGTTGGCTAATTATGATAGGTTTGCTAAACACAGTATAAACTCTATATAAGGACACTGAAGGGACTGTGCATTTTATGGGGTTATAGAGAGTTGTCGTTAGATGGAGGGAAGTCTGTTATATTGTTTGACGTCTTTTGCTGCACCAGTAATTTTGTTGTATTTTATTTACTTATTATACTAATATCTTGCGATATTGATGACTCTTGATGATAAAGAAAGTACTTAGAAATTTTGGGTATTTTGGAATTTCTTAGACATTTCGGTATGCATGATGCTGCCAGTCGAGTTTATTACGGGCTAGGATAGCAAAGCGATAAAAGAACGTGCACAGCAGCGCAGCTTCAACTAATTTTGGCAACTTAAAAGGTATTTTTCATTATTAATTGTTGTAGTTATTGGGAGTAGATGTAATGCTATATAGAGTGTATGATTGTATGGAAGACAAGCTAAACCAACCAAAGCCAAATGATTTCGATCCTTAAGGGAGTTTTTCGTTAAAGCGAGTAACGTTAATGGAGTTTATCTACCTGGTGATAAGCCGGTTTGTGGGCCTTTTCAAGAAGTGGAGGCACAGGCGAGAGCGTACCAATTTCGGGGAGCTTGAAAGAATAAAATGTGAAAAATTGGAAGATGTTAGTGTAAGGAGTATGTATGCGCGCCTAGTCGAAGAAAGGCTTGCAAAGGCGGACTTCTCCGACTTAGATGTGGATAATGACTGGGATAGTATGAAGGAAAGTATAGTGGAAAGCGCAAAAGAAGCATGTGGATGCGCAAAGAGGCATATAACAACGAAAGGTGACGAATGGTGGGACGCAGATGTTAAATCTAGCGTAGAGAGAAAGAGAAAAGCCTGGCTGGATTATATTGCATCTTTGCATCAGAATGACAGTATGAAAGAGATGAAGAAAGAAATTTATCGCCTCTGCAAGAATGAAACCAAAGCTTTAGTGAAAGAGAAGCGTGAAAGAATAAAATTGAAAGAAGAAGAGAAGCTGACGGAGAACTTCGAGGCGAATACCAAACTCTTTTGGAGAGAGGTTAAGAAGTCTCGGGGTTGTTCGTCAGCTTCCAGAATGGAAAGAATAAAATCTAAAGCAGGGGACATTCTTGCTAACCCACAAGAGGTTTTAGCGCGATGGAGTGAATATTTTAGAGAAATGTATGATAATATCTCGGATGCTGGCACCACGACTGAGTCTGTGACCGACTTCGAGGAGTCAGCATCCGAGATCACTTTGGAAGAGATCGAATGGTCGATAAGAAGTCTGAAAAATGGAAAGGCAGCAGGAATCGATAGTGTGTCTGCTGAGATGATCAAATATGGTGGAACCTGCGCCCGGGACGCTTTCCTGTCCTTATGCAACTTGTGCTGGAGGACGGGAAAGGTTCCCAAGGACTGGAGGCGCGCTGTCATCGTGCCCTTGTATAAAGGCAAGGGGTCACGTATGGAGTGCGCCAGCTACAGGGCCATCAGTTTGATCAGCACAGCATCTAAAGTATATGCGAAGATTATTGAAAGGAGAATGAGAGTGGTATCCGATGGATTACTGTGGGATGCACAAGGGGGCTTCAGAAATGGAAGGGGATGTATGGATCAAGTTTTCTCGCTCCGCAATATCGTGGAGAAGCAGCTGGCATTGGGCCGGAAGGTTTTCTGCGGTTTTGTGGATCTAGAGAAAGCATTTGACAGGGTTGTGCGGAAGGACCTCTGGGACATATTGCCCGGATATGGGATCAATGGCCAATTGCTGCGTGCTGTGCAGTCCACTTACGAGGACTGTATGGCATGCGTGCGGGTGGACGGCAGCCTGTCGCCCTGGTTTGACGTCAATATTGGCGTCCGGCAGGGCTGCGTGCTGTCGGCTTTGCTGTTCATCCTATATCTGGACAACTGTCTCCAGAGATTAAGATTGATGGATGTTGGGGTGCGGATGGGTGATCTAGTTGTTAGCACTTTGCTTTATGCGGATGATGCCGTGCTTTTAGCCGAATCGCCATCAGAACTGCAAACACTAGTCACAATGATGAAAGATGACTGTCAGGCGAGAGGCTTACACTTGAATGCGAAGAAAACAAAGGTTATGGTGTTTGAAAGAGAAGAAACCAGAACGAATGCAAGGATAATGGTCGATGATGTTATGCTGGAACAAGTGAATGAGTTTGTATATCTTGGATGTGCTTTTAGCAGGGATGGAAGGTACACCGCTGACATAGAAAGAAGAGTAAATTTGGGGAATAGTGTGAATGGAGCGTTAGGTAAACTTTTAGGCGCTAAGAACCTCAGCCAGAAAGCCCAGCTTGTTATACACAACGCGGTGCTGGTACCTACGCTCACGTATGGAAGCGAGAGTTGGGTATGGAACAGAGAGCATGAAAGTAGA
This sequence comes from Dendrolimus pini, assembly GCA_949752895.1. Taxonomy (NCBI): domain Eukaryota; kingdom Metazoa; phylum Arthropoda; class Insecta; order Lepidoptera; family Lasiocampidae; genus Dendrolimus; species Dendrolimus pini. The sequence goes on along the minus strand of OX457142.1, from coordinate 3,321,927 downwards.
GTAAACGCAGTCGAGATGCGAGCACTGCGCAAAATCTGCGGAGTGACGCTCGCGGACCGCGTTCGTAATACCGAAGTAAGAAAGAGAGTTGGTCTGAAAGAGAGTGTCGGGGTGAAGGTAAGGAAAGGAATGCTCCGGTGGTTCGGGCATGTGGAAAGAATGTTTGATGAAAGAATGATTAAACAGATATACAATGCAAAAGTGGATGGATGCAGAAGTCGCGGAAGGCCACGACACACCTTCCATGATCAAATTGATCGTGTATTAGCAGAAGGTGATGTCAGGAGCCTTAAGAACAGACGAGCGTGCATGACAAGAGCTATGAATGTCAAAGAAGCAAGTGAGGTGTGTAAAAATAAGCCTGTATGGCGCTCTGTTGTTCGTGCCTGCCCCGCAAGGGACCTGGCGTGAAGTTATGTATGTATGTATGTATGTATAATATATGAATCAGGGTTAGGCACGCGTTGCTCGACATTTGCTGAACTGCACCTATTCACGACATGCCACAGATAGCAACAAAGGTTCCCGGTACGGCCGATTTCTCTTTTAAGAATAATAGAAAAGCCGGAACGGATCGGCCGACATCCCAAGACGGCGTGGGCACGTACTCATTCATCATTCCTTGTTTCTTCTTTCAACAATCGACATCTACACACGCCACAAGCCAAGTCGCGCTACTTTATACCGAAACTAAATGTATAATAAATTAAGTATAACCAAATATATTAAAAACTGTGTTTGTATGTACCATCAGCATCTATCTGATACCATCGCTAGACATAATTTTTTTGCTATATGCATAGATTAACACCTCATATTTGTTTGTTTTTCAATGTGTCTCGCATGTGTTTAGTTACCATGTTACGTACGATGAGTTAGAGCTATCTTCCTATAGACGGCTTCTGTGGTTAAGCGGGCTAGGTCTTAGCAGGCCGAACTCGCTGGAACGCAGAAGCTCCGGGTTCGATTCCCGGTATGGTAAATTTCGGAAACGAACTTTCTGTTATTTACTATGGTCTGGGTGTCTGGAATCGGCCCCAGAGTGGTCCGTTGTATATTACCCATAACACAAGCGTAACTTGCTTAGCTTGGGGATATATAATGTGTGTTTGTCTGCCGATTATTAAAAAAAAATTAAAAACTTAAAAACTATTCCATCTACCTATTTGCATATCATATTTGGTTAACGCAATTTTCTACGACAGGATTTATGTTTCCCATCACGGTCATGAGATGGCGCTAAGTCATTCCCTTGCAAAATAGCGTTAACTTGAACGGGTTCAAGTAATAAAAAAACTCGCCCTAAGCACACCGTTCTACATATGTGTTTAACTGGTTTGTAATCACGCGACTATCCGAATGCAATTATCACCAGTCTGTTTGTGGGCACGTGAAACAAACTAGTTTTTAGTATAGTCGTGATATGCCGCAACATGGAGCAATGACCGACCATGTGTGAATTCCCTTCTCATAAAGTGACTATAGTTGAGAAACCCATTTGAACTTTCATACAAATACTGACAAACTTACTTTGAAACACTATCTTTAATAATAAACTTTCAGTAACAAAAATACAGCTAGGCAGCGTGACAAAAATTTTAGATGTAGTACAGCACATTTATGTTTGTGACTAAGACCGAAACTAAGAATAAACTCGTATCTTTGGTCTCAGCACCTTCCCATTAAATTTTACCATATTGTAACACATAAATGAATAACTGCCGAACAACTCTTAGACAAAGATAAAAAGAAATTAATATAATCTAAATTAAAAAGGAAAAAAAATGAACTAAAGGACAGATCTAACAATGCAAAAACTAACTGTAAATTATAAAGAAAACTAGCTGTCCCGGCAGACGTCGTCCTGTCGGAGAAGCGTCAGTCGATATGCCGACAGCATTAAAGTTTATAATTAACAAAGAAAAAATAGGGGTTGATCGTAGAGGGTTGAAAATTTAGCGTTGTGTGTATTTTTTAATGCTGTATCATAAAAACAACTAAATTAAATAAAATTAGGGGTGGACTACCCTTAACATTTAGGGGGATGAAAAACAGATGTTGTCCGATTCTCAGACCTACCCAATATGCACATAAAATTTCATGAGAATCGGTCAAGCCGTTTCGGAGGAGTTTAACTACAAACACCGCGACACTTTTATATATAAGATAAAAAATAATAAAATAATATTAATTATCTGTGTGTTTTGGCAAGAGTGTATGTGAGTGAGTTTGAGAGTATCAAAATAATTTATATCGAATTAAAACACCATAATTAGTTTATTTCTATAGAAACTTGACACATGACAACGTTTTTTGCAAACATTTTTTTAAGCGAACTTCTTTAGAATCGTTGTGATTTGAAACTCAATGAAACGAAAAAGTGACACTAAAAGTGACAAACACATAAAATTTAACCTCATATAATTCAAAACAAAACGCATTTCTCTTTACACGCTAGTATTCATTTTCTCTTTAAATAAAAATCAAAATGTGTGCTGGGACACATAGCAGTAGAACTTCAACGGACAAGTGGAAAAACGAATCGCAACAAAATTTTAACCTGAAGTTAAATGTCTTATTGTTACGACAATAAGACATTTCTAAGGAAGGCGTGTGGGACTCCCGGCGGCCAATCCTCCATTCTACAAAATTTTCATTAACGCTAACAAAACTTAGTTAAAAAAAAACACTGTTTCCGTAGCCAATTAACAAAAACAGTAGGCATTTGTTGCCTCAACGGAGCCTTTCATTATTCGTGGATAGACACGCACTTGGTCGATTTACTATCACGATAGTATAGTTCGATTCCGGTGAGCTGGTTCCGAATTGCAAAAATCTTGTTATTACGTTATGGAGAGGTTTGCGAATATGCGTGTGCGCACAACTGTGTCAGGGCCGGACGTCACTTCACTTCATTAGATATATTTCTGTAAATTTATGAAATATATGTTGCGTGTATTATTTTTAATCTGCACTGGAAATATTTTCTCATTGTACGCAAGCAGGTAAGTGGATACTTAAAACTTTACCGTACAAGAACGGAGGAATAATACAATTTCCTGCCTACAATAATACTATGCCGGGCGGCCTTTCGTTAGAGGCGACAAAACAACCCACAGCCAGGTGATAGGGCATTTGCCCGACTGGATGGCTACCCCCCCTGGTCTAAAGTATGCCGCCATAACAACTTTTAGTTGTGTTCCGGCATAAGTGACCCGGTTCCAGTCTCCCTTAAGAGAGCAGCAGCGCATTTGTAGCACCTTTGGTGTTACAAATGTCCATAGGCGATGGTGACCGCTTTCCATCAAGTGGGCCATCTGCCTGTCTGCTGATCTCCTGCAATAAAAAAAAAGCCGGTGGCAGGGTACTTGCTGGGTAGTTGCAGACTACTACTACTACCCCAGGTCTAGATCATGCTGTCATAAAAACCTTGAGTTGTGTTACGGCATTAGTGGCCAACTGGCCAGGTCCAGTCTCCCTTTAGAGAGCGGCAAACGTTGGTAGCGCCTTTTGTGTTGCAAATGTCCATAGGAAACTGTAACCGCTTTGCCATAAGGTGGGCTGCTTTCCCGTCTGCTGACTCATGCAATAAAAAAAACAGAACATTTCAAGAATAGAATAGATGACAGGCAAATCAATTGAGACACTGTTTATTATTTTAAGCCGAGTCTTCTGCGAGCCGTTACTATAACCGAACGGATACAGTAAAGAGGTTCTAGTATGGACGTGATTTGCGAACGAATCGCGAGCGCCCTTTTCCGCGTAATTTTAGCGATACCGTGGACGGCGCCGTATGCTGCGGCCGTTGATTTGTGGCGAAAACCAAAATTCATTGTTGTTGTCTTGAAGGCTCGCGTGTCCAAAAGGCTACCTTGCACCTTGGGCAAAACGCTTAAACGTTGCTATCCAACGTGGAAATTAAATGCGGCCAGCATTTACACAGCGACAGCGACTTGGAGTCTATTTCTAACCGACGTCGAAAAAAGGAGGAGGTTCTCAATTCGTCGGGTTGTTTTTTTTTTGCTTTTTTTATGTATGTTCGCCGATTACTCCGTGATTTATGATCCGATTTCCGTGATTTTTCATTTTACGAAAATTTTTTTGTTCTCTCTGGGTTAATGAATGGAGGAGGAGGCGGGAGGAGCTCGGGCCCCGACAGCAGCCGGCATGCCTCGATTAGCTATCCTTGACACACTTAAGGCTGCGCGTAAGACTTTTTTATCGCACTTATTTACATACTTTATTAACGTCTGGGAATTGTTTATAACCGGCAAAATCGTCTGGCGATTCGCAGGTATTATTGAAATTACTTAATAAATACGTGATATAAATTTCAGATTGCCTAAAGAATATTTTTTGGGAATTAAAAAATAATAATTTTGGAGTCGTCTGGCAATATTTAATAACCGACAAAAACGTCTTGGATTTTTTGTTTTAAATTATAGAAATTATAAATTAAAAGATAAAAAGGAATTCAAGTTGCCTAAAATATATTTTTGAATTATTTTTTTGCAAATGTTATATGCTGCGCAGTAGCGAAATAACCGCTAACTCGCTAAAACACTTTCAGGACTAGATTCGCCAATTGGCGAAATTGTAATTTTTCGCAATTTCAGCTTGCCTAAAGAACCTTCTCAAAATTCGTCATCAGCTCTTGGGCTATTATTTCTAAAGCTATTATTATTAATATATATTATCTAAAACATCTTGAACTCGGTGCAAAGTAAATCATAAAAATTACTATAATATTTTGAAAATTACTAAGCACCGACTTTAAGATCTTTTAGATAATATATATTAATAATAATAGCTTTAGAAATAAGTTTTTTTATACTTTTTGGTTTTTGAAGTCGGTTTTTTTAAACGAAGTTTTTATTTACTTATAGATTGTTATTTTATAAGTATAGTTATTGTAGTATAATTTTAGTTTATATTTATTTATAATTAGTTTAATTTATGTTATTTTTTAGTTTTATGTATGAACTTATTTATTTATTTATTGAGTATAAAGTATGAATAGTTTTCTTTTAAAATATATTTTAAAGCCTGTTTTTTATACATAAAGTTAAAGAAGAATATTCTGCCGATATAATTAGGTTTATATCTGGCTTTCCATTTGAATGAATCATCCAAAGTGATCCATATAAAGGTAAGCTTGAACCATTCAATCAAGGGCGTACCCAGGGAGGGGGTAGCAGCCTCCCCTGCATTGTATGCCTATGTAACTACTGTTGTCGATAATAGTCGTGGTAGTCAAATTACGAATCACTTTGGACTTGTGCCGTTAGTAGCTCACAACGCCCAAAATGCTACGTTAGCCGTTCCACATGGCGACAACGATCGTTATGATCGTAGCAAAAACGTCACTAATGACGTCATCCTTACGATCACACAGTTCTCACGACGACCCATGTTAAGGGTGGGCGTTGATCACAGAGCATTAATTCCTTCTATCGATTGACATTGAAAACGGCGCAATTTTCAAATCGACCAATGACATTTGTGTATTTCGTCGTTTATGACAACGCTCCGTAATCCGTTCCACTAGAGTTTATGATTATAAGTCCGCAAGCAAGTGGAACGGGAAAATCGCGGTCGTGAACATGGTCGTTGTCAGCCTCTTGTGGAACGTGTAACCTTTGCAATATAATATGCGTCAACTTTGAAAAAACCCCGTGTCACGTTGTATTCAAAATGTCGGCCGAAAATTTCCTCTAAGCTGTTATTGAACTTTGAAACGCAACTGTGAATTAAATTATGCTCATTAAGTATATGTACATACTAGTGGAGAAAACCGTAGTGGGTAACTATCCAAAATAATCTTATATTGGCATTCCGAATGATTACATATTCTGAAAGTCCGTATCGCATGTCGAAGAAACTTCTAAATGAGCAATTAATTTTGAAAAAAACACATTTAGGGTTACTAACTATTATTACGAAATTACCGTATTCCTACTGTAGAGCAATAAAATCCGGCAAGTACGTTATGCACTAAGTATGTAGGGTTCCGTACAGTTAACTACTAGCAAAGTAGCATATTTTTGTCATTTGTCTATAGAGCCATGTTATGCTTTAAATTGAGGATATCCACATCAATAACAACTCAATGGAATTTATTCAATTCTTAGTACGGCTTAGAAGACGAGCCACCTAGTGTGTACTTCTAGTACTAGTACTTCGCTATTTCTTGAAATACATTTTTCCTTTCTTTCTTTAGTGGAAAGTGTTTACCGTCACGTATGTGTTTGCAAAACTAAAGACGCTACCAATGTGCTGCCGGCCTCGAACTAATGCCGGAACAAGCTCAAGGTTGTTATGGCAGCACATTTCAATATTCTGGCGTTGCAAACATATTCAAAATACGACTCCATTGCGGTAGTGTCAAAAATTTGTATTCCATAACAAAAATTACTAAATTCTTTCCCAAATAACTACGGAGCCCTAAAGTGTCGATGCTTTTATTGTTAGAAGTAGCATGAAGCATTACCTTCTAGTAACGATTTTGTTTGTCACAAATAAATCTGGCTTGTGAAACATATTTTTTACCAAATCATAGCTTGGTAATTTTATTTGTGTTATGTAATTGTCATGGAAGAAGACTTTTAGGAATCTAACCTGATAGTCCTTTAAATCCTCCATGACTCGATGCGTACAGATCGTGTTTTACTCGCTTTTATATTTTTACAAAATAATTTGACCGCGCAGGAACGAAGAAAGAATACTAATCCTGTGGCCGGCATCTTGTCGTAAGATGTAGCCACCCACAGCCAAGAAGTAGTAGGCCTACGGCTCAAATAATGGAAATTGGTTATAGACACTTATAGACATGTGACACCAGATGTGCTGCCAATGTCAAAAAGGCGGACTGAAACCAGGAGCCCAATTCTGCTATTACTATCTCCTCAAAATCGCCAGACACTATCGTCTCGATCGTAAGTTTGCCTGATTTCTGTATTCTGTTATTTCCAATAGCGTGCCCGTAGCACGCCATTCTCTCTTCTTCTTATAATATATAAAAATGAATGTTTGTCTGTATGTCCTTTATAAAACTATACATTTGATCATGTAAGAAAGAAAGAAAAAGTATTTATTTAGTACAAGATACAGAAAGTCTTACATGATAATATATATTACAATTAATTGTGATGTCCTAAAAAGGCTCTTGCTCAGCATAATGCTAGTTTTACAACTAGCGCTGATCTTCCGCAAGTACCTCCCAGTGATGCCACGGCTTAGCTCCACAAAGCAAATTAAAACTATAAACATTCGTTATTGAATTATGCAAAATATAAATTGTACTAATAAATAAAAGAAAACAAACAAAAAAATAAAAAAATAAAAACAGCGGACAGCAGTGACGAACAAGACAGAAATGAAAAATTGGTAATGGTTTGATATAGCGTACTAATTAACATACGAGTAAACTTCCTCGTATTTTATAGTATTATAATACTTTATAATACTATAAAATACTTGTCTCGTATTTAAGGTCTCTCTGGAGAAATCATGTGATGATCTTTAGCAAAGTTATTGTGCATAAGCCAGAGAAGGTTTCTGAATTGGTTCATAATTGCACCCGTTACGTAGTGCTGCTGTCGGCATATCGATTGAAGCTTTTTCGGGCAGGATGACGTCTGCCCGGACAGCTATATAAATATTTTGTTGTGTATATTAATTAAGTACAAAGAATAGAGGGTAGTTACGCTTCTTGCTGGTTGAGTGTCACTGGCTGCGCCAGTCTAATATGCGTGCTATATCATACCGGGTGTTTCATTTTCTTAAAAAGATACCACAGTTGGCGACGAGGATGGGATTCGAACCCATGCGTGCAGAGCACATTGGATTAGCACATATTTATAAGCGAAAACTTGTGAATTGAACGTTAAATTTTTTGGTAGCATTTCAAAATTCTTCTTTTTGATATAATATTGTGTACACGACTCTTTGCGGCACGAATAAACCCATGAGGTTCTGTACAAGTATCGAGAGGATATTGTGGATTTAGTCGTAGTGTTAGTAGAATTTGACTTTGAATATGCTTACAGCACCAAGATATTACGCCATTATATTGGTATTTTTGATACTAGAACACAACTCAACGTTGTTATTGCGAAATCTTAACTTTTATTTTGTCTGAAGGAGGCATATTGTAAATGGGTGAATGCCCTACTAAGCTGTTAGGGCAGGCCGCCAGGCCGCACAACGCAAGGGATTCATCTGCCCCCGTTTCGAAGTGGGGTGTGTTCTCCCAGGGCACACTCCAGGCACTTTATTGCGCTGGATCGACTGTTGCGTAACTATGTTCTATATCTCAGTCTTTCCATCACAAACAAAGCGCAGGGTCGACAAGGGAGGAGGGGGTTTTTAGTGGGTATTGAGGTTGCTCGCCCGTGCGGCATCGCTCTGAGTCTTCCACACTCCTCTGTGTCACGCCATCGCGGACGGAGCGCAAACAAAGCATACAATTGCTAGTGTTATCGCCCCCGATGGATGCGTGCCGTTTCCTAGTGACGGCCCAGAGAGTGCGTAAATCGGTCAGAATTTTCCCTCGCCTCAAAAAAAAAAAAGGCCGCCAGGCCGCAAGAATAACTCTGTATTCTTTCTCCGTTCCTACACGAATAAAAATATTGTTTCAAATAGTAAAAAACCAGTACATTTATTCGACTAAAAAAAATCTAGCAAAGAAGAAATCAACTTCAAGAGTAACTAAATAAATAGATTTTTGCGACTAGTACACATACTTAATCAAAATTACTTTTAACGTTTTTAAGTCCGGTATTTTATTTGAATTTTATTTCGACGTTTCGGCCACTTTTCATTAGCCTATATATATTGCTACAACGATAAAATATTAAAAAATATGGTAATTTCTAATTTAAGTTTTCATATCGCACTTCGCATCGAGTTTCAAGTTCTTGTACAAAAATTACAGTCAATTTTTTTAGTAGATATTTTTATTCTATATCAAACTGCATTTTCAGGCAATTTTTTAGTAAGCGATCATAGTTCTGCTTTCATGTCCAAACTAAACCCATTACAGAGCTGAAACCAAGTTAACTTGAGGTAACAAGCGTGATTTATTACCTCAAGCTTGCCATGCCGATAACCGATAAGGTGGTACTGGATCGTGTAATTTATGTCTCGCAATCAACCATTTCTTGCCTTGAACGTGAAACGGAAGTACTATTAAAATTTACATAATAATAAGGCAAATCACGGAATCGTTGATTAATTCAAATTACTTGAGGGAATTTTTATCTATTGATCAGTAAATTACTTCCTTTAATATTTAAATGTAAACTGTCCTAATAAAAGTAATACTGGAGAAGCATCTACTCTAAATCGTCGATAAGTACTCAACTAACGCCCGCGGGCCCCATGTACCTCACCTGACATATAAACACAGTTGTACAAAATAATGGAATTGCATTGGTAACATCTCTGATGTTGCAAATAGCCATCCTATAATCCTATATCTTATAAATGTTATAAACGTGAAAGTTTGTAAGAATGTATGTATGGATGTATAGATATATGGATGTATGTTTGTTACTCTTACACGCAAAAACTACTGAATGGATTTTGAGGAAACCTTACAGTAACTATACAAACAGGTATAACACAGGTACAAATATAACCGTACACAACCAGTCCAAATGTAATGAACGATTCAATCACACGCGCAAAGTCCGTCACTAACATCTTGCTTCCCTTGTGGCTATCGCTAGATTGCCTCATCCCTCTGTTGCGGCATTGCTTTACACTGTACAAATACAATATGTCTGCGTATCTAAGTCGGCTTAATTCGCCACGTCTGGCTAATGACTCGGCCGCAAGCTGCCATAAAAGAATACAATAACAATGGGCTATTTTCTAATCACAAATTTTAAACACAAAAACAAATGAAGACGGTCATAAAAGAGTTTCAATGTTATTAGCTCAAACGCCGACGGGTAATAAATGGGCTTTGTTTTCAGATATGCAGGTGGCCCAAATTGTAACAGTAATATAGCTTACACATCAGAATAACACAAAGGCTATAATTAATAAAGATTAGTGTGAATTATCCATAATATAAGGATTTTCCATCACCACGCGGGTGAAGCCGCTAGTAGACGATATAACCGCTTTTCATCTCGTGTACCATCAGTCTATCTGCTATGAGTTTTAGTTGTAATATATAAGTTAATAAGTTAATTTAGTTGTAGATAGTATAATCATGCAGCCCGTATAAAAAAATGTATGGCTGCTCTAAATCTACATTTCTACTGCTGACCGGTGCTTTTTGTTACAGAGTGCATTCATTATCATTAAATTAATACGTGAATCAAAAACTTAGGAGGAGTATGAAATTTCGCACACTTATAGTTTATATAGAGAAGGAGTGCACAATGCTATATTTTTTTAAATTACGCATAAAAATACATTATTTATTAACGCCAACCGGTTACGTCGGTGAGAGAGGGGAGCGCCGCGAGCGACCAGTCCGCCACATATCGTCCGACGACGCATACATTTATCAATACGTGTAATATTGTAATAAAGCTCATACAACTACAACAGCCCACTAATCATTAAAACAACCAGGAGGAATCTACATATGGTCCTTCGAGCCGGATTTGATCCAGCGATCTATGGATCTAGAGTTCAATAAAAAAACATCACACACACTACCACGTATTAGACACACACACGCATATATAATCTTTTGTTTATTTAAAAGTGTAGCCTTGGCGAAATCTGTGATTATAGAAGTAGGTATAGTCTTTGACAACAGAACCTTAATAATGTTCAAACTTGTAATTTAAATTAATTATGATCGAATTTCGACCACTGGGCGACCAGTAGTGTATATATTAATCGCTGAGACATTTTAATTGAATATGTATAGTTTTATTTTAAACATAATTTAATTTATATTGTATTTTATTGCATAGGTTCAGCAGACAGGAAAAGGGCCCACCTGATGAAAAACTGTAACCATCGCCTAAAGACATTTGTGACACCAAAGCTGCTACCAATGTTTTGGTGCTCTCTAAAGGGAGCTGGAACTTGACATAATGGTCAGGTCCGGCATTAGTATGCCGGAACATAGCTTCTGTTGTTATGGCGGCATACTCTGAACCAGGTGTGGTGGATAATATATACGTAAGGCACACACTGCACATGCGCTTCCTAACAACACCAGCATGTAACAGATACACCCTACATTAGTATAAGTTTAGTATTAAAATTACAATATTTTAATATAGTAAGTTATTCGTAAGGTACACCTCAATAGAAAAATCATTAAATTAATGTCACACACAAGAACCAAAATAGCTAATAAGCGTGATTAAATTCTGAAAATTAAATCTAGAAATTAAGTTGTTAAAAAGGGTACGGAAGTCGAGTTCGTAGTTGTTAAAAAAAAGAACCAGGTGTGGTAGCCATCAGACGGGCAAGTGCCCTACCACCTGGCTATATATACGTAACATAGTAAAATTTGTAAATACCACTTTCAGTATTTTTGTACATCTGTCTGCTAGAGCATTACGTGAACTACTAAACGGATTTAAATGAATCTCGATACAGAACTAGCTTATATTCCGGGTCGGCCCTTAGCATATTCTTAATCCAAATAAATGACGTCCTTCATGTGAGATAAACAAGCCAAAAAGGTGGCGCTGCGGTCGCATTTTTGACGCAAGCAAGTCGTCATGGCAACGCAAACGAAGTTTCGCTGGAACTAGTAGTTATGTAAATTTCTTATTAAACACCTAAGTGTGCATTTCGAAATTCTCAACTTGAGGAATTATGAGCTGCACTTACAAATTTCCATCTTCTATTGCACCCCTTTCAAGAGTTTATTCAGTCGGGTAGCGTAATTTCTTCCTAAAGATACAATCTATTTTCTTGTCAAATTTCGAAAAGAGAAGAAAGAGAGTTACATTCGCATTTCTATTTTAAATTATGGATCATAAACATTTATTTTATGTAATGTACATTTCATTTTTCGATTTCTAAGAGCGTTCAACCTAAGATATGAAATCTAACGACCAGACACATCGATCACTAAAATACTAGATACACAATCAGCGACAAAAAATGTCCCAACCAAAAGAGCACCCATTTGAACGTTTGGGTGGACTTTTAATTCAGTATCATTTGAACGCTCCAACGGAAAACATGGCTCCGTGCTCGTTTAAAAATGCAAAAATCACTCACCCCGGACGCTTAAAATGGATGGAGTTTCGTATTTTCGGTAAGTATTAATATTATCTTTATATTATTGTTATAATTGTATTGTGAATATTAGTATTTTGTCAAGAAATCATCGTAAAAACATTTTCAAACTTATAAAAATATAGTTATAAAGCAACCCAATTGTGAATACTCATATTGAATCGCTCGAGCTACCGTTGTTGGTTCTGTTCCAGTTGTTGGAGACGCTATTGTTTCTTTTTTATTATTAAAGTATTGGTTTTTTTGTTTAATGAGACTTTTTATATTTTTATAAATACAATTGTAACTTTTTAGAGACTAACGCTTTTACTTAAAAAATTTAAAAACTTCGTTTATAAAAACCGACTTCAAAAACGAAAAAACTAAAATGTATAAAATAACTTATTTCTAAAGCTATTATTATTAATATATATTATCTAAAACATCTTAAAGTCGGTGCTTAGTAATTTTAAAAGTATAGTAATTTTTATGTTTTACTTTGCACCGACTTCAAGATGTTTTAGATAATATATATTAATAATAATATCTTTAGAAATAAGTTATTTTATACATTTTAGTTTTTTCGTTTTTGAAGTCGGTTTTTTTAAACGAAGTTTTTAAATTTTATTTGTTACTTTTTAGTGTCTAGCTATGTATGGGTGGACCTACGAATGGTGACGCGCTTCTTAAAAAATATAGGTCCCAAGAACCGGGAACAAAAAAATGATCGTAAAATGAAAACTACTGGGCCAAACTATGTCAAATTTTTAGGGGACCACATGGCAGCTATTCCGCGTCGAACAAAAAAGAATCACGTAAATCGAATCATAAATCTCAGAGTAATCGGTGTACATATGGAACGGAGTGAAAATTATTTCCATAAAAAATGTTCATAAAATGAAAACTACTGGGCCAAACTATGTAAAATTTTTAGGGGACCAATTGGAAGCTATTCCGCGTCGAACAAAAAAGAATCATATATATAATACATAAAAAAGCAACAAAAAAAAAGATCCCGACGAATTGAGAACCTCCTCCTTTTTCCGAAGTCGGTTAAAAAATAACAAATATTACTAAGCGGAAGTTAGGTAAAATTTTGGCAATAATGTTACTCAAAAACCTTCTAATGTCAAATTTTGTTTAAAAACTGCTAATAATCAGTCATAATCTTACCATGGTGGTTAGATAAGCAAAAAAATTACCGCTAACGAAAGATAGAGGCTTTGAATCAGCTGATCGCAGAAGAGCATTTTTATTGTGAAATGCATGTTTTAGAAAAAAATAATATTCTAGCAGTATTTATTTTTCATAAATATGTGTAGATTTTGTTTATTTTAAAGATTTCCAAAGCGATAGGCATGATTTGATAGGTTGACGATTTGACTAATATGTTCGTTCATTTCCCTATTTTTGTATTATCTGTGGTATTCTGCTTAAAACTTTTTCTCAACTAAACGTTTGCTTAACATAAATTCTGTTTTTTGTAAGTAACAAAAGTTGAGTGAAATTTTATTAGATCCTTTCTCAGCTACGAGTTTACTTAGTAAAATTACTTTCAAGTAAGAAACTTAATTTTGACTCAATGCATGTAATAAAATTATAGATTTCAGATTTTATTTTTGATTTTTAGCTTTCCTCGGGATCCAATGAGGTGTGGAGAATGGATATCAGTAATAGCACGTCAAAGATCCCAAGAATTCTTCAAGGCTACCCAAGGAAGCATCGTATGTTCGAAGCATTTTTAAAATGTCATAAATATGTGAAAACGCAAGGCTTTATAAGCCTACACAAAACAGCTGTACATAGAATAGTATGCGAAATTTCAATATTGAAAACATAAATAAATAATTATTCCTGTATGTATTAGTTTTATTAATACATGAGGGGGGGGGTACCCTATCTAAAAATATAATCATTACATGAACTCCAAAGTATAGAATAATGCTGATGTTATAATATTAAACTTAACAAAAAATCCAGTTGAAACGAAATATATTAGACAGTTCGACTCCATGCATTCCTTATCCTAGCGGCGAGCCTTGGCCATATTATTTTATTGCTTTTTTGACACCTGGTAATTTAAACTTTAAAGCGTGCGTGTAAGACTGAATTTGATTTGAAGTATGATGACCAATCAGCGGCGAGCTTCGGTCGTAAAATTTTGGTGCTCTTCATACGCAGTAGTGTGAATACAACTTTAAACTATGCTCGTAAGGTTGAATTTTCATTAATGTATAATTATTTAGACTAGGATTAGGTGAATTCAATTGGGGACAGTTTTTAAAGAACTTTTGTATGAGATTGTGTATCTAGTTAATTATTGATCGATGACCAGACAGCATGAAACATTACAATGTGTTGACCACCAAAGCATGTAGCATATAGTCATGTTAATAATACGTCATTCTTAGAACATTTAACTCTGATATGAAGTTAATTCATGTAAGAAACGGAGGGTAACCACCTTATACTAAGGGCTAGTCTTGGATAATTCGTATATTCGCATTTAAATGACATTTGGAATGAATATATGAATTTCAATTTAGGCAAAAAATTTATAATTACCAAGCTTTTTTAAAAAGGTTTTTAAATACAAACTTTAAGATCCTGGATATCATGCAGCAGAGTGCTAGCCAAGACAAGTAAACCGAGCCCAAACACGACGGGTCTATCTTGTTTAGTACAGGAGTTCCTATGGCCACATTCAGACTCCATCATCAGATGAGCTCCATGGTACCATATTATTGCATTGTCACGCGATACACACATACGTGCAAAATTTCAGCTCAATCGCAAACCGGGAAGTTGGTCAAATTTAACTTGCAAGATTTCACCCGAACTTACTTGCATCCATTGCAATTAATAGAAACCTTGTAAAAATATAGCGGTAAGCAGTGTACGGGTCGGCTGTAACTAAGCTATGCGACTCGGACAATATTTATCTTCTTGTGTGGTGACTTTGAAATAGTTACAAGATTACCTATCCCTTATAAATAATGAAAACAATTACCTACCAGTTTACTTTCGTTTCATAATAAGAAACCGGCCAAAATAGTAGATTGTTACGCGAGATGTAAAAGTGACCTATTTAGGCACGAGATGGATTGGCGCACGAGTGTAGCAAGGGCACTAATCACTTTCATCCGAGGTTAACACTTTCCTTTTCATTTCAAATATGAGGAAAGTAAATAAAAACTGATTACTTAAAAAAAAACTACTTCTCTAATAAAATCAGGCGTTGAATACATATCTAAAAGTGATGAAATGACAATTTTTTTTCTGTTGCATTCTACCAGCCAGTATTTTTTTGTCTCTGAAGATAGTAAACACTTAGCTCAAATTTAATTAGTTTAAATAATAATTTAGTTAAAGTAATTTATAAGTATAAAATGATGTTACAAAATTATTGATATTTTTAATTACACTCTATGCCGCGATTTAACGGTGGCTGTAAAAAAAGGTTGAAACATGAGTCGTATGTATTATCTATGGTTCGGATAATTTTCTAAATTTTCCGACAGCAGGGAGAATCGTTTCTCAGGGACGAAAAGTGATGTTTTCATCCCTGTGATTAGGCAACGTCAAGCGTACTTTCAGAATATCAGAAATGAAAACATTATTTTAATAGGTAATTTTAATCTGCTATTAGCTATAGCCAGGGCTATTCTGTGGGGAGACGCAGTGTCCTTAAAGGAAATTTCTAAAATATCGAAAAATTGCCATAAGGACTGAAAAATTAAAAAGAAAAACAAATTTGGTAACCTTTACAAATAAAATTTTTAATAGGTTTTTTGGAAGTCTATGTTTTTTTGAAACAAAAAGGCCTGGCTATGGCTATAGTATTTTTGCTATGGGTATTAAAAAAATATATTTCTAGTTCTCAGATATATTATCTGCCCATTAACAACGTTAAAGTTATTTAATCTAAATTAAAATGTTTTTGATGAAAAAAGCATACATACTACACTATTAAATATTTTTCAATTGACAAACTATGACTAAATAAAAATAATTGATAACTGTATACCAATACTTGTATTAAATTTATTTTAATTAGACATATACGTTCATAATATATTTTAAATTATCAAAGGACGAGCAATACCCTAATACGGTTAATTTATAATTATAATATATGCAAATGTACTTTAAGCATTGAATAAGTTAATTTGAATTAAGTTTAATAAAAAATAATACTACTTAGGAACTCCATACTACAGTTAGATTACATTGTAATGAAAACTATCGTTATTAAGAACAGTTTAGTAGCCTAAGCATGATGGGTGAGAGACTTATTTTATTACTAGGATTTGTCCTCGACTTCGTCCACACTTGACAGGTAACGTAGATTACAGTCATTATGCCAGTATTTAAATTCAAAAGGATATTTTCATCAGGAAAACGGGTTTTTTTGTAAGAACATACTGAATGAATAATGAATTCCGAAGATTCCCCGTAAAAATCCGAGATAAGTAATGTTAATAAAGACTTACATAACTACAATACAACCCGAAAAACTACACACCACTCCCGGGAAAATATCACGCATTTTGTTACATAAATAAATTTTGCTATCAGACAGTGAAAAAATCGCATCGGAAGTCGATTTTTTTTCAATCTGGTAATTTTAAATTATTCCCAGAAAAATTTCCGCGGGATTCCCGAAATAAAGAGTAGCGCACATTTTAATACTAAGAGTTTGCTATCGATCAGCGGACACCGCAACGAAATCGGCCTAGTAGCTTTTATGTAAATCCCGAACAAACAGACAAAAAGACAAGAGATCTATAAAAAAAATTGTGTTATCCATCGGTTATATAGTCTATACCAGTTGTTCTTTTTAAATAGCTTGAATTCAAGAATTAGTACTATTATATACAAGGCATGTTTAGAATTTTGTAATATTACTACCTGTCAGTGACTTCAAGCGCGTAGATTTTATTTTTTCGCGGACCCCTAATTTTAAGAGTAGCCTTCTTATAATATCAACTAACTGCCAGTGAAAGTCCCGACAAAATCGGTCGAGCCGTCTCAGAGGTGAGCCGGAACAAACCTACAGACAGATAGATTTTTTGAAATAAGTACCTACCGTATATACTTCATATGCATTTAGTAAAAAGCTGTTATTTTGATATTACAAACAGACACTTCAATTTTATTTATTTGTATAGATTGTAGACGTTTTATAATTTAGACATTTAAAAGTGAATTATAACTGATGGTGCAACTAACAATGATGCCCATAGCTATAGCAAAATAAGTTTGCCTGTCTTTACTGTCATCATCCTGAGACTAATGTACTGATCACAGCGCTACAATATAATATAGCTATATACAATAGAATAGCGTCATTGTTTTCTAGCTGACAAGCGTAAATTATGTATGAAAATAGTTACTAGCTCTCCGTCGGACGTCTACGCCGAAAGGTATCATCGTGTGGACGGAGTACTCCGAGGAACAGCTGCCACCTGAGGAGGAGGGAGGAACGGAAAGGTAAGGAAGGATATAATGAGGATAGGATAATTTGACCTACAAGATGTAAGCAGGCTTAGCAAGGTTATGGAATACATAACGCTTTAGGGTCTTATTCAAGGATGTTTGAGTAAGTTTGAACGCTTCTTTATGGCTCTTAAAGAAGCGTTCAAACTTAGTCTAACTCTCTATGAAATAAGACCGTTAGTATGATCGACGAAGTACACACATGTGATTATCATTCATACAAATACAACCGATCACAAAAGTCCAAACCGTAATGACATAAACCGCACAAGTCCGTCGTTATAAGATCGAGTATCGAAAGGGCACAAGGTAATGTCTCGATTACAGTTGAAACTCAACTAACTCAGTCCCCGACGGACCGACCTTATATATTTGTAAATCAGATATGGCCCCCCTAGTAACATACCCATTGTTCCTTTGAATTCCTAACTTGAAAACTTAAAAGCTTCTAAGAATGTGCAACGAAATGCAACCAAAGAAAGAAGAATTTATGATACTTACTAGGAGGCATACAAAAGGATTAGGGCGAACAATAGATCACTTAAATTCCAAGGGGTATTAAAACACCTGTAAAAGATTAGTATCGGTTCCTAATAATATTTCTATTCTGAACCCTGTAAGATATCCAAATAAGGAAGATAATTGAACGTAAAAACTTTCAAAGTATTTTCTTAAGTTTTCCCCACTGGTACACATATTTAAAACTACGTTTTAACGGTTTTAAGCCCGGCATTTATTCGATTTTAAATTTTTATTCAGACGTTTGTGCCACTTTTCAGTAGCCGTCATCACGGAATATATTGAATGTGACGGAAACGTCGGAATAAAAAAAATGCTGCGCTTTAAACCTTTAAAACATATTTTTAATTGTGTCAAAATTCCTGTTTGGATCCCTAAATTTTTTATTTTAAAACTGTTCAGTTTTGAAGGCTGACATTTTTAATTCTTTGAGCTGGTTTGGGTTCCATTTAAAAGCTGTAATTTATGTTTTTTTGCATCGTATAAATAACAGTTTACATTTAAATGATAATAAATAATTTTGGTTTATCATCAATATTATAAGAGTTTCAAAAGAATGTTTAAGCAAACAGAGCATCAAGCAATAAAAAGTGTACTTAATCTTACACTGAATTTTCACTCAAATTCAAATTCAAAAGTTTTTATTCAAAATAAGTTCAACTGGAGAATACTTTTTGAAGGTCATACATGTAGGTTAAAATTTAATTTTACTTCCTAGTCTATGTACACCGCTTCGCAACGTGTTATTGCTGTTAAGGAGAAGAAGCGGCAAGAAACTCCCCAGCAACACGTCTAGGTAAAAATTGTTTTTCTTTATATTTCTCTTATTCTATTTATATCTCAAGTTCTTTTTTTAAAGTTTTATACAGAAGTATGTTACAGAATGACTTTTGAAGAATTAATGGAGTTGTGGCAAACAGTGCATATTCAATAATGATAGTCAAAGATATGAAAGAAGAATCCATGGAATAAACTCCCGCTGTTTTCGCAGTGCGCTACAATATGGGGCATTTCAATAAGGGCTTACAGTCTCAACGTGGTAGGCAACGCATCGGCTGCCTCGGTGTTGCAAATATCCATGGGCGAAGGTAACCACTTGCTATCAAGTGCACACGTTTGCCAGTTCGCCTACAAGCAATTATAATAAGGAATCTTCTTCCAAGACCAATGGTGAAGTTAAACTAATTACGATAGAAAAAATACGCACTGATCATCCTCGCGAAACCGAAGTCACAGAGTTTGACGACCCCTTCGCCAGTCAGCAGGATGTTCTCCGGCTTCACGTCGCGGTGGATGCAATTGTGACGATGGCAATATGCGACACCCTGAAGCGTTTGCCATATTATCTGTTTGGAGAGGAGTTCTGGACAACCCTGAGGATGAGAAAACATACTTTAAAATGTAGAGGATAGAGTCTTTATTGGCGTAGAGGAATTATATTGGAATCATTCGCTGCTACAACAATACCGCGTATCTATCTATCTATATGTATAAAAAAAGTCGTGTTAATTACACTATTTATAACTCAAGAACGACTGTACCGATTTGACTGAAAATTGGTAGGGAGGTACAACCGGTAGGTGGCGCCGGGGTCAGGTTCTAGAGTCCCCCTAATCACCTGGACCGATTTTGTTGTTGTGTGTTTGAGTGGGTTCCCGAATGGTTTAGATTCGCATTTAGAACCGGTAGGTGGCGCCGAGATCGGGTTCTAGAATCCTCGTAATCACCTGGTGCGATTTTGGTGATTTTGTTTTTGTGTGTTTGAGGGAGTGGTCCCCGGATGGTTTAAATCCACAATTGGAACCGATAGGTCGCGCTGGGATCCCTATCCCAGCGCGACCTATCCTATCCTAGATTGTTATATTTTCAGAGCAGGACAACGTCTGCCGGGGCCGCTAGTATTAATATATAAAGCTGAAAAGTTTGTTTGCTTGAATGCGCTAATCTCCGGAACTACTGGCCGGAATTGAAAAATTCTTTCAGTGTTCAGACTATTTATCGAGGAAGGCCATAATTAATACTATGGGACAGGTTTTCCTGAAATAAAATTATAAATATAAATAAATAAAAAATAAATATAGGCTATATATCATCACGTTAAGACCAATGAATGATAACTGACAAGATGATCACGTAACATGCCTGCAAAAGATATAGCGGAAACACTAGTTCAAAATATTTTATAAGCATTATATTCTTTATGGGTAACTCGATAACCGCTTCTTATTGTTTCTAATAAAACGCGACAACAAAAAATGACGTCAAAGAAGATTTATACGCCGTAAAGTTTCCTTATTTTTAACCCCACGACCCAGAAAGGGCAAGGTCATTATATCCCCGGCAGTACATCGCGAATAAATATCACGAACGAACGCGAGCATGATAATCATTCGGGCTAAAAATACAGCCGAGGAAAAGGTCGCAACTTCCGCGAAATCTTCATTCTTAGTAGGTAGTTCAAACTTTATAATCTCTTTCTTGTATCTTGATCTAATTCTTATTACACTACACTAATTTTGGGACCTGTTCTCTAAATGAGCGAGTTGTAAAAAGAAAAAAAACTTGAGAGGTGTCAAGGGACACCCGGATGGAACGAAGTTCCTTTCGATTATTTACAAAAAACCTGTATACACTCAACAAAAATAATCGTCGCGACACCACACTGTTCAATGCGAAGTGTAATAGTAAATGAGTAAGTTTGAATCCTATTTACTTCAATATAAGAAACAATTTAAAAATCGAATCACATCCTGCAATTCGACTCTTGAAACAAATTTAACTTTAAACCAGATTCGCGATATTGCTCCTTATTTTAATGACATTAAGACTCTATATGTCCGCAAATGGTATCTGTACGTCAGCAACCCATGACATTTAAAAATAATGTACTCCAAATTAAACTCTAACTGCGTGGGCATAAAGCTGCATTTTATCTTGGCAAGTTCAAAAAGTGTCGGTGACAACTTTTTCGTAAGAATTTTTTCCGTCTAGCCCCCATTCGTACCGCGCGATAAGGAACTACGTTCCAAAAGTCGAAATATAATTAAAATGCTGTTAGAATTACTATAGAGTTTATTTAGAACTATAGAAACACGTATAACACAGCTACAAATATAACTGAGCACAACCAGTCCAAACGTAATGCACGATTTAATAACACGCGCAAAGTCCGTCACTAAATAGATTACCGAATGTACACAAGTCTTGCTCCGCTTGTGGTTATCGCTCGACTGCCTCCTCCCTCCATTGGGGCTTTGCTTTATACTGTACAAGTACAATATGTCTGCTCGACCGCGTGGACTGAATTTCCTAGAATCACACCTGGCTAATGACTAGCATAAAAGATTACAATACACAATGGGCTTTTTTCTAATCACAGACTTTAAACAAAGTAAACAAAAGAAGTCCAAATGCCTAAAAGGTAATAAAATGTCTACAGGTATGCAGGTGTGAATTTGTATTTTGTCGGTACCTAGGTCGTCACAATATCATAGTAGGAATAAGCTTTGCTCACTATGACTACGTTCCATCAAAGAATAAGAATGACCGTCATTTTTCCCTTTCCATTTGCTTGCCGGCGTTACAATCGTAAACCCAAGTGGAATGGTTATTCGACCCCCCTCTTGACATGGGTCGTTGTGAGCGGTGTGTGATCGAAAATGATGACGTCATTAGTGACGTTTTCACCACAACCACATCGACCGCGGTCGCCTCGCGAAAGGGCTAACGGAGCATTTTGGGCGTTGTGAGCTACTAATAGAACGCCCTGTATGTATTTATATGTCTCTTTATGTCGCTGCAGGAATGAAAGCTTTCAGATGGCGGCCGTCAGATTACACAATAAATCTATCAGCATCCTTCTGCGTCTTTATGAAGCGTCACGAGATCTGACTTAGACAGTTCAACGCGACGCCTCGAGGTAACACAGCACTCTTCACCTAATTAATATTAACGGACAAACTAACTTTTATTAAACATTAAATTAAGTACTAGGATTGTTATTCCTGTAATTCTTTTTATTGTACATTATGGTACCTACTAGTGTGTAACATTGGTGATTACCGCCGAGGCGCCATTGAGACTCGAGCCGTAGGCGAGGGTCTTAAGAGAGCCGAGGACGGTAATCATCAATACACACGTGTAACATACGACGTTTTTCAAAACACTTGTGAATAAAATAACAACAAAAACTCATTTTATTTAGTAGATAACAGTTTTAATATGCGCGCGCATTGCGATCGGCCACAGACTAAAGGGTGAGGTTTTTTTTTTATTTTCCACGCATAGGGTTTGCGCCTATTCTGCAACGTACAAAATGGGGAATTTAAAGTTCTCTTTTATTACAGAGAAAAAAAGTTATATATGAGTGAAAGTTTTATTTATTAAACACGTACGAGTTAAAATTATTTAAATAAGAAGTTGCATGAAATGAGCAAGCAATAGGAACATTAATTTATTTGTTCTATAGAACACTATCTTTTTTTTTATAAAAACTTTTTCAAGAACAAAGCAACTCAACCAATAAAATTTTTAAAAAAATCTATAACTCACTAGTGAGTTATAATTTTTTTTAGTCACAGTTTGATTATGGGTGTCATTCTGTGCCTAATTGCGGTGACCATAGAGCCACTTTATGAGCAAGTGTGTTGAAAAAGCTTTTTATTTAACTTGCAATGGATGTACCTATGTATGTAAGTTAGGGTGCAATCTTGCAAGATAAATTTGACCAGATTCCCGGTTTCCAATTGAGCTGAAATTTTGCACACATATGTATATCGCATGACAATGCAACAATACCATACCATGGAGCTGATCTTATGATGAAGTCGGAAGGTGGCCATAGGAACTCCTGTACTAAACAAGATACACCCATCGTGTTTGGGCTCGTTTTACTTGTCTTGGCTAGCACTCTCCTGCTA
This sequence comes from Dendrolimus pini, assembly GCA_949752895.1. Taxonomy (NCBI): domain Eukaryota; kingdom Metazoa; phylum Arthropoda; class Insecta; order Lepidoptera; family Lasiocampidae; genus Dendrolimus; species Dendrolimus pini. The sequence continues at coordinate 3,298,783 of OX457142.1, read as the reverse complement.
CATGATATTCAGGATCTCAAAAGCTTGTATTTCAAACCTTTTTAAAAAAGCTTATTCTATAGTTGAGTTCATCTTTTATAGGCACTATTAGTGACACTAAGCTTTAATATATAAAAAAAGTATTTTAATGCTCTCTCTCATCTTTCACCTTTTACTAATCATTTGGGATCGGCACAATAGTCTTTTCCTTCCATACTCCTCTAATCTGCCATACCTCCTCTGTCACAGCACAAATCATCATTTTATCCTTCACATCCATCTATATTCATCAATCTATTAAAGTATTTCAATGCTTACAGCAGGATATTTCTCAAGTTCATGCAGGACCGTGTGGTCGCAGTATTCGAAGACGAGATGGAGTTTGCGCTTACGGCGAAACACCTCGATCAGATTGACCAGGTTCGGGTGTTTCAAATTCTGGAACAAGGATTATAAATATTGTTATCTCTCCTTAAAATTACAATCTGATCCAAGAAATAAGACTAATAAGTAATTTAATTCTGATCTAAAATAACTACTCATAGATATAACTTAAACTAAGAATGTGTGCAATAACACGTTCCCTATTGTTTTTATTAAGGAAAAGACACTTTGTTCATGTGTTCTTTGTTAATGTTCAGCACATAGCACTACACTTAATTATTACGAGAGACATAAGTATTTTGACTCTGAAGGTCGTCATTACTTTTAAATTTTTGACTGAATCGTTTAAAAAAATAAGAAATATAAAAACGTCACAACAAAATGCGAGGAGTTGGAAGACGAGGAGTGTCGCCATTGAAGGCCGATTATCCAATCATCGGACAAAAGTTATCAAACGCATAAATTATAAACTGATTAAATTCAAAAGTAAAGCAATTCAACTGTTTTATTGATGCAAGTGTCATTTTCAATTTCCCCATGTTGTATTATATTCTGTAGAAAACCTGTAGTTGCGTATTCAGGATTAAATAGCTGAAGGGATCTTTTGAAAATCTGGGAGATAGATTGTATCTTGGGGAAAGCCATTGGCCACCTCCTGTCTCAAGAAACAATAGCGATGAAGGTGGAAGAGGAAGTAAACATTTGCATAGGCAAACCATAATTCCTTAATTTTAAGCGTACGAAAATTTATATTTAATCTTTTGTTAAACATTAAAGAAATATTGTGTATCATCATCACCATCAGCGTGTTTGCAAAATTTTCCTTGAAAAATTAAATATAGTTAGTTAGTTAATAACCGAGGAAATATTATGTAAAAATATCTTCTTCTACAGCCAATCAACATCCAATGCTAGGCGTAAACGTAGGCCTCTCCAAGTCTGCTCAAATTATCCCGGACTCCTACCTTACTCAACACGCCCCTGCCGATGTTAGTAACGTTCGTTATGAAGGTTATTTAGTATTATTGAAAAATCTTCCTGATAGTACAGGAAATCACATCTCCGTTACTGTCCCGTAAGGGAGATGGGCTAGTAATTGTCACGGAATAGTAAGGGAAATAGAATAGTAAGAGAGATGGATTAGTAATGGAGAGTGGTTAATAAGGGAGATTGGATACCAGGGGCGTAGCTACCGCCGTATCAATGATACAGGGCCCGCGGGCTACAGGGGCCTCGAAAATGTGTAAGCAAAAATTCTTATAATGTTATCCACAATCTTCTTCTTCTTGATATATAAAAATGAATGTCTCTCTGTATGTCCTTTATAGAATCGTAAACTATACATCCGATTTTAATGAAATTTTGTGTGTGTGTTTAAGTGGGTCTGGGGACCCCCCGTATGGTTTAGATTCATAGTTAGAACCGGTAGATGGCGCTGAGATCGGGTTCTAGAATCCTCCTAATCACCTGGACCGATTTTGGTGATTTTGTTTTTGTGTCATGAAACAAAGTCTTTTAGGAATTCAGAAAATATGGCGGTACGAAGTTCGCCGGGTCAGCTAGTCTTTTATAGATTAACTAGCTGTCCCGGCAGACGTCGTCCTGCCCGGAAAAGCTTCAGTCGACATGCCAACAGCAGCGCCACCTACCGGGTCCAATTGTGAACCAACTCAGAAACCTTCTTTGGCTCATGCACAACAACTTTGCTAAAGATCATCACATGATCAAATGTCTATTTTTAGATTCTATAAAGGACATACAGACAAACATTCATTTTTATATATCAAGATACCATTTTTGAGAATAACTGCGAGGCCAACAGAAACGGTTATCAGACGTGTCATTAATGTCTATAGAGACAGAAAATCTAGAAAATCTGAAATCGTCTTCAGCTATGGATGATTTAATAAATAAGTTTGCCGAAAAAAGGTGAGGAAAGTGTATCTTTGATTTGAATTGTTTGTCTAACTTAGCTCCTAGGAGCATTAAGTATAAGTAATAACTTATAATCAATATATAATTATTTTAATTCAAGTCGAGTATTTTTTGTTTATTTTATTAAAAAAAACTTTCCCCTTTCTTTGGGTCCCCCAACATATCTTGATACAGGCCCGTCTTAGGCAAGCTACGCCACTGATGGAATAGAAAGGAGGTGACATTAAAAATGATGAAATCTTTCAGCAATCAGTAAGCTTTAAAACAAAGATTACCTTAAGCATCCGAATCTCTCTCAACGCGATCTTTCTTATCAAAGGATCATCTTCGTTCTCCACGAACTTCTTGACGGCGACTATCTCGCCCGTATCCCGGTTGCGGCATTTGTATACGAGCCCGTATGAACCCTCGCCAAGTTTTGCGAGTTTCTCGTAGCGCTCCATCGCGCGGCTGCTTGCGCGCGACCTGGTATAGTAGAGTTTTTAAACGAAAATATTGTGGAATTGTGAAGTTTTTGGCTCGATTCACACAATGGTGCATTCAATCTCATTCCATTCTCGGTCCGATCAAATCTTGCTGTGTATACGTTACTACTAATTTAGATAGATAGATAGATAACACTTTATTGTACACCATTACAGAAAACACAAATTTACTGCTAGTTTCACAGGAACTGAAAGGAGATGTTGTGCTGTGCAGTTTTATTTTCTAAAAATGTGTAAGATTATTCTAAAATGAACAATAGTTATAGGATATTGATAGTTTTTGAGTGGTAAATATGTCTATTGTGAGAAATGTGAATTGTATAGTCAAATGTGGCCTTTTGAGTTTTCACAAGAACTCCGTTGAATGGTACTAGCTGATTACCTACATTTCAGCTGTGCTACACATAGGCTTAAGAAAATGAAGAAACTATACCTATTGTAAACTAAGCTGCCAAGCCATAAACCTAAATTAATATCTAGGTTTAAAAAATATGATTACATTTGAAACTACAACTACTAATAAAAACTATATATATATACTAGAGTCTGCCCGCGAGTTCGTCCGCGTGGAATAGTTACCTAAAGCCAACTTTAACACGCGACCATGTTTACGTAGAAGGTGAAAATATTTTTAAATCACATCATAAATGCACGTGTAGTACTTGACCATTATTTTAATGCGATTTTATTTTAAGACTGCGATATCACCTAAGATATTCTTTAAAATCAAATGATGTAAATGGCAATTTTGTTTTAAATTAAATACTTGTGATTAATAACGTATTTATTTGGATAAGGATTGATATCATGTTTATCGAAACACCTTCGCAAATAATGCATTATTTTAGAACAAATTTGGTTAGCATAAAAAAGGTTATAGTGACCCAACCTTAAAAGATAGGCTAATGTCGCGGACTTTTTATAGAACTTTTAAAGGGGAACAATTCTGAGAAACATGATTTTTGCGAAACTTTAACCGCTTACGCAGCGCACGCAGCGGAAAAAAACTCCCGATTTCAAAACATTCTTCATTGGTTCTCCGCTACTATTGGTCTTAGCGTGATGATATATAGCCTATGACCTTCCTCGATAAATGGGCTATCCAATACTGAAAGAATTTTTCAAATCAGACCAGTAGTTCCTGAGATTATCGCGTTCAAGCAAACAAACTCTTCAGCTTTATATATTAGTATAGAGATAACCAACTTCAAAAAAAGGAGAAGGTTTCCAATTCGGCGTGTAATTATATTTTCTTATGTATATTCAGCCAATGATTTTACAATAACTAAATATTTCTAAGCTCACTGTGTCAACCATAACTTGTTTTTGCGCTCTATTCAGCAAAGCTTCGAAATGGTCCTATATATTTTTTATTGTTATCGAACATTGAGTTGCGAAGATAAAGAGAGAAATAAGAGGGTACATAAAATTAATTATTAACTTTAAAAAGACACATGACAACAACTATGCAATTAAATAACTGTAACAATATTTCCTTCAAAAAAGGTGGCAACCCTACCTAGCCTAGGGATAAGGGCGAAGGACGGAATACCGAGTAACCTATTAGGGTTGCTCGAGTGGTAACAGCATTCCTTGCCTGCGGTACCAGTGTCATTCTAACCCACCCGCCGCAGTAGATAGTCCTTAAACGGATTTCATCTCGTTAAAAAAGGGTAGATGCCCGGCAAGGCAAATAGCACTTTTGCGAGGGTGGTAGTATCACCCCGATGCGACGTGGCGAATCCGACTCGCCTCAACTCGCTTCCCCCGTGATAATCCATTGAAATCTTACAATTAAAGGACCGAATATTGCATTTTTAAGAGGACGCTTTTTTATTTTTGGGACATGTGTGGGGGGTCAATAGAAGCTTAACCTCAAGTTTGTGGGGTCGCCACCCTTGTCCCACGGCCGCCATCTTGGAAAAAGTGGTGAAAACACTTTTTTCGTGATATCTCTGAAACTATGCGGCTTACAAAAAATTTGTAAAATCATAATTTGTAGCAAATTATTTTGCCTACAAATATGTTTATGTAACTTTTTGCCCGAAATTAAAAATTAAAGAAGTTATAAGCAAAAAAGTGAGAATTTTTTTATTCATTCCTAACTCTTTTCTTTACCATAGAACTTACAATATTTAACTTACGAGCCTACGGACTCTACCTCATAGGTGGTGGGGAAAACGGGGGGCCTTTTCTACCTGCTTAACATTCGATAAGTTAAATATAAGTTAAATTTGGTAAGTTCTATGGTAAAGAAAAGAGTTAGGAATGAATAAAAATATTCTCACTTTTTTGCTTATAACTTCTTTAATTTTTTATTTAGGGCAAAAAGTTTTATAAAAATATTTGTAGGCAAAACAATTTGCTATAAATGTTTTGTAAGACGCATAGTTTCCGAGATATCGCGAAAAAAGTGTTTTCACCCTTTTTTCCAAGATGGCGGCCGGGGGACAAGGGTGGCGACCCCACAAACTTGAGGTTAAGCTTCTATTGACACCCCACACATGTCCCAAAAATAAAATTGCGTCCTCTAAGAAATGCAAAGCTCATGTAAAATTTCAATGGACTATGATGGCATGTCCTTCCTCTAGCGGATTTCCCCTAGGAAAAAAATCACAAAACTACCTTGCAGCCACAACATACGGCGAAGTAATCGCCCTGTTAATTTCCCCTCTCATGGCGTTAGCTATTACACTGTAATTTCATCCATAACTACACGAGTATAACGTTTAAATTAAACTTTTCAGTTTTCAATCATAATTACCAATTAGATGAAAAACTATTATTTATTTACAAAAAATTAAATGGATTTTACAATTTTAAGTTGTCATAACCAATAAAATATTTTTCAGTGACGTCAGTGTTCTTTCTGTCTGTAAAACAGAATGTCATCTGAATGGAAGTCTGCTGCATTTAAAAACTCTTCTCTATTGCCCGGGCTCCACCTGCTTATTAATAACTTATTAATAGTGTCAAAAATAAACAAATAATCGGCTGACAAGCACATATTTTGTATGTCCCCAAATTAAGCAAGTTACGCTTGTGTTATGGGTAATATACAACGGAGTATCCTGGGACCGATCCCAGGCTCCCAGACCATAGTAAATAACGGAGGAAATATGTTTCCGAAATTTACTATACCAGGAATCGAACCCGGAGCCTCTGCATTCCAGTGAGGTAGGCCGACAAGGGCTTAGAGAAATGTCATGGCTAATTTATTACACTCAGGGTTACATTATTAAAGTTTTAGTAGAGATCCCTATGTTGTTCTAGTAATAGGTATAGCCTATATTACTCAGGGATACTGTAGCATTCTAATAGTGAAAGAGTTGTTGAAATTGGTCCAGTAGCTTTTGAGTTTATTCATTAAAAACATACAAAAATATAAATCTTTTCTCTTTATAATATTAATATGGAGCCCGAGCATAAACACATTTATAATTAAGTAACACATATTTTTAAGTTCTCTTAATTATAATGTTTGGCTCTAGTTGTCTGTTTTGTCATTTAAATAAATAATAATAACAATAAAAGTAAAGAGCAGCAATACGAAAATTCTAATTTTCGCTTACTTAAAACCGCACCCAGAAGGTTTGCCGATGACTACGTACTATTATTATATATACTTATATAAAATATATACATACATACATACATAACTTCACGCCAGGTCCCTTGCGGGGTAGGCACGAACAACAGAGCGCCATACAGGCTTATTCTTACACACCTCACTTGCTTCTTTGACATTCATAGCTCTTGTCATGCACGCTCGTCTGTTCTTAAGGCTCCTGACATCACCTTCTGCTAATACACGATCAATTTGATCATGGAAGGTGTGTCGTGGCCTTCCGCGACTTCTGCATCCATCCACTTTTGCATTGTATATCTGTTTAGTCATTCTTTCATCATACATTCTTTCCACATGCCCGAACCACCGGAGCATTCCTTTCCTTACCTTCACCCCGACACTCTCTTTCAGACCAACTCTCTTTCTTACTTCGGTATTACGAACGCGGTCCGCGAGCGTCACTCCGCAGATTTTTCGCAGTGCTCGCATCTCGACCGCGTTTACTCTACTTTCATGCTCTCTGTTCCATACCCAACTCTCGCTTCCATACGTGAGCGTAGGTACCAGCACCGCGTTGTGTATGGCAAGCTGGGCTTTCTGGCTGAGGTTCTTAGCGCCTAGAAGTTTACCTAACGCTCCATTCACACTATTCCCCAAATTTACTCTTCTTTCTATGTCAGCGGTGTACCTTCCATCCCTGCTAAAAGCACATATAAAATATATAATTATAATAAATTAAAATATTACATTTGTTGCAACAACTATTTATATAACCTCTTTTGCCAACCCTACTGACCATCGACGCGTGACATCATGCGGCTATCGGCAAACCTTCTGCGCACTTGTAGTATTATTTTTAATTTTTACGATTGTTCTTAGAGAATTTGTCTGATTTGGCCCTCAGACGTTTCACCTGCTATCTCAAAAAAGTGATATTGCGTGTCATATTACAATATCGATAAGATTACAAAATAAGTGAACTTATCTTACGTTGATGTAATTATTTATCTTATCAATGTATTGATAATAAAATATATTCCAAAAAAAACTTTATAGTCACGTATATGACCATTGGCGAATTTCGATACTAATAAATTTTATGTAGTAGTTGACCTTGCCTTACGAAAACATTTTTTGCCCACGAAACAATCTGAAAAACTGGTTTTGAATTATTACTACTATGAGTGTTACTAATATTGCTTTTAAATTTATAAATGTGAAATAATTCTTTTGACAAACTAGACATGTAATAAATAACTATTTGAAAAATATCTTAAAAAATAAATAATACCATGTAAAAAAAGAGAAATAAAGAAAATTTTATTTGAAGAAATAGCGACGTAATCACAATCCTTATACAGAGCATATTTTGAGAACTTGTACACCGTATTTTCAGCAAACAAGGTTTGCACTCACCATATTGCTGTGCCGGAATTATATTCGACACAACGCTGATTTGCAGTGCAAACCTATTGGCGGAATACTACCTATGTGATGATTACACTGATAATAAAGTATATATAGATAACAAGTTAATCCCAAACCACTGTCATTTGTTGGGAACATTACCAAAAGTGTGAATTTATATAAAATTCAGTTTACTACGTATTACGACAAACAAAAATAATATCAAAGTAAAACTAACTTAAAACATATAATTAAATATAAACTACTACGAACTATATAAAAACTAAAACTAAATAAAAAAGGGAAAAACGCCTAAAGATGAGTTAACGGTCCCAGACCACTGTCATTTACCGGGAACGTTCCCAAAAGGCTGGCGGCGTTATCACGTTGAATAGCAATGCCTAATTTATAATACGGAATTTATTATAAAAAAGTAAAATTAAATTTACAATTTAGAAATTGAACGTAAAATTTCGATTAATCCAATTCTTCGCCGCCGGCAACACATTAGCATGAGTTTTGGAAACTGGAGTTTTTGGCGGGAACTGAAAGGAGACGTTGTGCTGTGCAGTTTTATTTTTCAAAAAATGTGTATAATTACTCTAAAATGAACAATAGTTGCAGGATATTGATAGTTTTTGAGTAGAAATTATGTGTTTTTGTGAGAAATGTGAACTGTATAGTCAGATGTGATCTTTCGAGTTTTCACAAGAACTCCATTGAATGGCGTCGGTTGTAGCCTGCAATACAACTGCGCTACTATATGAAGACCTATTCATTAACATGTTTCCGACTGAAAGACTTTGATTCTATGGTCATGAATAAATAAAAAAAAATAAAAAAAAGTGTTGGAAACTGCGAATGTCATCAGATAGACCGTTGGCCTATCCATTGTACTCCATCAATAAATATTCATAAAATTTGGTATATAAATACTGTCGTTAATGAGCTTGAATATAGAATACTTTTATTACGAAAAATGGAATGCTATCATATGTACTTTCAGCAATATTATGCTCATTAACCAAAGTGAGTACGACGATGTATGCTATGAATGAGCCCGTCAACCTATAGCGTCTCTGCTACATCTGGGATGGTGTTAGTAGCTGTGCAGCTTTAAAAAAAAAACGTGTTCGTCTCGGGACGCCCGACAGAAGTCATAACTCAAACTAATCTAAGTTAAACTATCTATTATTTTGTTTAACTTGAGAAAAGCTTAAGTTATTTTATTACTTATTTTTATTTCTGTTAATATGATAATGAAGATTAATAAAGGTTATTTATTAATAAAATCATATTGAATATAAAATATATTTTATTCTTAGTTACAATTCTTAAATATGTACATTAGAAGAAATACGGCTAGCGCTGTCGGTTAGAGTAAGAAAAAGGGAAGCCAGATAGACTGGCGCCGTAACGCGTTACGTAACGAAGCGGTTTACCCTGCCATAAGAAGTTATCACTTCAAAAAGTCATTCTGTAACATACTCCTGTATAAAACTTATAACAAAAGGACTTGAGATATAAATAGAATAAGAGAAATATAAAGAAAAAGATTTTTAGCTAGACGTGTTGCTGGGGAGTTTCTTGCCGCTAGCAATAACAGGTTGCGTAGCGGTGTACATAGACTAGGAAGTAAATTTAACTTTTAGCCTATATGTATGACCTTCAAAAAGTGTTCTCCAGTGGAACTTATTTTGAATAAAAACTTTTGAATTTGAATTTTGAATCTGAATTTAAAACTTGGATAATCAAGTTTTCAAGCTCGTACGTTACTTACTACTAACATTTAGGTACAAATGTTATTATAGTCTAGAGATTTTAAGATAGTTCGAATAGATCCATAGACTATAAGAACTTACCTCCTCGGTAGCAGCGGCAGGTTGTTACCAAATAACCAAAGCCGTTTATCACCGAACCATTTCTCCATACAGGATGTCACGTTGTTCCACAGTTTGAATTTCGAACTGTCCACCGCGTCCAAAGAGTTCTTCATTCGCGTTTCCGAACGCACAACACTGCGCACATTCCCGCCAAAATATATATTATGTCAAATTTATAACACAACGAAATATTACAAATCAATTGTTAATTATTGTTATTTCTTTTCAGACGATGTTAACCTTCTGAAAGCTGCAATGGTTTTAGGTTCAGGTACATAATACTGACTAATATCGATCGGTGCTTTTGTTTACAGTTTCTGGTGGCCTGTGTACATGACAACCGCGGTGGTAGGGCTCGGTTTAGGCCAGGAGTCAGCGCCAGTATTTATTTTTTGCTTTTTATTTTATTGGGTGCTTACTACTATAGTCTTGTAAATAAATAATACTCTAAATGACAGTGGTCTTGCTAATTATTATATTATAAATTTGTAGATAGCTTTATAAATTAAATGATTAAGTTACACAGGAATTTTTCGATGAGACTTGAAGGGCGATTTTTTACTGCGTAGTTTTATATGCAAAAACGTACGGATTTAATTTGAAAATGGTCACGAGTTGTACGTTTTTTGCAAATATTATATCAATATTAAGTAATCGTGATCGTATCGTTGCTTTCTACACATATCAACACCCTAGTTCAGTGAGCTTACAAAAGTTTTTTTTTACTTGGCTGTTGTCGTAACCAACCGTTTTGAATTAAAAAAATAAATAAAAAGTGAAGATTTTTTATCAACTATCATTTATTTTTGTTTATCTTTATGTTACTATAATTAGTGTCTTTAATGTATTTATATAACATACATTAAAGTTTACACACTGTTTGAAAAACATGGATTATGATTTATTGAAGTTTTACCTCTGCAACTTCTTTTAAATGGCACACAAACAAATAAATATTAAAAAATATGTTTTAATGATTTTAAGCGTGATATGTTATTTGATTTTTATTCCGACGTTTCAGCCACTTTTTAGTTGTAGTTAGTGATTATGGCTACAATAAAGTGGCCGAAACGTCGGAATAAAAATAAAAAATAAAACGCGTGAGGTGTAATTAATATAATAAGACAACTAGTTGGAACGAAATTCCTTTTGGTATAAAAATATATATGTTTAACTGTAGCACAAGATGTCGTTCTACATAAACAAACGTATTGAATCAAAACATAATAAATATTTTAAAAATTCAAAATTATAATTGCACCATCTGTGAAAGTTGCCCGAATTAATGTATGGATAACTACCATGCAATCAATATCAAACTATAGTAGTGTCGCGCAGAATCCACAGATGGCGTAAACACACAGCGGTCAGCATTTTTTATTGCGGTTATACTTTTTTCCATAACCATCAGCTGGGCGGCAGAAATGTGCGGTAACTAACTCCACTCCAATACCGTGTTTAAAACCGTTAGAGGTAGTCTTATTAAATATTAAAAAATTACATTAGCTCCTGTACTATCACCGCTTTCATAAAGCCTTCATGTATGATTATAAGGTCTCGTACTAAATCGATGCTAAGTATAAAAAGTACGCATGCTATGAAGCGTAACGTAGCATGCATACTTTTTATACTCTAACAAGCAGCTAATGTTCACAGCAAAAAGTCACTTTTGATTTATGCAAGCCTATTTATGTCATTTACATATCTACAGGCATGATTGTTTGTATTTTTATAGAGGTTATAGATACACAAGACCACCAAAATAAAGTGTATCTAAAAGAATAACACAATAGGTTATTATTAATATTTATTGTTTTATAATAATTATTTTTTTATTGTAGTATAGGTTCGCGTTTGACCACAATCTTGCCCTATGTGGAGCGAAGATGTGGTCTCTGGTCTAGGATGTGTCACGCTTACGTAGAAGATACCTATTCACACGGGACTTGAAGACACCCAGGTTATAAGTATCGGGAAAGACAGACTCCGGCAATGAGTTCCATTCCTTTGCGGTGCGTATGATGAAGCTAGATGCAAAGCGCTTCGTTCTTATAGGTGGAATATCCACCATACATCGATGCCACATGTCGGTACGTCTGGTTGTCCGATGATGGAAGGGAGATGGCGGGATCAGATCGAAGAGCTCAGCTGCACACTCTCCAAAGTGAATCCGATTGAAAACCGATAAACTGGCAACCCTGCGTTGATGTTCGAGACTTTACGTTTTGTCATCGAAAATCTGGTCGTAATAAACCCGCAGGGGGGGTTTTTGTGACGAAGCCTTAGATGAGTAGCGACACCTCGTACCTGACTCGGAGGGCCAAAGCAAGGCCCCCGCCTCAGTGCTTGCCTTAGTTGGCGGGCACGGAGTGGAGATCGCTAGAGCTAAGACTCAAGCTCCAGGAGTAGAAGTGATAAATGGCATGAGAAGTAGCTTCGGTGAACCTGCAGCCCACCTCTCTACACCTCTAACCACTCACACCCATGTTGCCCCTACCTTCTATGGCATTTTCTGGGGCCCATGCAGGGAGTGGCGAGTCACCGTTTTCCCATTTTCCATGTTCCCTGAACATTGCGACGGGCAGACGCCATAGTCCCCATATCCCCAAACCCCGAGCAACACTAGCAGTTCACCCCAATAGCCCGGTACTTTTTGTCCTCATTTCCCACAAAAGTCATACACTGGCCAGGGCTTGTCCTTGGGTGCATTATTATATGGTGTAGACAGGGCGGGCGACATAATAGCCGGCCAGTGTCACGCCACATTTACATGAAATTTTACAAGTGGACTCTACGTGTTGGCCTTTCTATGCCCGTGGGGCCACCGACTTCAAGATGTTTTAGATTATATATATTAATAATAATAGCTTTAGAAATAAGTTATTTTAAACATTTTAGTTTTTTAGTTTTTGAAGTCGGTTTTTTTAAACGAAGTTTTTATTTTTTATTTGTTACTTTTTAGTGTCTAGCTATGTATGGGTGGACCTACGAATGGTGCCGCGCTTCTTAAAAAATATGGGTCCCAAGAACCAGGAACAAAAAAATGTTCGTAAAATGAAAACGAATGGGCCAAACTATGTCAAATTTTTAGGGGACCACATGGCAGCTATTCCGCTTCGAACAAAAACAGAATCACGTAAATTGAATCATAAATCTCAGAGTAATCCGTGTACATATGGAACGGAGTGAAAATTATTTTTATGAAAAATGTTCATAAAATGAAAACTACTGGGCCAAACTATGTAAAATTTTTAGGGGACCAATTAGATGCTATTCCGCGTCGAACAAAAAAAGAATCACGTAAATCGGATCATAAATCACGGAGTAATCGGCGAACATACATAAAAAAAGCAACAAGAAAACTTTTTTCGAAGTCGGTTAAAAATGAATTAACTCACTCACTCACTCACTTTTTTAAATTTTATAGGATTCAACTCACATTGATGAGTCGCTCAAGCTTGCAACATTTTTTTTTGTTAACTCATTGCAAATGTCTTTTCTTGTGATACACACATGGGTCTTGGATACAGGGGAAGACCAAAAGCGCCGCCAAGTGCCGCGCGCTTCGTGTGCGTGCGGGTTCTCTTGCATCAAAAGGCAAACGGGATCTCCTCCATTAAAGTAGGAAGGCGAATAAACTACCCACTAAACCTACCTGGGTCTCTATGAGAGCAAATATCTAGAATGCCAGGGATGTATAGCGTAGTTAAACTCTTCTAACATCCTAGTGCGCCGATTTGGTACTAAGCCCTGGGAGCAGGGCCGTACCACTTCGTACAGTAGAGGTGATCCACCGATACCCCCGTAAACAGTGGCCCTCTACCACGGATAATGGGGAACCGGATACAAAACGTTGTTTTCGAACCCCCGTCCAATTAAATAGACGACAGTCGAAAACTGTTTGCACCGTCCTCTCCCTCGCTATCTGGTGGCCCTCTTCTCTAAATCATTAAAATGAGTTGCAAAAAGAGGTCGACCACAATTGTCAATTTAGTCCAGGTAATTAAAAATCAAAGTATATTAAGGAGTTATAGGTAACAATATCAGTTAAGTTTTCTTCATTGTACTAATAGTTTATAATTTGATGTGAACCTTAACTTACCAAAAATTCAAAATACTAGTCGGTATTTGCTTGTTGTAAAAATATGCACATTAGGTCAGAAAATTGCCTAATGTTTCCTATCTATCCATAAACTATCCATACACTTGCCTTATAATAGGTTTAATTTTGACATTATTTTTAAGGGTCGTTTGTTAAATTTTATGCTATATTGGGGCAAGTGAACAATCGGTAATACATAGGAATTGGTCATAAGGGGGACATGCTTTTGGTCAGGATTTGAAATCACGTAATTTGCATGTATTTTAACCACTGTTAAAAATATTATCAAATGACAATATTTTTAACGTACATAAAAGGTGTTGTTAATTTCTCTTTTCGCGATAATAATCTTACGAATGTACATTTTTTATAGCTTGGAATATAACAGATAGACTGACGGCCCACAATCCTGTTATTTCCATATATAGGCGTTGCAAAGATATTCAAAGTACTATTCCATTGCGATAGTATAAACAATTCGTGTTTACCAAATCCACAATATCTTCTTGATATCGTCGCGGTGAAATCATTGTAGATTGTTTTTTAAATTCATTCATGACCATATATAAGATACAAAGTCTTTTAGTCGGATACATTGTTTAAGAAATAATACTTTTTAGTACTCATTATAGTCAAAATTGATTTAAAAAACGCCTTATACACTTTTCGAAATTGTTGTCTAAAACAGTGAATTATGGTTTTAAAAATATTTACAAGCTGAATTAAGAATCTTTGATTCCGTTTAAAAAAAAGCAAACATTCTGAACCAACGTCCAATTTTACATTTTAAACGAAGATAAATTACAAAAGTTACTTTTAGGACATGTTGAAAATGCAGTTATCTAAATTGAAACACTGTAACGCGACACATAATTTCGAAGTGACAGCGCTTGGATGCGCACTGACTAAACTCTATTTGTCTCGCTCTTACTAATACGAAACGTAATTAATAAGATTTTATATTTCACTCTAATATACCACCTGACACCTTATTTCATACATTTTTGCCAGTGTGACCAGACTAAGCGGAATTTAGCGATTTCAGCAGAATTTCAACCTGGATAACGGGTTTAACTCGGAATAAACACTTTTAGCAGTATTTCGCACAATATAAAACCCTACCAAAATCAAAATTTTTAAGTTATTTCACAAATTACTGCAACGCGTTCAATCTTTTACATTCCATTTTGTGTTGAACTAAAATCACATTTACTTCTTTTCTTTGAACACTTTACTCATTTGAAAAAAATTGGTTTGTATTAAAAGCTTGGGTAAAACGTATTTTAAATTTTGTAATTTGGTTTATAAATTTACTGACTTTCGTGACTACGAACACAGTTTGCTTAAAGTTGTAAAAATTCTGCTTTGTTCAAAATTGTTAAAATTTTCAATTCAATATTGTTAGTTATAAATATAATTAAGTTATAAAAATAACGGCAACAATAATAACCATGTGACATAGTTAATTACAAGTACTACTAGAACTACATAAATTACTAAAATAGTTATGTTTTAAACAAATAAATCATTATTTATGGCTTTTTATTTTGTATACTATTTTTGACCTTTTTTAACAAATTACCAGAATTTAGCATAGTCTATCAGAATCATTTGGAAGAAGTAACAGAATCTTCAATTTAATTCTGGTCATACTGGTGCAGTCAGTCATTCGCATTTCATAGTTGTCAAATACCTGCGTATGAGGATACGTGTAGTTTAAAATAATTCTACTGATAAAATGATAATGTTTTTGTTATGATTTTGGAATGTATTAAAACACTTTTTTTATACACTTAACTTTCCACTTTGCTGATGTGCTGATAGCAGCTAGTGCTTACGAAATAAAAATGTTGTAACTTCGTCCAAGACAGTGGTGAAATAAGTGAAATATTACATTTTTCGCGAATTTCTTGGCAAGGTCGAGACAGTTTTGTGTTAAAAATCTGGATTATATCTTGAGAACCGATGCGTACTACCATTGTTTCCTGTACTTTAATGTGTTTAGAAATTTTGTGATAAGTATTTCATTTACGAAAATGGGTTCGACTGGACTAACGTTGGCGGATCTGCCAAATATTTTTATTATGATCGGGGCATTGATTGCTCTGTTTGTGATGCTCGTCATACTTCTCAGGTGAGTTTAATGTGCCCATTTTGTGACATAAATAGATGTGGCTATTTTTAACCTCATATTTTCGCTGGAACATTCACTTTCTCTGCCGCCGGGTAAATGAGACGGTCGTAAATTGTCACTGTACCTTTCGAGAAACACAGAGAAAAAATAATATCAACATTTACCTCGACGTAGTTGGATAGTAATGCTATCATGACCTTGAAAGATAACAATGTCAACTGACTTGACAATAGGTAGGCATAATAACAGTAAAGCTAACTGAGAAAGTACTAATTATTTTTGTGTTGTGTTACTTTACAATCACTATCGAACAATAAACTTTGTAAACACTGAATAAAACCCTCCTTTGTTCATTTAACATATCTTATGTAAATTATGAAACAATTTATAAATTTTAATTTTATAAAAAGGAAACAATGATAGAGAGAAAAACAAGAGAGTGAAAACCTGTCCATTGTTATTTAACTTTAATGACTGTTACACTGGATTGTCTTTTCAATATAACTAGCCTTTAAATAAACATGTTAAAAGATTGTTCCCAATTTCTTGACACTTTATTCCTACAAGGTGACCTGTTTAGCAGTCTAATGATTTGGTAGAACCGGAGTAAGGAGACCATCATGTCTAATAAATTTTCTTGAAGTTTCCTTTGTCTCTAAAATTAATAATATCGAGGGCTTCATAACAAATAGGTATGTACAGACAAAAGTGCAGTTTTAGACAAGGGATAAAATTGTGAATAAAACAAAACTAGTTGATTGTATAAGGCTGAAATTTGGAATAGCCTTCTATTTAGATACACTTGCAATTTACAAAGTCTTACCAGTGTAAGGCTGTGAATTGTAAAATGCATAGATTTTAGTGAACAACAAACAAATGGCCTCAATATATATATATCCAGTAAATATTTTTTTTTTTAGAAGTTATCTCAATCAATCAATTATAATATGATAATCAAATCATGCAATGCATATTTAAAACATGCCTAAATTGTTTTTATCAGCTTATCTGTTAAAAAAATAACCATCATCATTATCCAAGCTGTAAATCCTGATTGCTTTCGGAATGATTATTCTGAATCCCAGGGACTGCTTTCCTACTTTTTCTTCTGTAATTTGTGCGGTCTTTGAATCCCCCGTTTAGAGAACATTAGTACACATGTCGTATAGGACTATGTTGGACCAGCATTTTTTGGGCCTTCCCCTTCAACTGGGATTTGGTGGCGATGGCTTGGCTAGACATTTTTTCTTCACATAACTATCCGGTTTTCATAACTCTGGCAACACTTTTGCAGTTGTGTTTTTAGGGGGAGTTTTTGGCGGGAACTGAAAGGAGACGTTGTGCTGTGCAGTTTTATTTTCTAAAAATGTGTATAATTACTCTAAAATGAACAATAGTTGCAGGATATTGATAGTTTTTGAGTAGAAATTATGTGTTTTTGTGAGAAATGTGAACTGTATAGTCAGATGTGATCTTTCGAGTTTTCACAAGAACTCCATTGAATGGCGTCGGTTGTAGCCTGCAATACAACTATGCTACTATACGAAGACCTATTAATTAACATGTTTCCGACTGAAAGACTTTGATTCTATGGTCATGAATAAACTTAAAAAAAAATTAAAAAATGTGTTTTTAGGGGAGTTTTTGGCGGGAACTGAAAGGAGACGTTGTGCTGTGCAGTTTTATTTTCTAAAAATGTGTATAATTACTCTAAAATGAACAATAGTTGTAGGATATTGATAGTTTTTGAGTAGAAATTATGTGTTTTTGTGAGAAATGTGAATTGTATAGTCAGATGTGATCTTTTGAGTTTTCACAAGAACTCCATTGAATGGCGTCGGTTGTAGCCTGCAATACAACTGCGCTACTATACGAAGACCTATTAATTAACATGTTTCCGACTGAAAGACTTTGATTCTATGGTCATGAATAAATTTAAAAAAAAAAAGACAATGTGTTTTTTGTGGAGTTTTTGGCGGGAACTGAAAGGAGTTGCAGGATGTTCTGCTGTGTAGTTCTATTTTCTAAAAATGTGTAAAATTACTCTTAAATGAACAATAGTTGTAGGATATTGATAGTTTTTGAGTAGGACTTATGTGTTTTTGGGAGAAATGTGAACTGTATAGTCAGATGTGGTCTTTCAAGTTTTCGCAAGAACTCCTTCAATCAGAATTGGCTGTATGGAATAAGATTCCTTTGCCTGCCTTTACAGCGAATAAATAAACTAACTAAAAAAATGGTTTTTTAGTAATCTTTTTCTCTAATGTAAATTTTCTGTAAGTAACTTTAATCCAATATTTTTTTGCTAATATAAAACTTGTAAATAATGTAACAATGTGTTAAGTAAACATAATTTATCACTATTGTATATGCTGAGCATAAAGGCATGATGAGCCATTACTAATCCCACTTTTTATCAGTTCAGGTCATAAGGAAATTGTAACTTTATGATTTGTGCACTTTGTTTCTCTTTACATCACCTTTGCCTTTTGAGAAAATTATCTAAATGATGATACATAGTACATGATGAATTGTCTTTGCGAATCTGATAACATTTAAGTGTAAATATGAATTGTTTAATAAAATTGAAATAAGTTTGTTACTCATAAAATCACTCAGCGTGCTAGTAAATCCCCAAGCATAATGTACTAAGTACTCCGATAACTGGAAATCAGATTCTCATCTTTGAGATGAGAGACAGGTGCCTAAACTACTATACCAATACTAGTCATACACATTTCTTCCCCTCTATATATCCACAATCAGTTGTAACCCGGCTTTAAATGGATGGCTTGTCCTTTTTGTTTTTAGTTGGTGTGTTTGCCATTGAAAACACTTCTCTTTGTTTTATGTACTGTATGTATGTATATGTGTGTGTATGCTCTCTTAAGAGAGCAGCAGCACATTTGTAGCACCTTTGGTGTTGCAAATGTCCATAGGTGATGGTAACCGCTGTCTATCAAGTGGGCCATCTGCCTGTTTGCTGAACTCCTGCAATTAAAAAAAATGTAGACCTAAGTGCTCTCTTGTAGCTTTCAAATATCATGTCTCTTCAGCCAAGATGTAAATGTATGCTGCATTAACTAAGCTGCCAATTCATTTATGTGCAGCGCCAATCAACATTGGCAGCTTTGTGAGAGTTCAGGAATTTCTTCTTTGGCTGTTTTCACTTTGAGATGTTCATATATCTAACTGTTTCTTACATACCAGAGTACTGCTGAAATACTATGATGTATGACATTTTGGAGTCTTCTATCATCCAAAGCCTACACAAATAATACCAATTATATTAATTTAACAATTATGTAACATTGTGTAATACACATGAGCATGACACATCTACTGATATTAATGAGTAACAACCATTATTTTATATTTTTCATAGATATTTGTAATTTCTAGAATTTGATATCTTAGGGTGGATTTTTCAATCACCAGATAAAAAATATTCATGGAATAAATTATAACATGGGAAAATTCAAAATGTCAGTAGCATGAATAAAAGAGTTAAATGGTTTCACTTTTGAATATAATCATTAAACATTATAATTTATTTGACTCATAACTTTTAACTGGTGATTGAAAAATCGGCCCTAAATATAAAATAAGAATAATATATTCAAATCCAAAAGTTTTTATTCACGCCATATATTAGCGTGTATATATGTATATATTCCACTATAATCATGTATGCAACATTTATCGAACCTTATCGATTTGGAATGAACTCCCAGTTGTGGTTTTTCCATAACTTTTACGATGTTTAAAAGAAGTGTCATAAAATT
The DNA here is from genome assembly GCA_949752895.1 of Dendrolimus pini. Taxonomy (NCBI): domain Eukaryota; kingdom Metazoa; phylum Arthropoda; class Insecta; order Lepidoptera; family Lasiocampidae; genus Dendrolimus; species Dendrolimus pini. The sequence continues at coordinate 3,279,121 of OX457142.1, read as the reverse complement.
CTTTCCATGCTAATAGCACTTTTATAACACCTGATGTTGCAAATGCCGTTTTCAACACCACAGGTCACCAACGCGTTGCCGACCTGTAAGAAATTTTGTAACGCCCTTAAAGAACCCCATGTCATAGCACAAAGGGAAGTTCCCTCCAGATAAATGTTGTATGCCGAATAAATGTTCTAGAGAACCGTTGCGTAGTTGAGCGTGGGAGCTCAAGGAAATGGGAGTGAATATCCCGTCGCTGGGGAGCGGTGCGGTTGTGAAAGTAAGGCGTTGGCACCAGATCAAACAGTTCCTCGGAACACTCCCCGTTATACAGTCGGTAAAATACGCAGAGGGACGCAAAGTCTCTTCGAAGGCTTAGCGATTCTAAACCGCCTGTAAGTATGGGATCGGCGACGATACGAACTGCGCGGCCCTGGATGGAGTCGAAGGGGCCAGTCTGGTAAGCGGGTGCTCCGACCTATAGATGTGAGTAGTACTTCATATGCGGTCTGATTTGCGCTTTGTACAGTGCAAGTCGTTGCCGCGGACTTTCGAGTTTTGTCATCAAAAAGCTGCTCGTTACCAACCAGTCACCTGGCTCATCGCTCAATCGACTTTGTAGAAATATTATATACCGGCAAAGAAATGCGCACACCTGGCTGTCGTAAAACGCAGTTAATTACATTTCCTGTATTCGGAGTTCTTTTGTTTACTTCGTGTTTAAAACTTACAATCAAGAAAAACATCCTATTGTTATCGTACTTGTTTTATGGCCGACATTAGCGTCGAACTAATCCAAATCCTTGTTTTTATTGCATTGCGTCGAAGCTTGCCAGATGTGTGGATTAACTCAGTGAACGCGGCCCTTTGTCGGTATTATACAGTTTAGTATAAAACAATGCCCGAACGTAGGGGTAGGGCAGTCAAGCGACGATTACGATACCAGCAAAACGTGTGTAGTACTTTCGATTAGCGATATAGTGACGGACTTTGCGCGTGTTATTGAATCGTGCAGTTTATACAGTGTCTAGTCATATTTGTGCCTGTTTTATACGTGTTTGTATTGTTCTAATAAACTCTATAGTAATTCCAACGGCATTTTAATTCGAGTCCTGTGTAGCTCGTAACAATATTATACTTACGTATCTACATTAAAAACGAGTACGCAAGTTATACCTGTACAAGCCAAATTGGATTGCGCTAAATAACTTGTATGAGTGGCCAACGCTTATAATGCAGTTATAAGTGGGCCTGATTCTTTATTATTGTAGAAGAATTCTCGGAATGACGATTAACGAGTTAAGCGGTTATTACAAAGCCCTGTTATAGAGACCCTTTCTCTAAATTAGTGCGGTTTAATAAGATAAAAGAGAATTAGAAACTTAACTAAGCCAAGCCCACCCTCTGTAATATAACTCTACTGCTTTATTTCAGATATTGTTATGGTTATTGACAGTTACACGCAGATGTAGTGACGAGTTTAATGAGCTATTTGTGATGCGATATTGTTATTAATTGATAACGATGTGAAATATTGATAGAGACAATAGTATGTATATATTGTTACGAGATGCAGAACTGGAATTAAAATGCCGTTGGAAATATTATAGAGTTTATTAGAACTATACAAACACGTATAACACAGGTACAAATATAACTGAACACAACCAGTCCAAGCGTAAAGCACGATTCAATAACACGCGCAAAGTCCGTCACTAAATAGATTACCGAATGTACACAAGTCTTGCTCCGCTTGAGGATATCGCTCGACTTCCAACTCTCCATTGGGGCATTGGGCTTTATACTGCACAAATACAATATGACTGCTCGTCCGCGTAGACTGGATATCTTAAAATCACACCTGGCTAATGACTGCCATAAAAAATGACAATACACAATGGGCTGTTTTCCTAATTACAAATTTTAAACACAAAGTAAACAAAACAAGTCCAAATGCCAAAAAAGTAATAAAATGTCTACAGGTATGCAGGTGTTAATTTGTCTTTTGTCGGCATTCAGGTCGTAACAATATGTTATAGTCAAAGATCTCTTCCCGGATTTACTGGCTTATCCTAGATTTAACCAATGCCTTTCCACAAAACTCGAGATAAATTCCAATTTTAGCCTTAGACTAAAGTATTTTTAGTCAAACCTAGAAGTACCTAACTTTCTAGTCAAACATCGAACGCAAAATAATCTGTTTCGGGCTTTGCCTAGTCGATCCTAGAAGCGCCTAAGGTAGACAGACTCGGTCAAACGTTAATTCGTACTGCATGCACTTGTTACATGTTTAATCTTATATATAAAATTCTCGTGTCACAGTGTTAGTTACCATACTCCTCCGAAACGGCTAGACCGATTCTCATGATACTTTGTGTGCATATTGGGTAGGACTGAGAATAGGACAACATCTATTTCTCATCCCCTAAATGTTAAGGGTAGTCCACCGCTATTTTTTTTTTTTAATTTTTAGATATATTTTTTATTTTTGTATGATACAGCATTAAAAAATACATACAACCCTAAACTTTCAACCCTCTACGATCAACCCCTATTTTTTAATAGCGATAGTAGTATTTTTATAATTTTCTACTGGGATGATTTAGATTTTAATTTGAACCAGGTAGATGGCGCTGCAATCGGGTACCAGAATTTAGGTGTTCTTTTTGTTGTTGTATGTGTTGAAGTTTGTCCCGGAATGGTTTAAAATTTAAATAAACGAGTAGGTGGCGCCGCGATACTCCTCCTAAACGCTGGGCCTGATTTTGATGAAATGTTTTGTTTGTTCAAGTGGATTTGAGAATAGTTTAGATTAATATTTGGCCCCAGTAGATGACGATGGAATCGGATTCTAGATTTTATTTTTTAAAGGCAGGACAACGTCTGCCGGGTACAGCTAGTAATAATATATATAAATACATATAATAAAACTGTAGAGGTCGAATATTTGTACAATGAAAAAAAATGCTATAAACCGAGTCAGGGTAATGTAAGAAGTGAAATAGAACTAATTAGGTTAGATTAATTAGATTTTTTCAAATTTTTTGTTTCTCTGTTTGTACGAGCTAATGTCCGAAACGACTGGACCGATTTAAATGAAATTTTGTATGGTGGTAGCTTATATCCCTGGTCAACGTATAGCATACTTTTTATCCCGAAAAATTAAAGTGTTCCCCTGGGATAGTAGAAAATGCATGTTTGCTAAAGAGTTTCTTGCGTCGCTGCTTCTCTTCAAGCCACAACATGCTGCGACTGGACCTTTAAAATGATTCTAGTGATATTAAAGCGAACAAGGTTGAACTGCCATCAAGATGACACACTAAACACACGTGTTAATTATAATCACTTATGACCTTTTGTGGTTATTACTTTATAAAGTGTTAATTATATTGTGTCTAGACGTTGCCACGCGAACCGTATTGCGCGCTAAAAATATACTAGTGATTAATTCAATTGTTTCACTCGACTTTAATCGATTAGTATTCATAGCGTGCGATTAATCGATGTTCTCGCGGGAACAATTTCGTAATCGAAACCTTGAACCTCGTAATTAATTGTTTGAAGTCTCGTTTGCGTGTTTTGCATACAAATTTTGTTTTGCTTTTTAAATGGAATGTGGATGTTAAGTGGTTAACAGTTTTAACGTACCGATTATAATTTTGTTATTTCCGCGACTTTCTGTCTGTTACAACAGCCAATTTTGTCCAAGAATATTGGCTCTACAAGATGGAAATTTAAAAGGAATGTATATTTTCTATATGCAACTACGCAATACTAGTATATTTGTAATACCAAAGGTGCTACAAATGCGCTGCTGCTCTCTTAAGAGAGACTGAAGCTTGGTCACTAATGCCGGAACACAACTTAAGGGTGTTATGGCGACATGGACATGCCTTAGACTTGGGGTGGTAGCCTCCCATTCGGGCAAATGCCCTTCCACCTGGCTGTGGGTTGTTCTGTCGCCTCTTACGACAGGCCGCCCGACCGCAGGAAATTGTATTCTTTCTCCGTTCCTGCACGGATAAAATAATATAGAATAATCGAGAAAAAACAAAAAAATAGGGATGTCTCGTAATGACTTGTTTAATTATAGCCGGTTCCTATATGTTACTATTCATTCACTTGCCTTACCATCAGTTGAATTTTGACATTACTTGTATGGAGCTTATGTCAAATTTTAACTAATACTAAGGCAAATTAATGTCGGTCTATAGTTGATACTGACGAGATAGGCGCGCCTATAGTTGATACTGATGAGATAGGCGCGTCTGTAGTTGACACTGATGAGATAGGCGCGTCTATAGTTGATACTGATGAGATAGGCGCGTCTGTAGTTGATACTGATGAGATAGGCGCGTCTATAGTTGATACTGATGAGATAGGCGAGTCTAAAGTAGTCAAAAGTCCTGCATACTAACTTTTGAATTATGTGGTAAAACATGTTAAATGATAGATGTTGTATTTTCTTAAGTTTTCGCGACTAGTACACATAATAAAACAAAGTTTGACCCGTTTTGAGCGCGGTATTTAATTAGATTTTTATTAATCTATAGAGAAAATAATAATAAAAATCAAATAAAACTCTGTACTTAAACCGGTATTTTTATTATGATAGATGTCGAAATACTGTAAAACATTGGTTTGAACAAAATTAGTTGAATATTGAGATATTAAGTGTTTTTAATTATAAGCTTTCCCTTGCAAAAGGAGTGGATATTCGTTGTTTGTTTATATATTAAATAGGTTTGCGTTTGACCACGACTACGTCCAATACCGGACGATGATGCGGTCAAAGATGGAGCACGCTTACCTAGATAGTACCTTCACACGAGACTTGAAGATATCCGGATTGTACTTTTCGGGAAACACGGACTCTATTCCACAATTCTGCCGTACGTAGAAGGAACGTGGAGGCGAAACGTTTAGTACGCCCTGGTAGCGTTTCCACCGTGAAACGATGTTGTTGTTATGGACCCTTTACATCGTAACAGAATGAATAGTAAATCAGAAAATTTGCCTAAGCGCTGTATATATTCAAATTCAATTTCCAACCTAATAAATATTTTTATGTAAATTGTCTCAGATATGATTGCGAAATGTGTCATATACCTGCCAAATGCTTTTTGTTTGTTCGCAGAAATATGGAAGTAATCGGAATAGTGGGGGAAGGCAGGGAGGATGCGTGGGCCAGGACTATGCCACCCCCACGGCTGCTGATGCAGAGGGTGCACATACCCTTCACGTTCAAGCTACAAGAGAACGCGCCTATTGGTTACAGTGGTAAGTATATTTTTAAAACACGCCACGCTCTTTATAGAATAGAATATACTTTATTGCATCAAATTAAGATACAGTTCAAGAAGTTTAAGTACAGAAGACAATAGGCGGTCTCATCACTTAAAGCAATTTCTTCCAGACAACCTTAGGATGGATTAGTGAAAATTGTGTAAGATGTGGGTTTTGCAATTCAATTGGAATGAAAAAGTATATATATAAGATTTTGAGATGGCAAGTATAAATAGACATGGAAATAAGACAAAAATATACATATATTGATATGCATAAATAAATAATAATCATAGTAATAATGTATAAAATTACGTAAGGGGGGAGATGAAGATGTTATTATAGACTTTAGAGCCCGAGGTAATGATCCTTCACGAGTCCGTTGCACGCCTGAAGAGACTGGGCACGCCTGATTTTCACAGGTAGCGCATTCCACAGGCACACTGCATGAACTGTAAAAGATTTATTGTAAAATCGCGAGTGATTTACAGGTATTTCGAGACGTATGTTTTCCGATTACCTGAGGTGATGAGTATTGCTAAGGTGTGAATATTTAAAACGCTCCTTGAGATAAGGAGGCGCTGTTGTATTTATTGGCACAACTTACAACAAATGCCACGAAGCACATTTTATTACCTGTCGCCATTTGTACTAATTGTAATACTTTTATGATCGTCTTTTGTTCACTTATTTATTGGCATACGTTTCTAAGTTATTGTGGAGATCAGCCCATTGTCGTATTGCACTCGCTCATTAGCATAATTAGCCAGGTGTTACAAGCTAATTCTAGGAAACTGTGGCGACGTTGGCGGGCGAACATACATTTGCATCTGCAATTGTGGAGCATGAAACGACGGCCTGATGGAGAGAGGAAGGCAGTCAAGCGGCAACTGCGATCAAGGCGAGACGTCTGCACATTGGGTAATCTAATAGTGACGGACTTTGCGCATTTTATTGAATTACGACCTTCTGCATTACGCTTGGATTTGTCGAATTCGGTTATATTTGTACCTGTGTTATACGTGTTTGTATAGCCCTAATAAACTCTATAGTAATTCTAACGGCATTTTAATTCGAGTCCCGCTAAACTCGTAACAATATCATAGAACCTTAAACCGTGGTTTCAGGTTAGAACCAAACCCTAGTGCGTGCCTCTAGTTTAAATGGCAGGCGTTAATACAGGTTACTTTGTATTACATTTTTACCTGTTAGTGCTATTTGCCCCCAGAAGATTCACTTCATTTTATATCGCAAATTATCTAATTTTTCAATATGAAGAGTATCCATGTCCACTACTGAAACTTCAAAATGACCAAATTTACCAAAATGGCCAACATGGCGAAAATAGCAAATAAATAAAAATGCCTATTGGACAATTACATTAACAATCTGCCCGTAACACGTTTTTCCACTTGTCATCAATGTTGATCGAAGGTCCCAGCACACATTTCGATTTTCGCAGCTTTACTGCTAATTATGGTTTGTTTAGGTTAGGTACATTTTAATGAATGGACTTTTTATTCAAACATATTTAACTTCCAAGCAATGTAATATAATTATTATTACTTGCGTAATTAACACGTGGACCTTACAATTGCGATGTTTTCGACGACGTTGATTGTGCTCGGAACGAATAAAACGTAGGCGGCTCGTCACGTGAAATAGTGACTGAAGGGTGACGAAAATTATAGTACGACTCAAGTCAAAGTAGTCGTCTAGTGTATTTTTGTCTACGGCAAACATAACAGGACGTTCTCTAGTTCGGTAAAGTCGGTACACTTGTAGTGCACATGGCGCACAGCAGCTAGCGCTTTTTAAACGGCTAATAAGACAAATATTTCATTTTTAACCGACTTCAAAAAAAAGGAGGCGGTTCTCAATTCGTCGGTTTTGTTATGTATGTTCATCGATTACTCCGAGATTTATGATCCGATTTACGTGATTCTTTTTTTGTTCGACGCGAAATAGCTGCCATTTGGTCCCCTAATAATTTTACATAGTTTGGCCCAGTAGTTAATTTAATATTTTATAATGTTTATATTTAATAAACACTTTATATTTATTTGCATTCGTCATAGTTATATAATTAAAGTTACCATTATTATCGTCGTCATTTATTTATTATTATTACATACAAGGAAATGTGGTTGTCTTAGTACCCTTCGTGTTTTACATGTTAAAAGCGACACACTGGTAACTGGCGCTAGTTACCTTATTTAATACTCTGTGAATGGTTATAAGGCCTAAAAAAATATTAGAAGAAGAAAGAAGAAATATTTTATTTAGACCAAAAAAACTAAGTTAATATAAATAGAGAAAGAAACAAAATAAGTCTTAAACTGTCTCAGCATGAGGCTAGCGCTGTTCTTCCGTCTGGGACCATAAACTGTAGTTACGGTGGACAATACAACACATAACAACAACAAAATGTATAGTATAATGCAGTATCTTATATAGTATATTACATCAATCAATCTTGTTACATTTTACACACTGATGCGAAAATAACTCCCAGACATACAAAACAAACACTATTCCCGACATCACTATTATTAAACTTTAGAACAAAATAAAATATCTGAACGAGGAGGTATTGTACTAATTTTATACCAATGTTCGAGAATACAATTATAAAAAAACGCCTTTGTTTCTTTAATTTTTAAGTTCAATTTTGTTGTGTACGTTCAGATTAAAAATATACGCATCTGCGTATAAAATATATACAACACCTTATACTGTTGGTAATTAGGTATAATTTTCCATTTACATAAGAAATGAGATCGTTGTACTAATTTCGTATATTATATCCAAGATTGCCAATAAGACCTGAACCCTAATAACTGAAAAATAAGGTAGCTTTTATTTCTTATAGAACATGAGAATTAAATAAGTATTTTGTAGTATAGTGTCTTGCTGATAACAGCTGCTTGCGCGTTTATCGTATTCGATTTATCTCAGCAAAACATCTGAGTGCGTGTGCACCGGGAGGTCATGAATGATAGCGACATTACTAAGCTGCAACTGATAGGAGATATTCTTAAAAACCCACATATAATATATAGGATATACCAAAGTTCCCATACGAGACAGAACTTTACTTTTAATACTGTAAATACCAGGATTCCCCAGGATACAGAACTAAAGCTTACGCGAGTGAAATCCTATTAGTCAAATAGTTGCGTAATTTGAAGGTCTGATTGTTTATAATAAAGTTCGTATTAGGGGTAGTTGAGGAAGTATTAGTAGGAAGTTATGACATCGTATTTTTAAAGAGTCAAATATCTTATTGATATAGCTACATAGGAAACTAGTACAAAGTGCACGATTCGATAACACGCGCAAAGTCCGTCACTATATCGCACATCGAATCTACGTCTTGCTCGTATCGTAATCCTTACTTGACTGCCGCACCCCTCCGTCGCGGCATTGCTATATACTGTCAAATATGTCTTGACACAAAGCTCGACCGCTTGGAGGATTTCTTAGAAGCAGCTTGTATTTTAAATACGAGACACTTGGCAGTGATCACAATACACAATAGGCCCTAAGGGATTACAATACAAAATGGGCTACTTCTAATTACGATTTTTAACCACAAAGTAAACAAAAGAAGATAGTCATAAAACAGTTTCAATTTAATTAGCTCAATCGCCGCGGCAGGTAATAAATGTGCTTTGTCTATAATAGGTATACAGGTGGCCTAACTTGAAACAGTATTAAAATTGTGTCAACATTAATTAAAAATATTTCTATCGTGACATTTTGAAACTTTGATGATAGCAAAGCATTTTATTGCCCGTTGATTTATATGAGGATTAATTGTATTATGTGTGTCACCTATAGAATCTACGAGTTTAATATAATAAAATTCTAAAAATGTCATGTCTGTAGATTTAAGCTATTTAAAAAAAAAACAAATGGAATAGTGTATAAACGATGGTGTACACGATGCACTTTTTTTAGAATTCCTTTCTGTCTGTCTGTTTGTTCGGGATAATTATAATATTATTAGATAGATAGATAGATAACACTTTATTGTACACCATTACAGAAAAACTTACGAACTAGTAATATTATTATATAATAGATAATATTATATGATGATATGATAGTACTAGTATTATTATTATATAATAAATAATTCGGAATACGGCGGGAATTTCCCCGCAAGAGGTTTGTAGTTGTTCAGTTAGCTAATTCCGTCACATTTTTTAATAAAACGATGGGTTACATTATTTTTTATTCTGCGGTACTTTGTGTCCCGGAAATCCCGCGGGAATTTCATATCAAGCGTGGATGAAGTCGCGAGCATATCCTAGTAATATATAACTTCATATATGTATTTGTATTTCTTTTTAACTATTAATGTGTCATCTGGATCTTTGACCTTTGGTATTTTAGTGTATTTAAATATATTTTTTTAAATATAATAGTTAATATAAAAGAAAGTTAAGGTATTTTGTCTGTTTGTGACTTCAAAAGTCAAAATTTGAGCTACAACTGTAAATTTAGGCGATGCGACCGTTACAATTTGTTTGTCCCTCAATCTGTTTGTCTCGAATATGTTCCGTGACGGCTCAACGGATTTCAATGAAAACTTTAAAAATTATAACAGGAATTTTTCAACGGTGTCTGTGGCTGTGTGGACTAAATAAACCTTTGCCGGTCTAACCCCCTAGTATGTAGAGGTAGGTTAGCATAATAGATTACGTTAAAGAATCTTCGGTTATTAATTATAGTTTAAGTGTCTGGGATCGGCTCCAGAGTGGTCCGCTGTAAATTACCCATAAAGCTGATATTACATGGTTCACTTTCGTCTTTCAGTTTGAATGTATCAACTAAAGTGATCAATGTAAACGTAAATCTAAATCATTCTATGTGATTGATTGCCGTCGTTCCTTTTCATATTTGCGTTTTTAACCAAATTGAGTCAATTTAGTTCATCCGTCTGATATGTGCTTAACACAAGCGCAACTTGCATATCTTTGGGATATAGAATGACTGTATGTTTGTTATGCCGATTTTATTATTATTTTATGAATTGAAAAAATAAATCGTCTATAACAATCCCGCACGAAAGGGAGCACAGCTAGCGTATAGTAAAATATTTATATCTTATACTAATAGATAGATAACACTTTATTGTACACCATTACAGAATACTTACGAAACGAGAACTTACTGCTAATATATAAAGCTGAAGAGTTCGTTTGTTCGAACGCGTTAATCTTTTAACTTTTTTTAAATTATTTCACTGTTAGATAGCCCATTTATCGAGGAAGGCTGATGTGATGATATAGGCAATATATCATCACGCTTAGACCAATAGGAGCGGAGCACCAATGAAGAATGTTTCAAAATCAGGGGGTTTTTAAACTATTCCACGCGGATTATTAGTCGTGGGCAGTAGCTAGTTGTATTAAATAATGATATTAATCGTTGGCAAATTAATTTTAATTTGTATGCTAGGGTACTGTAAGTTATATAGTTAGAAAATTTAATATTCAAAGCGTTTATTTAAAGAAACGTGATATTAGTTTAGGAAACGTGCTCGTTGTTCTAATCGTAACAAAGTGAACTGAACCACACTAGTGTCTTGGCAACAATGTTAGCTCATTATAATTATATACAACCGGGCAAGTGCGTATCAGTCCACGGACTATGGAGCATTCCGTAGATGTGACAGTCGTCGACTATTTTCGTCATTTAACGACGGGACCATGATAAAAAGCATTTGATCGTAAATATCATGACGGGTCGTTCCAAACATATTTTTATATTGTAAGAGTTCAGCAGACAGGGAGACGGCCCACTTGATGGAAAGGTTACCATCGCCCATGTACATTTGCAACACCAAAGGCGCTACAAATGCGATGCTGCTCTCCTAAGGGACACTGGAACCTGGTCAGTAATGACGGCACACAACTCAAGGTTGTTATGGCGACATACTCCAGACCAGGGGTGGTAGCCATCCAGTCGGGCATGCCAGACATGCAAACGAATATGACGAAAATATCACGATTCCGTTTTTGCCAAAATGATGATGAATGCTACGGAATAGTTTAAAAAGAAACAAGAATATTCTTATAAATCATAATGTAGTCTGTTAAACCGAAGTAGAGTTTACTTTGTTTATATATTTTTTTAATTTTGTTTCGATTTATTAGTTTTACTTTTAAATTGTTTTTCCTTGCAGTCGGGTTTAGATTTTTTTAATTATTTTTATTAGACTTTTTAGTGTCTCGACACACTCTTATGAACAAAAACTTTTTATTATTATTGTTACGAGTTTGCGGGACTCGAATTAAACTGCCGTTACAATTTGTATACAGTTTATTAGAACTATACAAACACGTACAACACGGGTACAAATATAACCGAACGCAACAAACCCAAACGTAATGCAAAATGTCGTAATTTAATAAAACGTGGATAGTCTGTCACTATTACATTCCCGAATGTACACACGTCACGCTTAGATCGTAGTTGTAGCTCAACTGACCCCTTGTCTCAATCAGGCCATCGTTTTATACTTCACAAATGCAAATGTGCACGGCAACGTCGACATAATTTTCTAGAATTAGCTTGGACTTATAATCCGCTACACATGGCAAATGATACCAGGAGTATCAATAGCCATCGGCCGTAAACGAGGACAATAGGCTGTCCTCCACAATAACTAGAAACGTATGCTTATTGGCATATATATATATTATATATAAGTGTATATATATATATATATTAAGATGGGTCCAAAATTTTTTTTTTTAAATATGGACATAAACCTTTGTGTATGCTCTTATTCTTATCTCTCCGTGCTGTGTAGAAATAAAGAATTATATTGGAGCCTTGTGTACAATTGTTCTTTAAACCGTACATTATACATACTTCGACCTCTTTCTCACGTTCGTTCAAAATTTATATGAATTAAACGGAAAGGTCATGATATCTCGATTATAAAGATATAAAATGCCCGCTTTTTAAAATGTTTATCTCCAAACAATTTCGGAAATTATTAAGCACGGGTCATGTGAACTGTTTTTATGTCACCGTATGTTTGTGACGTGACAGCGGATACGGCGCAGCAAACTCTCCAAGCATGCTTAGCTGTGGACGAGTCATGCCGCTCACCGCCGTGGTTCAGGCCAGGGCCGGGAGCCGAGCCCTTTCGCGAGACTGTCACGTCCACAAAAGAGTCGGTGGAGCGGAAGAAGGAGCGAACAGCCGCGCTCCTCGGATGGCTAATCACCTCCGGCCGCCGTAAGAGTGCGGCAGCGGATGGCGACTCCCGGAGACACTAGACGGTTACCCGCAACCAAGGCGCTGGGTAGGGGGCGCGTTGGAGTTCCGCGCACGTCTTCCTTAGGCTAGGAGGAGGATTAAGGCAGAGAGGCCTGCCCGTAGTGGCGGGCCCACACCATTCATGGTCACGGCGAAAAGCTCGCGCAGGTCCAGCGTTTTTAGTGGGTATTACAGTAGCCCGTCTGACCACAAGTCCCACACGATCCCTTCGTAGTCTCCGTGCGGTGGGGTGCCGGCAAACGGATTTCCCCATGAAAAAAAACATGGAATCACTATTTGAATAATTAAATCTACGTGTCCTAAATAATATGACCTCTATAATAGTTCTCTTTGCTCTTGAAATATAGTTGACTCACACCATACTGTACGCTACAAGAGCGTTTCCCAAAAATTTTGATCAAAGTAATTCTACCGTATCCGACATTTTTGCGAAAGAATATAAATAAAAGCCCATCTAATCATACAGGTCGATATTTGACTTATCAAGTTTATTAAGCAACGATAATAACACATACACTAGATTTTGGAATGTAAGGAAAATTACTTGTCCCAAGATATCACAGTACTTTTAACTCAGTTGTAGTTCATTAATACGTTACGAGTTTAAAGGCATTGTTTTACTATAGAATAAATGTTTCGAAGGTTTCATCCCATGAGTTCGTTATTCTGATTTTTTTACTATGGCTTAGTAAGTAACAAAAAAATTTCAACTCAAGGTCTAAGAAATTTGAGAATCGCTCATACGAGTTGTTTTTCCTTAAACTATAGGATTCGGATTTTTAATACCAATCTAATTTTCATTGGGACTTTACGTGAAATAAAATCCATGAGTAGAGCTACATAGCGTCACATTGCGTGTTTAATTCGCCTTGGACAAACACCCGTATGTGCGTACCCCTTAAACCGGGAAATGCTTGAAACCAGCAGTGGGACGTTCAAAGGCTGATTTTAAATATATTTTCATTGCTATATGTTTTATTTTGTAAATTCATTGTTGTAGTTACGTAAAAAGTTACGCGAGTTCGAATCCTGGCCGGAACGCATGCGCCGCTTGCCAGTTTTCTGACCTAATGTGCACTTTGTTAAAATTACCACATGCTAGCAACTGTGAAGGGTTTTCCTTCACAGTTGCTAGTGATGAAACCTACACATCGAGATTACCAATGTGTCAAACCTGCCAAGCCATCTTGGACAAGCATAGCAGCTATATTGTCCCTTCCCCTATTGTGGAATATTATGGACTGTTATTATAATTATATTATACTAGCTTCTGCCCACGACTTCGTCCGTTTGGAATAGTAATAAAAAAGTAAGTTAAAAACACCCCCGATTTTGAAACATTCTTCATCGGTGTTCCGCTCCTATTGGTCTTAGTGTGATGATATATAGACGCCTTCCTCGATAAATGGGCTATCTAACACTGAAAGAATTTTTCAAATCAGACCAGTAGTTCCTGAGATTAGCGCGTTCAATCAAACAAACAAACTCTTCAGCTTTATATATTAGTACAGATAAACTCGACTTCTGTACAGATTTATTATAATACATACCTATAGATTACTTGGCTTGAGAATCTGAAGTCATCAAATTCCTTTAAACTTTTACTTAACATTCGTCAAGTAGTTTCCCTTGTGAAAATTTTCTCTTAGATTCCTTGGTATCGTAATGGTGGTTTAGGAACGTGTTTCAATCACAGCAAGTATTTAAATCCCGTCCGTCAGGTTGTCTATAGTGAGTTCGCATGGCTTGCATAAGTAATCTTTCTAATGCAGTGCGGACAAGTAAATGAAATTGATGTGTTAATATCTGTAATTTCAAAACAGATTTCAAGTGATATCTTCTGCTATTTGTTCAAAGTCTAATCATAAATGTTTTTAGACTTTTTGCCTGTGAATCAGTCTGAAAGTTTGTCTTCTTTCAGCCTGGCCACGACTATTCCTATGGCCGATTACTATTATATTTATCAAATTATAATATGTTGAAGATATGATCATAAAATGTTTCCTGACGACTTTTTTATTTAAGTCAATTAAATAGGTGGCGATTTTGTCTTTCTAACGTCTCTTCTTAAACATTATATACTTCAACTATGAAGTAGTAATGTTAAAAAAAATCAGTGTGGTTTAGTTTCAAAAATACTGTCAATGAAAATCGTGTGGAACAATATATTCAATTAAACTTTCTTAGTTCGGACGGTAATGAACTTGGTCAGTTGTAAACCGGCTGCTAAGTACTCACCTAATTTATTCTTTTATCTTTTCAGGCGTAAATTTCTGCGTGTCATCAACAGTTCGGTACTGGCACGCGAGCTGGTGGGGTGCGCCCGTCAGAGAGCTGCACAGGACGCTTTGGGGTTCACTCGGGGAGATCCTCGCGTCAAAACACTTCAAGTTTACCAAGTGAGTGATACTATTCTTCGTTACACCATCATTATCATTGTTGATTCGGGTTGGCCCTTATTTTTGTCAGGGTCCTCAGAAGTATTTTTGGTTCCCGAGGTACGGGAATTATAGTTGATGGGATGGAACAGGGGGGTGATTTTTATTTTATTAGTAATAATTTACACTTCGAAAAAAGCTGGTGTTTATGTTAGTGATCTTTTCGATCCGAAGCAAGCTTCATTAAAATATAGATTATAAAATAATAGCAAATATATATATGTGCCTACTCCATTCCCTACCATAATTCTGTCCATCGAAAGGTTGTACGGTAGACATCATTACCACTTTTAAGACTGTATACATGTTGTGTTTGTCATAATGTAGAGAATATGCAGAGATGTACAAGATAGCCTATACAAAGTATCTGAATACACAATACAAGATACTATTAAAATAAGTACTTGAGATATCTGATACAAAATACTTTTGCAGATTTTATTTGAAATACAAAATAAGTAACTTATAAATACTTTTTTAAAGATAAAAGATACTTTTTGAAAGATATTCCAATTTTATTGAACTTAAGTTTATTAAGTGAATTATGAATAGATCGCGCAAATATGATAAAATATTATATTTTTAAGGTTTTAATTAAGACCCTTCTAGTTCATTCTTCAAACATTTTATCACTCGTTTTTGTTCTATGAGGATTCAATATCATACCCCAAAAGAGAAGTCGCTGCGTAGAGGCAGAAGTCAGTAAAGAAAATAGTTTTTTTTATTAATTATATATATATATATATATATATATATATATATATATATATATATATATATATATATATATGCCAGGTTATCGGGTAAGTACCGTTAGACGACACAGGTTCACGATTACCCGGGGGCGGTTATCCACATGACGGGAAGCGATCAAACACGAGACAAACCGCGAGGTACAGGAAGATGCGAAGTAATAGAAAACGGTCTGCATGGCTGTTACCCCTGGTCTGGAGCTATGCCGCTGTAACAACCTTGAGTTGTGTTCCGTCGCATTAGCTGTCAAATTCCAGCTTCCCTTTAGCGAGTTGCAGGATATTGGGAGCACCTTTGGTGTTACAATTGTCCATAGGCGATGGTGACAGCTTTCCATTAGTTGCGCCGTCTGCTCATCTGCTAAACTCACGCACTAAAAACATCAAGAAGAAGAAAAAAAGAAAGAAAACTTTATTTGAAGTAATAGCGACGTAATTACATTCCTTATACATTATACACGGAACATATTTTGAGAATTTGTACGCCGAATCTTCAGCAAACAAGGTTTGCACTCAGCGTATTGCTGTGCCGGAATTATATCCGACACAACGCTGATTTTTTTTTTTTTAAGACATCTATTATATTATTAGTTATTATATTAAAATAACGAAATGTGGTTGCGCCGAGGAACACCTTGTAAATTCTTCCTCCCCATCCTCGCCATCAAGAATAAAATAAAAGTTTAAATGAAGAATGCGCTAAACAAGAGATATAGACAGGAACTGTCATTGCTGTCACCGCTATAAATTACGGAACATATATATAATTTGTTGGAACACAGAATAAAGAAAATAAATCAAAACTGCATTTAAGGAACATTAAACATAATCCTAGTGAGTTGTGAACCCCCGGGGGACGAGTGCAGTGTGGCGGCGGACTGGTGGCGAGGTGAGTTTTCCTTGCTTCTTCTTTCCGTCCCTTTGCCTTCTCCCGGCCATCGCATCGCGCCCGCAAAATGGATGAATGGATGATAATAAACACCATTGTTCAGTCTTTGTTTTGAGATGAGGCAGATATATTGATGATGGTTATTTTATGTTAACATGATTCATATACGACATGACGATGTTTGTGGAATTCAATAATATTGACATTCTTCCGAGATTCGATTTATTTTATTATTTCCTTATATTATTTTGACAGCTCAATGACATTTCCTATATAGATTCGATGAATTTAACGATAAGGGTACGTTCATATAGATGTCAGTCACTTCACAATGCTGTAGAAACTAAAGAAAGAGAGAAAAACTTTATTTGCAGAAATAGCGACGTAATTACATTCCTTATTCCCTACATTTTTATACACAGAGCATATTTTGAAAATTTGTACCCCGCATTTTCAGCAAACAAGTTTTGCACTCAGCATATTGCTGTGCCGGAATTATATCCGACACAACGCTGATTTTCAGTGCAAACCTTCCTTTTGGCGTAAGACGAAAACGACTCAATTTTGTTAATAAAATAATAATAATAATTAATAAAACTAGTACGGCAAAAAAGAAAATGATTATATTAGCTCTAGTAGTCCTTATATGTCCCTGACGTAAATAAATACTCATTAAAAACGTCGTGATTGTTAAAATCTGACTAATGATAATTCACATAGTTATGTATATTTTTGGTTTCTTTTTCAAACGTTAATTAACTGTGCACTTAATTTTGAAGAAAAATTCACATAGTTATGTACTATATTTTTTTATTTATTTTTAAATTTTAATTACCTGTGCACTTAATTTTTAGTTGCTTCGTAATTTTATTCTGACATCGTGTAGCGCAATATTATTACATGCCTGATTTCTGTAACATGCCACCCATTATTTTGCCTAACCATTGGTGAAATTTACATTACTTGTAATAGAGTTTATGTCAAAGTTGAAAAGTAAGCATCCGCACGCAATATGCAGGCTAAGCGCAGTCCGGTCATGCGTCCTGGCTATGGGTAAGAAAAATTTACTACCTGCAGCTCACCGGGCGGCTGACTGAACTTCGGCTAGTCGCATAGTGCGTTGGACCCTAAGGCAAAGAAATAGATATTCTTTTTCTTCCCTTCTTCAGGCAATCCCTGTCCACTGCTGGACGTAGGCCTCCCCAAGTTTGGGCCACCGACTCCCGTCTTCCTCATCTAGCCTCTGCCGACGACCCTACATTCGTGGCCGGTTCCTATCTATATGTTACTATTCATTCACTTGCCTTAGCATCTGTTAAATTTGTTAGTTAGCAGGCTGCCCGCAACTTCATCTGCGTGTATATTTTATACATATATTCTGGAGGCCTCAAAAATTGCAAATTGTCCATACTATTATATAAATGCGTTATGTATAGTTCCCGGCACGGATCTTGAGTGGTCGGCGGAATTGTAAGGGTCGCTTTGCGCATTGAGCGTAGCCAATGTGATGAGATTTATTGATATATCGATAACATGATGTGTTTATCCCTTTACTCCAATTACACAATACCTCATACTTCGAAAAAAAAATCGCTTGGGGTTCAAGTGAAAGTCACCGCTAAAGAATTGTGCCGGGGATTGTAACTATATTAGTGTGTCACATTTTCATGACTGGAGAGCTAAAGGGATCTTGATGTTTGTATAACGAGATAGATTGTATTCTAGAAAATGACAATAAAAGAAATATGTAGGAACAAATTGTTGAGAACTTTTTAATTTATAACAGGCTGGTTTATGTTAAATACAGAATTGTCCGTTTACAATTAACTGTGTCAGTGAAACTGTATTGTATCAAATTTAAAATTATATTCTCTCTCTGTACAAACAACTCGTTTCGCTTCCATCTTACATCTATACCACCAAAACGATTCGTCGTGGAAGTTGTATTTTTATTGGAAAGCAAAAATTATACATGCTTAAACAAATGTTCTCCTGTTATATTTTCTATTACATTTGTGTAATCGTAGAAATCGATTTGTAATAAATACAGTTTTATTATGACCATTATCGATAAAGGAAATTGATTTTTGATTTGTAAATATGAAGCACAGTTGTTTTACCAATCAAATTGCTGGGTATAAAGAATGAAGGAGTAAAAAGGTATTATTATTAATGACCATAGGTATGATATTGGCGACGACTGCTACTTATAGTTCGCGGCACGATTCTTGAGAGGTGATCTTGGTATGCGTACAAGGGTTTGAATTTCGAATCTTTCGACGTTTTTCGATTAAAGACACAAAAACTAATATTGTCGACATATCGCTTGAAATTGGCTACGTTCAATACGCAAAACGACCCCTACTCTTCTACCCACCTCTCAAGAACCATGCCGGGAACTATACTATGAGATGGATCGTCAATTTATTTCCTTGTGACCGAGATAAATGCATTAATACGCATCTCAGTTTCGTGCCAAACCCAATTGCAAAGAACTTAAGTAAAACCATAAGTAATTAGACCCATTTTTGGATTTGTGTTGACATTTTCCGTACTACCTTACATATGTGAATAATTAAGCTACTATTAATTCCATCTGCATCTGCCTTTTTGTTTAATCTATTCATCATATGATCTGGTCTTGTATATCCTCTTTTCGCAGTCTTTTTTTATTGCATAAATTCACAGGCAGGTGGTCCATCTGATGGAAAGCGATTACCATCGCCTATTGACATTTAGAACACGAAAAGTGCTAAAGGGGGACTGGAGCCTGGCCACTAATCCCAAACAGAACTCAAGGTTGTTATGGCGACATACTCTCGACCAGGTTTGGTAGCCATCAGACGGCCAAATACCCTACCGCCTGTCTGTGGGTAGTTTTGTCGTCTTTTAAGACAGGCCGCCCGGCTGCAGGGAATTGTGTTCTTTCTCCGTTCCAGCATGGATAGTCTTGTTGATTGTTTACCTATTGTATGTAGATACAGCTTCACTCTGTGGATTTGTTATTTTCTTAGGCTCTCAGGAGGTTTTGCTGCAGTAAAACGCATTGTTGCCAATTAGGCGACCTTTCAGCTGCGGGTTAGACATGTATATCATAAAAACTACATGCTACTCTCCTAAAATTATCATATCATCCAATACAATACAGGGTCAACGAATTGAATCAATTTGATTGAAAGCCAGAGAACTGAAAGGACACGACACTCGTCAATGACATTAAATATTTCGAGTTTATGTTTACATGGATCACTTTGGTTGATTCATCCAAATTGAAAGATAGCATTGATCCGTCTAATAACGGCTTAAGCCAAGATCAAATAATATTTAAGAAAAATGATAACATTAGGAAAGTAAGTAGCCAGCAATTTACTAGATGCAAATTTCTAATGTGACCAGGAAAGCATAATTCCAATACAGAAACGATAATGTATTCATGTTTAATATAATATAAAAAGAAAAACAAAATACAATAGTAGATAATATAAAATTTAAAAAATTAAAAGTATATGAAGGAAAAGAATACCCTTTTTTATTACACAAGAAAAGGGAAAAATACAGAAACTACCCCAGAAGACGTTCGTGATACTTATTCAAACTTTGAGACACCCTGAATGAATGTATTGTTTACACAGTCACCTCGCGTTACACCCATTCACCTCAGCATGATTAAACCTTACGCGTTATTTGCTCCTGGTTTGATATTAATATTTACTATTCATCGATTTATCCTAAAAGTCTTATTACGTAAAGCATCTACAAATGGCACTAGCACAGTTTTGTTGTTTGCTTAATAAAAATACACATTGACGTGTCCGAATTGGTTTAGTAAATATTTGTTTAGCACCATTCAAGATAGCATCTAATTATTTCAGAAACGGTTTTATTTTATTGGTCGAATATTATTTTTGTTGGGTTATTTGTGGACTAGCGATATTCTTTTTTCTTTAAGTATTGGTAAAATAAGCTGTCGTGTTTTACTCCAAAGATATTAGATTACTCCCTAATATCTTTCGTTATTACTTCAGCCTATTGGAAAAAGGACTGTGGGTGATTGTTTCTGCTTTTGTTCTTATTATTTTCTTCAGTATAACATTTACTGTATGGTAATCACCTTTATTTTTGAACTTGAAATCTACCACGTTTTCCGCTATTCCCATTGTATCATCATATTCTTTGACAGTTGCATCGTTCTCTTGTTCTACGAACTTAAAAGAGTTTCTACTTGGAGTTTCAGTTTACAAGCTTTTATTTAACTTGCAATGGATGTTAAGTTCGGGTGGAATCTTGCATGTTAAATTTGACCAATTTCCCGGTTCCCGGTTGAGCTGAAATTTTGCACGCATATGTATATCGCGTGTTACGTAGTAAAAACCCTACGTAAAATAATAATTTAACACATTTAAAATTACCGCCAAATAAACATATCAATGTCAGGTTGCCAACACTTATCTATGGAATCGTCGCCGCCAACACAACAACAACAAAATCGTTCACAAACAAAACATCTTTCTTAAATAAACTAAATAAAATAATCAAAATACATTTAAAAATACCAACATTAATTTAAATAAAATAAACTAAATTTAATTTCAACTTTTTCAAAACGGCAATTAAGAACCCGACAGTATCGGCTGAGTGCCTTAGTCTTCTCGTTTCTGAACGACACCGACAACTGTCAGCCGTCCTTAATTATACATTACGTGGAGCCTTTTTATTGTTTGAGCTGTCGTAATGTGATTGGAGAAATAGCAAAAGAGCCACCTTATTGGTTACGACTTCGAAGGTGAATACAGCCGCTGATAACCAACGGACTGAATGCATTCCCTTTTGGCTGCGAACCTTGGTCGACACTGGTCGTTGATAAGTTGAACACTTCGAACTAGGTCACCGACATCCAAATCGGTGAGTACCTTTTTAAATCCCTACTCGAAAACCCTCGTTCATATTCTAATATAGAACTAAGAAGTTTAAAACCTTCCAGGCACGATGAATAGCCTCTCGTCAGGACCGTGGGGACATTTCGTTCGGCCACCTGAGTTTGGCCAGGAACCTTCTGAATATTAAGTACCCCTTCTACGGTCTCCTGTTTCACTAAAAGAACCCCGTAAGTAAACCTCGACTGTTGCAAATCTCTTTTTCTTAACCCTTTTATTTAATTTTTCATTATTAAAAGTTTCACATACCCTCATGTCTCAGTTGTCTTAAACAACCGCGCAAGCTAACGACAATTTCATATACCGAAGACTAATAGCGTGCCTTATGACGCGTTCCAGGTCTTCGGGGTTTTTTTTTATTACGGGAGCTGGTGTTTGGAGTTGGCAGTTGAGCCCTCCAACCCGCTCACTACTACCGCTGTAAGCTGATATAAGAAAAGCACGTGAAGCCAGGCTGCCGACGCGCCTGCCGTCTTCAGGCTAGCTGCCCACGCCGTTACCAGGCGTTACAGCTAAGCAAATACTTTTAATAACTAAATTCATGTTAACGGAACCGTCGTACCATCTTTGATTAATTTACTTCAGATCTATCAAATATATTATCAACTTTTCGTAACCAACCTTTATTAAATACAGTCTGACGCCTCTACAACCCCACTACTTGTGAACTATGTTTTTAAAGTCTCAAACTGCTCTGTTATAAATACTCTTCATATTTAATCTATTGTAGTCCATCGTGACTTATGTGCCACGGTCTCTTTTTAATAACCATTTTAACCATATAAATAAATGATTACCAGTGATTCCTTTGTTTCATTTATAAGCACCGAATCACCAGGTAACAATGGCGCCCAAATTCGTGGTTTAAAATAGATAATTTGTAAAGGCATTTTTGCACCCCTTACAATAGGAGGCAAAAACATAAAGACTGTTTTTAAGAAAGGTTAGGAGATAAAATATTACTTTGTATTGTGTAATACTTCACAGTTAAGCAAAAGCATTTAATATACAATTGCAATTTCATACCAAAATACCTTCATATAATTAAATAGTAATAAATTCTTTGTAATACTCGAGCAATTCTCAAGCAATTATACCAGTAAATTCAATATTTTAATGACTTCTAACATTTCATAAAAAGCAATTTGTTTTACTTTAAAGTATCAACTTAAAATCTCTTGTTTCTGAAATAAATTCATAGGATTTGCTATGAAATTGTAATATTCAATTGTGTTTCTGTATTCATAGATACCTACATATCTTCAGATTTATATTTTAATGATAGTGCTAAAAATTAATATCAGCTACACAAGCAGGTAGCCATTTTATAACATTTTTATAATACAATTTTATCATTTAAGGAGGCTTATATTACATTAAATTTTGATTGTTTTTTTTAACAAAAAATAAGGCAAATGTCCTATTGTAGCAGGCATAGCGATAAATATAGCTTTGCTTGAAAATTTTTAAAAGTTAATTTTATAACTTTCTTTATAGAGCTTAAATCTCTACTTTTATCTGTACATAAATAAGGGCGTGTTCAGACTGAATTTAATTTTTTTGAAAAAAAAATATTTTTTTTTCAAAATTTTTTTTTTACAACTTTTTCTTATTCTTCAATTAGTTTTTACGCGTTGTTGTCTTTGTTATAGTCACATACTCAAACGTTAATTATGGAACGACCAATTATTTACAATTTACTAAGAAAAGATGAATTGATTTACGAAGTCCTAGTTCGCGAGGCAAAACCATTACCTACCGTGACTGAACTTCGTGTACAAGTTAGACAACTTGTTAAGGACATCCCGGCGGATGAAATCCTTGAAACAGACTTAGATTCCGTGGAAGAACTAAATACTATACAAACCAAATTAATAGAAATAAAAGATTTTTTCAAAGATCATCAACCACAGTATAAATCCTTAAACCGTATTCGTGCAATATCACACCATCTTTTCCATAGACTTAGCCGAATAGATGGGAGTGTCAACCAAAATTTATATTCAACATTACACTCAGAGTTAAACTCTTATTTAAATAAAATAGATAACTTATATTATTCTTTTAAAGAATCCTTTGAAAATATACAGGAAGCACCGGAACCAAAATCTTCATTTCAAAAAATTAACTTATGTCAAGAAAATCATAACCTATCAGTGGTGAAATTAAATCTTAAATTCGATGGAAATATCTGTATCCATTCTTTTTTACAACGCCTTGAAGAGTTGTGTGAATCCAGGGGGATCTCCAACTCTCAACTTTTTAACTCTTCAATAGAACTTTTTACAGACAAAGCTCTGATATGGTTTCGTAGCATAAGACCTACATTATCCAATTGGGAATCGTTAAAATTAGGCCTTATTTCCGAATTTTCGCCTATCGACTATAATGATAAATTATTAGCAGAAATCCAACGTAGAACTCAGGGTTCTAGTGAATCTTCTACAGCATTCATATCGATAATGATAAACTATTTTTCGCGCCTCACGCAACCATTAAACGAACAAAGTCAAATAAATATTATAAGAAAAAATTTACGACCGGAAATACAAATGCCACTATCTCTTTATGACTTCACAACAATCAATGAATTGCGAAGTAAATGTAAACTATTAGACCATACACGCGATCGTACGGCAAATTTTATCGAACCACCTAAAATGTCTTCACAACTTGTAGCTCCTGACTTAGGATACAAAGGTTGTACAAACAAACAAAACCAAGTTAATACTATAACAAACATTAAACAAAAACCTAAAGGTTTTTCTCAAAACTCGTGTAACTCAACAGAAGTATCACACAATAAATCCCAAAATCAAAACAATAATTTAAATCGAAATTTTCAAAACCAGAATTATAAAAACTTTCCGTCAACAAATAGACATAATAGCAATTTTAAAAATAACGAAGGCAATATTCCACAAAATAACTATCCAAATCATAGAAACTTTAATTCAAATTATGTATACTTTCCTAAACAAAACGTCACATCAAGAAATAATTACCAAACTAATAATAATAATTTTGTACGTTGCGAACGCTGCAACGATATTGGTCATAACTACCAAAGTTGTAACAAAATATTTTGTTATGGTTGTGGCCGTATAAATACTAAGAAACCTGATTGTCCAATTTGTACTAAACCAAAAATTCCTAGAACTAATTCAAAAAACTAGCAAGCTCGAACCGGATGCACCGATATTTTTATAATTCTTCTAATACCCACGCTTCGGTTCGTAAACATTATACTAACTATAAAAATAATAAATCACGCAACATACAATGCAATGTTTATTGCAGACGTTGTGGTCAATTTGGTCATTTTAATAAACAATGTCCAAATATTTTTTGCTACAATTGTGGATTACCAAATACAATCAGACCAAACTGTCCCAATTGCCAGTCACATCAAGAGAGTCAAAAATACTTTACTACATTTAAAAATAAACGTAATTTAAATAACAGAAATAAACATACAAATACAAGGTATACCAGGAACAAGGAAGATAGTTCCAAAATAAGAAATACAAATAAAATATCGACGATTAAATCTAAAACCAATGATGAAAGACCTTATTTAAATTTTTCAGTTTACGGAAAAACCTATTACGGATTATTAGATTCCGGATCCTCAATTTCAATTCTAAATAAAGAGGTAGAAAATAAATTTATAAAGCAAGGTATAACACTTCAATGCTGCGACGACATTAAAACTATTGCAACGGCTAATAATTCCCGTGCAACGGTAAAAGGCTATTTTTTACTACCTGTAACTTTAAAGAATGAATCTAGAGTAATAAAATTTTATGTTATACCATCCATCTCAACTCAATTTATTTTAGGTGTAGACTTTTGGAAGTCATTCAATATAGCTCCCGAGTTGTTCGATACCTTACCTTTAGTTAATAAAATAGATATTCCCATTTCAGTTAATGAAGTAAAATACATCCATCCTTATGATGATCTGTCACCGGAAGAACAAGTTCAGGCGCAGACCATCATAAAACAGTTTGAAAATATCAGCTCAGAAAAAAATGGTCTAGGAAGAACTTCCTTAATAACTCATGTAATAGACACAGGCGACCACACACCAATAAAACAACGATATTACCGTCTCTCTCCCGAACGGCTAAAAGAAATGAATCGTCAGTTAGACGAAATGCTTAAATTGGGTGTCGTCGAGCCAAGCTCTTCCGGTTGGAATAATCCAACTCTTTTAACTCCTAAATCTAATGGCGAAATGCGTTTTTGTTTGGACAGTCGCAAACTTAATGCGGTCAGCAAAAAGGACGCATATCCTCTACCGTATGTATCTAATATACTCGACCAGTTACGAGATGCTAGATACCTTTCATCCATTGACTTGAAGTCCAGTTTTTGGCAAATTCCCCTAGAAGCGAATTCAAAGGAAAAGACAGCTTTTACAGTCCCAGGACGTGGTCTTTTCCAATATAAAGTTATGTGCTTCGGCCTTACTTCCGCACCGGCCACACAACAGCGTTTAATGGATAAGCTGTTTGGACCCGAATTAGACGGAAAAGTATTCGCATATTTGGACGATATTATAATAGTTTCGTCAACTTTTAAAGAACACTTAAAATTATTAAATAAAGTATTAGATCGTTTAAAATTCGCGAATTTAACTATTAATTTAAATAAATGTAACTTCTTCAGACAGGAATTAAAATACCTAGGATATATAGTGAATGAAAATGGGCTACGTACAGACCCTTCTAAAATAAAATCCATTGTAGAATTTCCTACTCCAAAAAGCAGAAAGGAAGTAAAAATGTTTTTAGGAACAGCATCGTATTATCGTCGATTTATTAAAAACTTCAGTACATTAGCAGCACCTCTTAATGCTTTGACAAGCACTAGCAAAACCGCTCCACCATTTTTATGGACGGAAGACGCGGAGAAATCTTTTAACGACTTAAAATCATCTTTAATTTCTGCACCGGTACTAGCGTGCCCTGATTTTTCCAAACCCTTCACAATACACAGCGACGCTTCAGGCTTCGGGATAGCTGGAACCCTTACTCAACTGGATGACGATGGGAAAGAACACCCTATCGCCTACACAAGTAGATCCCTTAACAAGGCAGAACGTAATTTCAGCGCGACGGAACGAGAGGCGTTGGCCGTCGTATTTTCCGTTGAAAGCTTCCGACCTTACGTCGAAGGCTTACCAACATTTAAGGTAATTACTGACCATTCGAGTTTAAAGTGGTTTTTTGACCTAACCAATCCAACTGGTAGACTTGCCAGGTGGGGTGTTAGATTATCACCCTACAATTTCGAGATCTTTCACCGCAAGGGTAAAGATCATGTAGTTCCAGACGCACTTTCCCGCGCTGTCCCAGTACTCGAGTTGAAACCAGTCGATGATGACACTTGGTACAACTCATTATTAGAAAAATGTAAAAGACGTCCAAGCTCTTGTCCAAATTTTCAGATAAAAGACAATAAATTGTACAGATATTCTAAGTGTAAATTTTCGAATAGTCCAGAATTCGATTGGAAATTAGTAGTTCCCCAAAATGAGCGCTCTAATATCCTCGAGTGCCATCACAGTGGAGATTTAAATCCACATTTCGGCGTCTTAAAGACGTACCGACGTATCGCACTTCGATACCATTGGCCCGGACTCTATCAAGACGTGGTCAAGTGGGTTCGAGACTGTGAGACTTGCGCAGCATACAAACATAGTCAGAAAAAGACACCTGGTCTATTAGGTGCACCTAAGGTCATTAACAGACCATTTGAATGCATAAGCATAGACCTGGTAGGTCCCTTACCACGCTCTCGTGCGGGTTTTATATATTTGTTAGTCGTTGTATGTTGTTTTAGCAAATACTGCCTTTTGTTTCCATTACGCCGCGCAATCGGCAAAAATATAATTCAATGCCTTGAACAAGGCGTATTTTTAGTTCATGGTATTCCAAAAACAGTGATTGCAGATAATGGTTCGCAATTCACCAGCAATGAGATGCAAAACTTTTTAAAAAAATACAATATACCAGAAGTACACTTAACACCTAAATACTGTCCTCAGGTGAACACAGTAGAACGATATAATCGTACAATAGTAACTGCCTTATCAATATTAGTAAAGGATGATCACAGAAAATGGGATCTGTCGATACCCAAAATACAATTTAGCATGAACACAGTAGTAAACGAGGTAACACGCTTCACACCCTTCTTTCTTCTCCATGGAAGAGAAGCAGTGCTTTGTGGTACTACATACGGTAACACAGACACTAATACAGATCTTATATCATTAAATTGCGCATCGCGTAGCACTTATGCTAATAATTTAAATTCCCTAGAGGAAACGTTCCCTAAAGTCCGTGAAGCTCTACTAAAAGCTCACGCGAAAAGTACAAAACACTATAATCAAAGCCGACGATATTTAGAATATAACATAGGTGATATAGTATGGAAGAAAACGTATCCACTATCGGATGCAAGTAAATTCTTTACGGCGAAATTTGCGCCGAAATTTGATAAATGCCGCATAATCAGAAAAATCTCTCCTATAGTCTACGAATTAGAGGACTTAAGAACGGGAAAGATTATTGGCAGTTGGCATATTAAAGACCTTAAAAAATAAATCGAATAACAATAAACGTTATAAAAATTATCACATTTTAATATATGTATACCTAAATACGACTGTTTATAGTCAAAAGACAACAAATTCAACTAGACAACATTGTGCGTATAAAACTTTTCTTACAAAAACAAATTTAAATAATAAACAAATAAATATATATATGTAAATAAATAAAAATTCAATAATCATTATAAATACTGAAAACCGAAACTTTAAACATTGTTAATTATAGTTCTTGGTATAATTCAGTCAGTTAACACTAATATGTGTTCTGTATGTTATTCATTCCATTTTGCCTGTACAACATTTTGGGCCAAAATCCTTGTAAAGTAGTAATTTACTACTA
This sequence comes from Dendrolimus pini, assembly GCA_949752895.1. NCBI lineage: Eukaryota > Metazoa > Arthropoda > Insecta > Lepidoptera > Lasiocampidae > Dendrolimus > Dendrolimus pini. The sequence continues at coordinate 3,250,573 of OX457142.1, read as the reverse complement.
ACACAGTAATTTAATGTTATGAGAGCATCATTAAAATTACTTGTATTTTTGTACGTAGTACACATAAAGTTTTTCTTGAACATTAGTATGTTTTAAGCATACACAGACATTATTTTAGTCTGAATTCGATACTCAGGAAAATATTCCTCTTATCGATTCTTATTTTTATTTTATTTAGTCAGGTTATCTGATACCAACTTACCACCAGTTTGGTGATACATAATTTCTTTTTCTAAGCTTTACTTATTATGTGTTAGGTTCTAAGATTAATGCTATTCGACTGTAATATAGTCAGATATTTTTTTTTAGTTCATAAAATATAAACAGATCTTAATTTAGATCGTATTTTTTAATTTTTATAGTTTAGTTATTAAAACAGCTCTAATTATAACATTTCGTTTGTTCGGATTATAGGAACTTAATGTTACCCGTTTTAATTCATTATATTTCTATTTTAGAACCTTTTGCTACTAAGCAGTAATTGTTAACCGATAACACATTACGTTAACAATCGTGTTAAAAATTTCTTTTTAAACAAAATATTGAGCAATTGCAAAGACATGCAAAAATAGAATGAGCTATAGTTATGCTACATGGGACAAAGCAGTAATAATTTTATATTGTGCCCAAGTAAAGTATATTCGACCAGTTTTCCTGGCCGGAGGTTTGTATAGTGTAGACTAGAAATAAATCTAGCTACACGCAATTCCAGTAGAACGTCTCGAAGCGTAAAATTTGCTGTCGAGACCCTGATGATTTGAAAGATGAATGAATGTGAATAATATAAATATTACATTATATTATTTAGTATTAGTATGTATAGTATATCAATATTACACCATATTAAATATATGTTAATGAGTGATGATTTGAACTGAGATTTTTGAAAGAAATATGAGTGTTATTGGTATGCATAGGTTTTCTAGAAGGAGCATGCCTGAGTAAACAAACCCTCCGCTTGCCAGCAAAACACACAACGGTAGTAACGCTGATCGAATACATTAATTTATATACTTCGTATTTTTTTTTATATGGAATTAATTGCTTTTCATATTATTTTTCTAATATTGAATTTTTTTTCTTTCCTTCACGATGATTATTGGTCGCGAATGGATTTATTTATTTTCTTTTTCGTTTTATCTTTTAGTCTTATCTACATTAAGTTAGCTAATTAATTTTTTTTACTCGTGTAATTTTACAAATTTTTTTTTCTCAATAGTATGTTTTTTTTTCTTTTTATTTTGTTTCTCCTTTATGCGCTGGAGGGCCAGCCAGAATTTTACGGAGCAAAATTCCTTGAGGGGAGAGGCACTGTTACGTAGTAAAAACCCTACGTAAAATAATAATTTAACACATTTAAAATTACCCCTTAGTATGGGACGCGTCTTGCGTTGATACTTTGGCAGCGTCCCATCTTCCAGCTACTAGCATGTCTGCCGGTACAGCTGCTGCACAACAGGAGGCCCTAAAACGCCGTAAATACTCAGCCATCGGGAATGGCTACATATTTGCGGCTTTTGGGGTCGAGACCCTAGGACCATGGGGGCCTGAGGCGCACAAGCTTTATCGAGACATAGCCAAACGTCTGGTGGATGTCTCACGTGACCAAAAGACTGGTTTGTACCTCGGGCAACGCATCAGCATTGCCATTCAGCGAGGCAATGTGGCCAGTCTTTTGGGCACGTTTCCGACTGACAGTGGTCTGGAACTAGATTTTATGGTTTAATTTTAGTTTGTATATATAGTTTATTTTTAGTTTAATTTATTTATAATTTAGTTTATTTTTAATTAGGAATATTTTAAATTTTAATTTTGTTTATGTCATTATTGTAATTAAAATTAAATAACTTTATATCAAATTACCGCCAAATAAACATATCAATGTCAGGTTGCCAACACTTATCTATGGAATCGTCGCCGCCAACACAACAACAACAAAATCGTTCACAAACAAAACATCTTTCTTAAATAAACTAAATAAAATAATCAAAATACATTTAAAAATACCAACATTAATTTAAATAAAATAAACTAAATTTAATTTCAACTTTTTCAAAACGGCAATTAAGAACCCGACAGTATCGGCTGAGTGCCTTAGTCTTCTCGTTTCTGAACGACACCGACAACTGTCAGCCGTCCTTAATTATACATTACGTGGAGCCTTTTTATTGTTTGAGCTGTCGTAATGTGATTGGAGAAATAGCAAAAGAGCCACCTTATTGGTTACGACTTCGAAGGTGAATACAGCCGCTGATAACCAACGGACTGAATGCATTCCCTTTTGGCTGCGAACCTTGGTCGACACTGGTCGTTGATAAGTTGAACACTTCGAACTAGGTCACCGACATCCAAATCGGTGAGTACCTTTTTAAATCCCTACTCGAAAACCCTCGTTCATATTCTAATATAGAACTAAGAAGTTTAAAACCTTCCAGGCACGATGAATAGCCTCTCGTCAGGACCGTGGGGACATTTCGTTCGGCCACCTGAGTTTGGCCAGGAACCTTCTGAATATTAAGTACCCCTTCTACGGTCTCCTGTTTCACTAAAAGAACCCCGTAAGTAAACCTCGACTGTTGCAAATCTCTTTTTCTTAACCCTTTTATTTAATTTTTCATTATTAAAAGTTTCACATACCCTCATGTCTCAGTTGTCTTAAACAACCGCGCAAGCTAACGACAATTTCATATACCGAAGACTAATAGCGTGCCTTATGACGCGTTCCAGGTCTTCGGGGTTTTTTTTTATTACGGGAGCTGGTGTTTGGAGTTGGCAGTTGAGCCCTCCAACCCGCTCACTACTACCGCTGTAAGCTGATATAAGAAAAGCACGTGAAGCCAGGCTGCCGACGCGCCTGCCGTCTTCAGGCTAGCTGCCCACGCCGTTACCAGGCGTTACAGCTAAGCAAATACTTTTAATAACTAAATTCATGTTAACGGAACCGTCGTACCATCTTTGATTAATTTACTTCAGATCTATCAAATATATTATCAACTTTTCGTAACCAACCTTTATTAAATACAGTCTGACGCCTCTACAACCCCACTACTTGTGAACTATGTTTTTAAAGTCTCAAACTGCTCTGTTATAAATACTCTTCATATTTAATCTATTGTAGTCCATCGTGACTTATGTGCCACGGTCTCTTTTTAATAACCATTTTAACCATATAAATAAATGATTACCAGTGATTCCTTTGTTTCATTTATAAGCACCGAATCACCAGGTAACACGCGTGACAATGCTATTATATGGTACCATGTAGCTGATCTGATGATGGACTCGGAAGGTGGCCATAGGAACTCCTGTACTAAACAAGACAGACCCGTCGTGTTTGGGCTCGTTTTACTTGTCTAGCACTCTGCTGCCACATGATATCCAGGATCTCAAAACCTTGTATTTAAAAACCCTTTTTAAAAAAACAAGTTGTCTAAAGATAAGTTTGAATTTATTTGGTGAACAATAAAGAATTATCTATGTTTCTATAGCTTAGGTTCTCTCTATTAGGTGGTCCTGTAATTTCGTAACATGTCAATTCATTCTACGAATATCTTGCGATACGATAATTTACACAGACTGTTTTCTTCATACTCACGCTACACTCGTGTATAATAACTCGAAAAATAGGTTTTATTATTTAATATAACATCGTTTTGTATTCCAACCGGGCGACAATTAGAGTGTAGGTCGGTTGGATAAATATTGAAACAGTTCCGTTTACCTTTTTATGAAGCCTTAAATGATTCAGTGTATTTGTAACGTCGAGAATATCACTCGATATTGCTTTTAGGCGGTGGGCGCGTCAGTTGGTTTTATTAAATGAAAATTGAGATCTCCGAAATTTAATCGTGTATTTTAATTAATGACAGTGACAGTGACAGTTTTTTGTTATTAAAGCAGATATTACACAATTTACTTCTGCATTTCAATTTGAAAGAACTAACGAAAATTATTCATGTAAGAAGCAAATCATTTATTGTCTTTAAATGTCACCGCCTTCTTTGATTTCTAGGGTTCTCATTCAAATTAATTCAATCTTTGAACTCTGTAATTCATCCTCAATGGATGGATTGTGCTTTAATGAATATAACGTTGTAAGTGTCATGATTGACATGAAAATATGTAATAGTGAAAGTATGTTAGAATAGAAAAGTGTGGAATTAAATGACATACTACGAGTATGTCATTTAATTCCACACTTAGGCCGACCCCAAATAATTGGCAATAGATGAAAGGAAATAAAGAGAGTTACTTGCTAAATTGAATCTGCTTGATTTATAATTTGCTTTGCAGTTTTCGATTGACTTGGTCCAAAAAATGATTAAATAATAAAAAGCCAAAAGAGCGAATGACCTGCGGCAACAGATATGTATGTAGAATAAGGAGCATTTATTTATTTACTGCGACCATTGTATTAAAAGAATAACAAGAAAACACCTGTGACTCATTCATAACCGCAGTACTTTAGCAATAAAGGACCAAAACGTGCCAACAACAACCAATTTATATAATGACTCATATGGTAATATGTAAATGTGTTGTGGTCAATCTGATTTACAGTTAGGACAGATACATTGTGTTTATAAATTGAAATACCATGTACGGGCTGAATTTATCGAGTGTAACTTTATTTATTTGTAACTTATACATTGACCAGACAGTTTTTTTTTTATTCTACTAGTCCCTATACTAGTTCACACTGTGTTACAGAAGCTAGTGTGCTCTCCCTTAATGTAAACACAAGAACATCAAATACATTCAACACAACATTTAGTGAATTTTTTAGAAGAGTCTGTGTATGTGTGTGTGTTTGTGAGTGTATCTGAATGGGCAAATCTCTTTTTGTTTCACCTTCTAACTATTTACGGTTAGGACAAAATATCTTTTCTATCCATTCTATTTTGGCATACATCTCCGTATAGGAATGGAAAGAGTACTAGAGGCAACAAAACAACACACATTTAGAGGATAGGGCATTGGTCCGTGTGAGTAGTTATCAGCGAAGGGTCCCATTTCGGCTATTACCATAACGTCAAAATCACCGGACACTATCGTCTCAATCTTAGTTTTGCTTGATTTTGGTATTTTGCTAACTCCAATGGCATGCCCGTGGCATGCCACTCTATCTTTATAAATATTTATAACGGCATTTCTGTCTATAGTTATAGTTTTTTTAACTTTTATTCTGCCGCCACAATATCCATAACACATTTTGGATTTAGTAGAATACGAATTTTCGACACTATCTTAACGGTATCGCACTTTGAATATCCTCGCAACGCAAAGATATTAAAATAGCATAATTGGCCGTCTTGTCAAGAGTGTGCCGTCATAACAACCTTGAGTTGTGTTCCCAAATAAGTAACTAAGTCCCAGTCCTCTCTTTCGAGGCCGACGAGAACACTTTTGGTGTTGCAAACGTCTTCAAGTGACGGTAACCACTTATCACCCAGGTGGAACGCCTGCCTGTTTGCGTGCTTTAGACAGATGACACGCCTCTGTCACACCACAACACACACGTCCAAACTAAGAAATAGCCAAAAATCGAAATGTGTGCTGGGACACATAGTAGAAGTGAAACTTCAACGGACAAGTTTAAAAACGAATCGCAACAAAATGTTAACTTGAAGTTCTACGGGCAGGTTTTCAAATTGGACAAGTACATTAACAATCTGCCCGTAAAACTTCACTTGTCCGTAAGTAAAGCGTAACCATTGTACTTTTTTTAGTAGTTAACTATAAGCTACTGCAAGATCTTTGAAGTGATAACTTCTTATGGGAGGGTAAACCGCTTCGTTACGTAACGCGTTACGGTGCCAGTCTGTCTGGCTTCCCATTCTCTCACGCATTTCAGCAGGTCCCGAGACGCACACGTTTATATTTTTTTATACTTGAAAGCGGTTACCATCGCCTATGGACATTTGCAACACCAAAGGTGCTAGAAATCCGCTACAGCTCTCTTAAGGGAGACTGGAACCTGGTCACTAATACCGAAACAAACTCAAGGTTGTTGTGGCGACATACTCTAGACCAGGGGTAGCCATCCAGGCGGGAAAATGCCCAGCACCTGGCTATGGGTTGTTTTGTCGCCTCTTACGACAGGCCACCTGTGCGCAGGAAATACTATTTCTTTTTCTATTCCTGCACGGATAAAATAGATCATATTGATTTTGCAGATAATATTTAAACATATATTGAATATTAGATAACGTCTTACATGAACTACTGAGTACATTAATATTGTAACGAGGTACGCAGGACTCGAATTAAAATGCCGTTGGAATTGCTATAGAATTTATTAGAACTATACAAACACGTATAACATAAGTACAAATATAGGCACTACTAGTACAAACTGCACAATTCAATAAGGCACTACTAGTACAAACTGCACAATTAAATAACACGCGCAAAGTCCGTCACTATATCGCTCATCGAATCTTGCTTATATCGTAATCCTCGCTTGACTGCCCCACCCCTCCGTTTGGGCATTGTTTTATAGTAAACTGTATAATACCACAATCGACTGCGTGTACTGAGTTTTTCCAAGAAAACGTAATTTGCCCACCTGGTTAATTATTCCTGCCAACGGCCAACAAAGTCGAAAACAATAACAATAGGCTATTGGCTAATTGCAAATTTTAAACACAAAGTAAACAAAAGAATTCCAAATACGGGAAGTGTAATAAACCAGACGCGCGTTTCTTTGTCGGTATGTATGTATAATAGACAATTATGAACAATTATTGTTAGCGGGGGTAAGTCCTGAAGAATAAAACTTCCGTGTTACTATTTTCAAGAATTAATTATCATAGCCAAGCATTGAATAATTAATATATGTAAAGTCAAACGTTAACGAAGTAACGAGCATAGCTATTATTGAAATAAACCTTAGCGGAAGTAATATTATGATTGTTCGTAAGTCTTACTTACTTAAAACAGTCCAGCATTTTAAAAAGACAGTCACCTTTTAACTCAACGAGAATAAAGTACCTTTATAATATATAATAACAGCCCATAAATGTCCCACTGCTTGGGCCTCAGGCGTCAGGCCTCCCATTATAGGGGGAACGGACAGTATAACCGCCACGCTTGTCCAATGCGGCTTGGCAGGTTTGACACATCGGCTATCTCGACGCGCAGGTTGCATCACGATGTTTTCCTTCACCGTTATTAGCACGTGGTAATTGTAACAATATGCACATTAGGTCAGAGAACTGCCCAAGTGGTGCATGCGTTCCGGCCAGGATCGAACCCGCGCCTTTTGAGTCTGGGGCGCGTGCGCTCTAGCCATTACGCTGCCACGACTCCTCAACTCGACTCCCAATGTACCTCTGCCTTCGATAAATACTAGCTTTGCTAAACGATTCAGTCCGTTTAGTGAAACTCTCTTGTATAATCAAAGGAGAGTTTAGTGCGTGCTTCTTGTTCAAAAAGCAGGCGTTAATACAGGTTTCATTGTACTACATTTTTATGGTAGTGCTATTTGCGCCCGGAAGATTTACATAATTTCATGTCGCAAACTATCCTATCTCCCGGTATGAGAAGTATTTGTGTCCGTTTTCGGTATCTATACATCTACATGCATATGAATATCAGTGCATACACCAAAATATTATTTTTTTACAATTTTCGTCTGTCTGTTTGTTCAGGCTAATCTCTGAAATGGCTGGACCGATTTTGACGGGACTTTTATTGGCAGGTAGCTGATGTAATAAGGAGTAACTTAGGCTACTTTTATTTTAGAAAAATTCTTTTATTTTGGAATTATGACGATTTTCAATCACCACGCGGGAGAGACCTGGGGCACAGCTATTTAGAACTATATTTAAATTAATTTACAGGAAAACCGATCCAATAGTACAGTAGTTTTCCGTGAAAGCTTTTTTATAGAATAATAGGTGATGAATTTTTATATCTATAAACTTGAGAAATGATTGGTTTCCAATACAAACTTTCATCGTCTATTTCTTCCCATTCTAGTTTTATGTATCTATCTCAAACTACATTAATGACAACAATCACAAAAATGATCAAAATGACCGAAATGGCAGAAATGACCGCAATGGTCGAAATAACCAAAATGATGAAAATGGAAAATCACAAAAAACCTATCTTACTTTCTGGGATATCCTGTACATAAATCTATCCCATTATCCGGGTAAAAAGTAGCCCTTGTCCACCCTCGGTATTATTTTTTATTTTATTTTAGAGTTCAGCAGAAAGGCAAACAGCCCACTTGATGGAAAGCGGCTACCATCGCCTATGGACATTTGCAACACCAAAGGTGCTACAAGTGCGCTGCTGCTCTCTTAAGGGAGAATGGAATCTAATCCCTAATGCCGTAACACAACTCAAAATTGATATGGCGGCATACTCTAGACCAGGGGTGGTACCATCTAGTCGGGCAAATGCCCTACCACCTGGTAAAAAAAACACATATACCGAATTTCAGCGAAATCGGTCCAGTGGTTTTTTCGTAAAAGCATAACAAACAGAGAGACAAATATATTTTTATCCCGGAAACTATCCCATTGTCGGGATAAAAAGTATCCTATGTTTATCCTCGGCATCGAAAATATATATACTGAGTTTCAACCAAATCGGTCCCGTGGTTTTTCCGTGAAAACGGAACAGACAGAGTTACTTTCGCATTTATAATATTAATAGGGATTAATAAACACTGCCGCATCAAAGAATCCTTTGCGCTAGAAACTAAAATCATAAATGATTGACTCACTAGTCTAAATTATCATCAAACGGAAAGTATTTTTGTACATTTTGTGTAAAGGGCACTTGAAAAGCACACATGAACTATACTAACGAGACCATTTGAATAAACACCAACGCGCATCGTCACCACATGTATCGTACACGCACACTGCACAATGAAAAACAGTAACAAAATGTCTGTTCCGTAATATTAGCACAATCGATTTTTCCGCGTATTTCATAACTTCCAATTTTTGTATATTTAAAAACAAATGCGTCGCCACCCCGTGTGAGCTATCGACGCCGATGCTGCCCTCACGCGGACAGTCAGTGCAACTTCCTACATCGCACGCGCCGCATCGACCTTCCTGTTTATTCGTCCATTTTCAAGTGTTTTTCAAATATACAATTAGCTAGTCCTCTAACCAATCGAGAAATCGTGCCAGTGAATGTGATTTACGTTCCACAATCGAAGGGTTCCCGCAGCACAGCAAGCAAGGTAAGTGGTTGTGCGTTTGTCGTTTTCCAAATTCCGCATTCTATACCGTACATGTTTTGGTCCTTCGAGCCGGATAAAGAAAAATTGATTGTGCTAATATTTCGGAACAATGTCTATAAATGTAAAAATCCCGGACACAAAAATAGCACAATACATCACGGCATTAGACAAGTCATAATTTAAGATACTAGGTATAAGACAATTTTTTTTTAATAAATATACCATAGACATGAGAAACACAATCAACAAACACATTCTCACCACACTATTATAACACCACTGTAACAGAAACACTCCACACTAGAATAAGTATTTAGCGTTTAAAACCCAGAAGTAAACAATATTAGAACTAGTTTTTAAGCTACATACCGACACAAACAATATTCAATAAATGTCACATTCAAACAATCAACGTAACTAGCGTGTAAACTAAAATAAAAAAATCAAATTAAACTTTCTTAAAAAAAGGTATGTAATATAGAGCCCGTAGTGTCACGCAGGCACGCACGCACACACGCACGCACTTACGCACGCACGCACGCGCGCACACATATACGCACACAAACACACACATGCGCGTGCGCGATTACTTAACTATTATGTATTATTATCTTTTAACTCTACAACTCGTGAAATGATGACATCCATGATGCAGGTCTATCCTAGTATGGAAGTAATTAATGCCAATAATCTGAATATTATTTGTTAATCTTTTTTTCCCCCGATTTTGAAACATTTTTCATTGGTGCTATGCTCCTATTGGTCTTAGCGTGATGATATAATTAATACTATTGCCTTCCCCGATAAATGAGCTATTTAACACTGAAATAATTTTTCAAATCAGACCAGTAGTTCCTGAGATTTGCGCATTCAAGTAAGCAAATAAACAAACTCTTCAGCTTTAAATACTCCTATTAGTATAAGTTTGCGAAATTTCGTACTCCTCCATCCGCGTAATTTTCGTAAAAAGGGGTACAAAGTCTTTGCTTCACGTAAATATAATGATGATACATTTTTATTAAAACAATGGGCGACTTTATCGCTAGTAGCGATCTCTTTCTCTAGGCAATCCGGTGTCTAAGGGTCAGCGCAGACAGAACGGAGCGCAGCGGTGAGGATTTTATTAACGCACTTGAAAATAAACTTTAAAATTATCGCAATAAAGTGCATAAATGCTTGAACCTGACAAACGCGTCCTCGAAGATACGCGGGAATTCCCGCGCGGCGTCGAGTCGGCGCCCGCGTTGTCCGGCGTCCGCGTACTTTCAGTGTTGTCACCGAGTTTTAAGAGGGAGGACATCATTTTTTTAGATTTTTAATCCGAAGTACCTACGTAACATATCCACAAGCATTCGTAATTTTTCATACTCTATAGTAATCGAAAAACAAAATTCCTTTCGATGGTAAAGTCGTACACAGTGAAGTAAATTCACCAAAACTATATACCTTTCTTACCAACATTCCTCGACCCATGTTCTTCGTCTAACTTTCTGACGCTTTATTTATTTACATGTTTTTCCATTTCTTATTCCGCCAAAAACGCAATTATAATCATATCCCAGTCCACCATCGTTGACGAACTTTCGCGACAAACTGCCATGTTTACTGTAGAGTGGTAACCCAGAATGGTTTACTCGCGCAGGCTCGCGAGGTCGCACGCATACTCGAGCATACGCGATCCGTAAAGAAAATGCCCGAGACCGCGCGGGATTATTCCTCTCTGTCTGCGCTGACCCTTAGGAAACTTTAAAAGGAAAATTAAATAATATTTGGTGATTTAACTAAATTAAAACTAATTTAATCGTAATTAAATATAATTAAAGAAAATACAATTATAATAATAAACTACTATAAATATACACATTTAAATAGATAATAATAATATAAATAACATATGACCTACATGCGACCAATAATAGCATTCTATTTACGGCAACAAATATTATTTATTGGACAAATAATGGTCTTATATATCCTTACAGTAGTTACAGGGTAGTGGAAATCGTCAAAATATCATCTTCATGTCATTAAAAAATTTCCCCTAAACATGATCGAGACATAATTATAATACAGACGGTTTTTGAGCTTCCAGAGTTTGCAGTGGGAAATCATAGGCGCTAATATCGTGAGAATAACTAATTTATTTATTGGAAGATTACAAAGCAATCGGTTGAAGTCGGTATTCAAAAGTGTAGTTCAAAAATTGATGTATAACGTCCTTCTTGTGTCACGTGACGTTTGATGCTCGAAATTAAAGTCGCGTTCGCGACAGACGGAATGGGAATCTCTCATAAACAAATTCGATCCTGACCGGAACGCATGCACTACTTAGTCAGTTTTCTGATCTAATGTGCATATTGTTACAATTATCACGTGCTAACAACGGTGAAGGGAAACATCGTGATGCAACCTGCACATCGAGATAACCGGTGTGTCAAACTTGCCAATCTGCCTTGGACAAGCGTGGCGGGTATACTGTCCGTTCCCCCTATAGTGGGAGGCCCGAGCCAGCAGTGGGACATTAATGATGCAAGATGCAAAGCCTAAACAGAGAATGATCTTGCGTAAATCTCCGAAGTATGTATCGATGTCCTAAGCCTCAACCTCTGACGTTCTCAAAGACCTCGAAGTTAAGATAAGACGGGGTCCTATGATCAAACAGTATGTTATAAAAAAATGTTCGTAAAATGAAAACTACTGGGCCAAACTATGTCAAATTTTTAGGGGACAACATGGCAGCTATTCCGCGTCGAACAAAAAAAGAATCACGTAAATCGAATCATAAATCTCAGAGTAATCGGTGTAAATATGGAACGGAGTGAAAATTATTTCCATGAAAAATGTTCATGAAATGAAAACTACTGGGCCAAACTATGTAAAATTTTTAGGGGACCAATTGGAAGCTATTCCGCGTCGAACAAAAAAAGAATCACGTAAATCGGATCATAAATCACGGAGTAATCGGCGAACATACATAAAAAAAGCAAAAAAAGAAAAAAAAGATCCCGACGAATTGAGAACCTCCTCCTTTTTTCGAAGTCGGTTAAAAAAAATTCTATTGTTATCTTACTTGTTTTATGGCCGTCATTAGTGTCGAACTAATCCTAATTGTGGTTATTGCATTGCGTCGAAGCTTGCCAGGTGTGCGGATTAACCCTGTGCCAGTGAAGGCGGTCCTTTGATGTATTTACAGTTTAGTATAAAACAATGTCCGAACGGAGGGATGGGGCAGTGATGCGACGACTACGATACGAGTAAGACGTACATTAGATGAGCGATATAGTGACGGACTTTGCGCGTGTAATTGAATCGTGCAATTTGTACTGGCTGTGTCCAGTCATATTTGTGCCTGTTTTATACGTGTTTGTACAGTTCTAATAAACTCTATAGTAATTCCAACGGCATTTTAATTCGAGTAACAGTATTTACTTACATTACTTAATTAATTACTTGCTCGCACTAGAAAAAAATGCTCGTATCTTATGTCATAGGATATTCAAGCAATAAAATATTCAATTACTTTACTTTTCTAAGACATTTTCAACAACCTTGAGAAGGTCGACACTATTGCATGCCGAAGGTCATCCTGCCCTACATTTACATACGATTAAGAAATGCTCATTAATTAATTTAATTCAATTTCCTTTTATATGTACAAATATTAAATTAACATATTAAATGTGTTTTTAAGACGTGTGCCCTTGAACGGTTAAGAGGTTTGCATATCAATAACTGCAGGTAGCATTTTATATTAGCACGACACTTGTTCAAATTGATTTTAGTATGAAAGTAAACATGATTTTATAAAATTTATTGTGGTGTAAATGCCTCGCAAATGTTATTTATTATTATTAGAATCTCCAACAAAGGATGTACATAACAGATTTGTAAAAAAATACATAAGCTCATAGTTTTTACGCACGCACATAAGTAAGTTGAATTGTGATATTACTTGTGTTGAGCGTATGTCAAATTTTAACCCATACTAGGCTAATGAACGGAGACTTGTTCGTGAGTTGACATTAGTCAACTAATAATTATTATACTTAACTAAAATATGACCACGTTTCTGAATTTCGTAAGAAACTCAAGTGGCTTCCTATTCGTTTTCACCGGAATCCTCACATTCAAACTCTCCTTTATAATATACTATTTAATCCTAATAGTCCTCCTTACCTTAAGGAACGTTTTGAATTCCTTCGCCTCTCTACTTCTCACAATTTGCGCTCACATACATATCGTATACTCCTGACACCTGCACACACTTCATCCTTTTATGATAACTCTTTTACAGTGCAGGCTGTCAAACTGTGGAATGCGTTGCCTCTTACTGTCAGGGAGGCCAAAACATTATCTACATTTCGGAACTCCCTTAGAAAGTACTATCTATCTTTAAATAAATATGTCTAATATATAATATATTTACTTATTTATCTATTGTAATATATGCTAATATAAAGTGCTTGTCACATATAATGTTAACAAATATATTTATCTAGATTGTTTTGTATATACGTATATATATATATATATATATATATATATATATTACTATTATATTTATATATGTATTAGATTTATAAAATAGTTTAAGTATGTATATTTCAATTGTACAGTCCTAGTTTTTCTGCTCCACCTACATCGTCAGATTAGTTAAAAATTTGTTTTAAGCTAGGTTGCCTGGAAGCGATAGCTTTTAGCGATACGGCGGCCTGTTGTTTTGCCAGGAAGTATTGTAACGATGTATTTTGTTATTGTTTATTTTGGTGAGCAATAAAATGTTATCTATCCATCTAATGCACATGTAAATCGGGCTATACTTGGATGAACGAGAGGCAAGAAATTTGTCAGCCTCAAGCAGGCGTGAAAGAATCTGTCAATGTTAAATGCCAAGAACTATGTTGGAGACCGTGACCCGCATATCATAATAACACATTCAAATGTCTTATTAGTTTCACAACTGAATTGAGGACTTCACTTAATCTTGGGATCTTTAGGGTTGTCACTTGTTACTTGAGCAAGCGGTAAGCGATTTGGTAAACCTTTATGTATTTTATGGAGGAATCCTCTATACGCGAGTCGAACATACTTGTTGTTACATGAACATTAGATAGATAGATAAATAGATAACACTTTATTATGCACCATTACAGAAAACATAGAAAAACTTAAAGCCTAAAAATATTCCAAATGTGCACAACTGGCGGTCTTATCGCTAAGAAGCGATCTCTATCTACCAGACAACCCGTGGCAGGAATAAAGCATATTAGATCGGTCAGAGGTGGTATACATAAATATTAGAGGATATGCAGTTACTTACATATATTTTATTAATTTATTAACATATAAGTATGTAAAATATTATATACGTAAGAATTATACTTAATAGACATATATAAATACACGTATTGACTTAACATACATAAATACATGATGAAAAGATTCTGCTCATTTGTGGGTATTAAACCGCCTTCTCATCCGCGAGCCGTAACTGTAATCTAACGAAGACTTTTTTAGACCGGGGAAATCCGTTTGAGGACTAAGCCGCGACTCGCACAGAAGGCTGGGGGGATGTTCGGAGGTTGCACTAGCGTGCCCAGTCAGGACTGCTGCCACGCTATTGCCACTCCCCCAGTTAGGGATACCCACTAAAACCCCTAGGTGTTCCGTCCTGCGCCTTATGCCAGGGCTACGGGTAATTGGGCTTCCCGACTCCACCCCCACCCTCACGAGGCCTCTTCCAATGCCGGGGAGACTACACCCCCAACCTAACGGATACCTACAGTAACGTACTTTAATGTAGACGCTGTAAATGATCTTCGCTCGCTACGACCAACGATCCGCCTTTGACCGCGTACTCATCAGTGAGCTGTAACCATAACCGCATAGTGCTCTCCCAGTGTGTACCCTTGAACCAATTTATGCTTGCGACACCCATCGAGCCGAAAAAATATTCACACATGGGTTTTGTTAACTTTACATAGCACGACATACCTTTCTCTGTCCTACAAAAAAGTTTAATTTTGCTAATACCAAGTTGGAAACATACTAAATGATGCTTGACCGTGTTGCGATATTGTTAAGTGATTCTCCGACTAGTATTTCGTATGAACGCGTTGAAAAAAAAGATGCGGACGAAATTCTGACGTATCGTGCACGTAGAGAAGTTCGTCAATAGACATGTCTGTCGTTTGGTTTATTTCTGTTCCATTTTCACAGATTTGCAAATGAACTAGTGTTTTTCCCGACATATTAGTCTCCAAGCAATACAGTGTGCATAGAACATATTTCCACCTCCCTAGAAAAAACACACTTGCCATTTTGTAGGGCAAGCGTGATCGAAGCCCTAAAACATTAATGGCCGGTTCCTATATCTAACCGAAAATTCGTTTGCCTTGCTATATGTTAAAATTGGGCACAAGCTCCATACAAGTAATATAAAATTCGGCCGATAGTATGGTAAGTGAGTGAATAGTGAAACATACAGGAATCGGCCATCAATTGTTTAAACAGAAAAGTAGGTACAGACACCACCGACAACCTTGACTTTGAAGCGTTTGCTCGAAATAAGGATATCTAAATATCAATTGCGTAAAAGACATTAGCAACAGCGGTTCCAAGCAATCACGAAAGTCACGGCCGCAAATTAACATATTAATAATATGCTTCGTTAGTTTTAATTTCAATTGTTTCAAAATATGTTATTATGAAACAATAAAGTATTGTATTGTTAACATTTGCACAATTTCAGAATAGTCTAATGCACTGTTGTGCAATATCGAAGTCAAATTAAGCACAGGATTCGCGCGTGGCTTTGTCCACGAACGAATAACAAATACTATACATATACGTGTTGTTACGAATATGTTGTATGTAAATTTAAAATGCCGTGGGTATTATCACAGTCTTAATTAGAAGTACACACACGTACTAGTAATTCAATAACATTCCCGTTCAGAATATACACTTAGTTGACTCCTGAATCCCAGTTGAAACTCAAGTAACTCAGTCCCCCCCCCCCCCCCGCGATGGATCTACCTTGTATAATTGCAGGATAGACACGGCTCCCCAACAACAGGCCCCCTATTCTTTGGAATCGTCGAAATCATAAGCTTAATGGCTTCTAGGAAAGTGCAACGAAATTTCAATAAAAGAATAAAGGATTCATGACGTCTTACTGCGGGGCCATACAAATGGATTAACCCGAACAATCTTCTTCATCAACCAGTCTCTGTTCAGTAGTATTGAACGTAGGTCTCCCCAAGTTTGCGCTACATATCCCGGTCTCCCGTCTTTCTCATCCAGCCCCTACTGGCGACCTTACGCAGGTCGTCAGTCCATCGGGCTGGAGAGCGTCCTACGCTCCGTTTACCGAGACGTGGTCTCTACTCGACAGATCTGTCGTCCCACTGCCACTTCAATGTGATAACTAAATTTGCGAGCTACGTCAGTCACCTTTCTCTGTAGCAAATTTGGGGTTCATTGAGCGAATAATCGAGAAAAATCCAAATATCTTGATTTTTATCTGATTATTTGCTCGATGACCCGCAATTCTCACTTCAGATTTTTATTTAGCGGGAAACAAAACGGCAGGCAATCATAGTCCGACACCCAGCGGACACAACTGACTTGAAATTTAAATTTAAGAAGTACTTATTATTCTTCGTTTTAATTGATTGCAGAAGTAACCGTCATGACGAGAAACAAATGCACCTATCGACAGACGAGCCTTTGCACTTGGGACCACCCCCCAGAAACTGTTATCCCCTAGTAGTGATATTAGCAAGGGATGAGAGAGATACAGGAGAACTAAGACCGGATGATACGGTGAGTAAATTATTGAGTGACCTCCATTATAGAAAGTATTATTTGCTTCTGTAACAGTGTGAAAAAAACTTATCACAAATCTGCAACTTTGCGGCATTCCATTGTTATTTACAGTACATTAGATGTAACCTCAAGAGACTGAAGTTAGCTCCGTGTGTTTGCGAGTCCTGACAGCGGTCGCGCGAGTTGGAAAGACTCCACTCTGAGATGTATACGTATTGCCTCGTGATTATGTTCCAGTTCTACGCAATGATGTGTACAAACTTCATGGACGCGTTTAAGTTTTGCTCTTACTATACCCGCAGTCTCGCTCTACGTGTACTTTTCACCACAATCGCGCCTTGTCATCATGCGAAAGAGAGGATAAAGTCAACCATTGGACATTTATGGCAGTGTTCAAGTTTTCCAGCCACTGTCACACGTTTTCCTATAGACCGTCTGCGCATCTTCCTCTGGTGTAATAAATACGTGCCCTCCGCTATACCTAAGTTTAATATTCTGTGCCTTTCTTAACTAGAACGTATGGAAGCAATTTATTATAGGTGTATAAATAACAAGGTGCTCGTAATCATCACCACTGTTATTTACGTCAGTCCTGAAATGAGATATTTTTTATTATTATTCTCAATATGGTATAAATTGACGTCTGTAAAAGTGTTAGGATTTTTGGTTACCAGCAAAGTGAATACTGCATATTGTGATACTTTCAATTGCAGGTCAGTTGTGGGATGTGTGCTAAAACAAAGTGATTAAAGGTTGTGTTTACTTCTAGAAAATTATTTTGAATAATAGATTAAGGGAGCGGACAACTGAGATATTTTTTATCATCTTAAAAAATGTCGCAGCCTCCTTCATTTAATACAAGGAAAACGAGCCAAAGTTCAAAGCGCAATGATTATTGTTTAAATAGTAATTAAAATTATTTATATCTCGATATTCTAAAAGTAAGATAATAAGATGTTATTTTCATGTCTGTTCTTTTATATGTGTTTTAATAATATTAGAATGTATTATAACATGTGTCTGCGTATCTATTGCAAGTAATATCAGATTTGTAATGCGATTCTACAGTAGTGGCCATTTAAGCCCACTGACGCAACCGTAAAGCGGGGCTACCTGCCATCGATATAATGGAGTATAATGTTCTAAAGAATATAGATGGCGCTAGTGAACGTGGCTACTGTCAGCCAGTAATAATATTAGAATTTATTGTAACATATGTCCGCATTCCTATTGCACATATCAAATTTTAATGTGATTGTACATATGTGGCCATTTAAGCCCATATACGAGACCGTAAAGCGGGGCTACCTGCCATCGATATAAACGAGAATAATGTTCTAATGAATACAGGTGGCGCTAGTGAGCGTAGTTCACATTCGCGACGACCAATGCCCGCTGCCCAGCGGAATCATCGCCCAGTACTTGAAGCAGGCCAACGGACATTTGTCGTGTTTGAAGGTAAGACGTCCCACGATCCCATCAATATGAATGAAATATTTTTTAGAAGGTTACATTGAAAATGAGGTTCTATTGCATTATATACATATTTGCCATAGTTGTCTTGCATTATATAAATATTTATAATAACGATTTCAGCAATTGTACGTGACGGGCGAGTGCGGCGGTGAGGCCGAGGGGTACACGGACCGCGGCGGCGACGGCGAGGGGGAGTCGGAGGAGGCGCTGTGCTGCGTGTGCGCCGCGCAGCCCCTCTCCAGGGCGCTGCTGCCCTGCCGGCACGCTTGTCTTTGCGCGCGCTGTTTGCGTCAGTATTATTACTGTCTGTGTATTTTTATCCGTGCAGGAACCGAGAAAGAATACAATTTCCTGCGGCCTGTCGTAAGAGGCGACAAAACAACCCACAGCCAGGTGGTAGGGCATTTGCCCGACTGGATGGCTACCGGCCCCGGTCTAAAGTATGTCGCTATAACAACCTTGACTTTTAGTCCGGGATTAGTGACCAGGTTCCACTGAGCCTTTAAAGAGAGTAGCAGCGCTTTGGTGGCGCAAAAATAATAATGAAATAAAACCGGTGTGGCTCCTTTACTCGCCACTATATTCTTTTGTTTAGTGTGGCAACACTAGTTGAAGAAAATAATTATCTATGATCCATGTTTCATTATTAATTCATTGTAATATACAATGTCATGTTTTGTTACGCGCCTCAAAAAGTCAATATAGAAGTTTCATTTTTTACATAGTGGTGTTTCGTCTCCAAAATCCTGTAGATGCGAACTTTATAATATAAAACAGGAAATGCGTCTTCACCTCCAAAGTGGTGTACCCTAATCTCCAAATTGGTTCTAGTAGTTTTCAGTGTGGATTAGGTTGTGTAAAGGATGACAAGATGACTTGTGTTCCGACTGACACTGACTGTTGTGATGACTGAGTACATAGACTAGAAGACCTAGACCTATAGCACTAGAGAGTACCAGAATAGAGGAATGTGGAAGGAAAAGAGACATATCGTGCCGACCCCAAATGATTAGAAGGTGAAAGAAGAGGGTGACAAGTAATTACTCTGGTCTGAGTGTTTTGTAACACGCGGATTCGTCACCCTTCTACGATAATGATGAAGTGTGTTATGTAAGAAATAATCAAGGATACCCCATCGCCGTTGATATCACGTAGTCCCTAAGGTCACATCTGTAGAGCCAAGATCCATTGACATTGGTCGAACAGTTTAGTATTGCAGGCGACGCATCGAATAGGATGTAAGTCTGCCTGTGGAATATTAAATCATTGTTAGGACTGTGTCGTATAGAATATAGGAAGCTATGGTATTTGTAAGTGCAACTTGATTGCTATACAGTGCTAGTAATTATTTTTTCAATTTATCCTAACTAGATTTGCAAATGTGAATTTAAATAACAACCAAACACTTACACTTTATACAATTTTGCATATGGACCAAGATCCCAGGGCCCGAAGACGTTACTTATATTCTCACATATAAAATATATGGGAATAAGTAGTGTTAGTATGAAATTTGACTGTGTGTGTGTGTGTGTGTGTGTGTGTCACAGCCGATTTACATGTACCAGGTGCTAAAGGTAGATAAAAACATTAGTCACTTGTCTCAAAGTCTCAGGATTTATTTTTACGTATCTCCCCATACATCCCTTCCTCCAAGCTAGTAGATATGCACACACTCAAAAGTTCATACTAACACTAGTTAATCCCATATATTTTGGTTATGAGAATATTAATATCGCCTCGGGCGCTGGGACCTTACACTAATAGACGTCATTAATGGTAAAGAAAATGGCATAGCATACCTTTCACACACAACTTGTAACAGCCACTTAGCGGATCATATTATATACATCTGTGTTCTTAGAAATACTGGTGAGCACGAGATATGGCATCGGGTTCTGAGTACTTTTGCCAATTGGCAGATAAGAATCTGCCAGTCATTAATTCAGCCCCGAAGAAAATGTTTAATGATCTCTTTTGTAAATAATATTTTATATCGCCGTATATTTTAGCTTTATATGGATTAAACTTTTAAGAGTTCATTCTCAGAGCCAAGATTGTCTTAGCCGCATACGTGCAATGTTTTCATAATAATCATTTTGTTTAAAAGAAAATTGTTCATTGAATTAAAGTTTTTAAAACTGTGTCAGTTATGTTTAATATAGCGAAGGCCTGTATTAAGCCTGTATAAATGTGTCAGAAAAATAGTTTAAAGTTCCAAAACGGCATAATTATTAAACTGTATAACATAATAATAATAGAAGAAAATTTATCCGTGCAGAAGCTGAGAAAGAATACTAATTCTTGTGTTCGAGCAGCCTATAATAAACAGCGACAAAAACCACAGCGGAAGGGCCATTGCCCGTCTGGATGCTTACTACACCTTGTCTGGTGAAATGCAATATTGATCCCAATCTATGGGCAATATTAGCTAAGAAGCGCGACTCGAGATTCCAAGTAAAGTCTAGAGTGCGAGAATTTGAATCCCGTCGACGCACGGATTTAGATAAAAAGCTTGTAATTTTGTGAATGGTGTTCTGACGTGTTCGAGATGCAAGCGCGTTTTCATAAATAAGGTTGGCTACGCAAGTCACCTCCGTGCGCATGAACGTCGATCAGCCAATAGCTGAAGCGATCGCCGTAATCGAAATCGGTTAGGAAGATATCACATCTTGTCTAGGGTATTCTGCTACATGAACCTTGAGTTGTGTTCCGGCTTCAATGGTCAGCTTCCAGCCCCCACTACCAGGCCGGCAGTACATTGCTAGCATCCCTGTTGTTGCAGATGTCCATATTCTCTCCTCTATTATTACTGCTGGAGTTTCTGCTGCCTATTAATTTCAAGTACATTTGTTATTTAAAGCGCCACTTGCGACAGTGGAACTAATATTAGGACTATGAGTAACTTTTCAATACAATTGTTCAACAAATGTATCTATGAAGCCTGTATACATTACTCGAAAGTTAAAAACTACGCACCACACAATGGAACGTGCGCAAAATAGGTACTTAGGTGGGAAAAAATTATATATTAAATCCACCAGTTTGTTTAATTGCCTACTGTACCTTTTTCTCCCAAATGTGTTAAAAAACGTTGACGCGACTGTGGTAAGCCCTCGACTTTGCGTTTGTTTGTCTGTCTACTAGTTTGTAGAAACCAAATTACCGCACTTCTATCACAACTATTTTAGTTCACTGGGATTCTCACACTCGGCACCTTAAATTCATAAACTCATTTATTCGTAACTATGTTACACGTCAGGGTTATATATATTATTGCAAAATCTTTAGCTATTAAGATTGACATTATTTGTCGTCAATCTTTATAATCCATAAATTCCTTCAAGCTGTAGAAAGTGTGCTCGATTAACCACTTCTTTAGCCGACAAGTAAATGCATTTAAACTGCCCTTTAAGTGTGATTTTGTCCGGTAATT
Organism: Dendrolimus pini; assembly: GCA_949752895.1. Lineage (NCBI taxonomy): Eukaryota > Metazoa > Arthropoda > Insecta > Lepidoptera > Lasiocampidae > Dendrolimus > Dendrolimus pini. The sequence goes on along the minus strand of OX457142.1, from coordinate 3,228,620 downwards.
TATTATATATAGTCGGACCCATAACATGCGTTAGCGTGTTAGATTTTTCCAATCGCCTCGGCAACGGTGCAATCCTATCTCTATTCCGAATCCGATGTGAATGTATGTCGCTATGCTTTGCATACATGGACTCATTGACCCTGACGTGTAGGGCTACTTGAAGTACTAATACACGGTAGGGTGAGAATTCGTAACGTTTTGAAATGGGGTCTGGTTGATTCCCTATTAGGTAAACCTAGAATAGCATGCACGGCCCTTTTCTGTTGCGACAGGCGTGCTCCCAGTCGGCAGCGCGCGCCCACAGCTCGGTACCTTAACACAAAAACTGACAGCAGCCTGTCTAGCAGTAGTAATAATAAATAAGCTGCCAGACTTTCCAGGGCTACGTCCCATTAGGAACTCACAACGACCACGTTCACAACCGCGATTTATCCCGTTACACTCGTAAACCCAAGTGGAACGACAGTTCGGCCCACCCCTTGACATGGGTCATTGTGAGCGTTGTGTGATCGAAAATGATGACGTCATTAGTGTCGTTTTCGCCACGACCACAACGACCGCGGTCGCCTTGTGGAACGGCTAACTGAGCATTTTGGGCGTTGTGAGCTAGTAATGGAACGCCCTGCAGATGATTCTTTATTATTTCTCGTTTGCTTACATTGAATATGACACCCACCGGGGTCACGCGGGCCTGCTATTTCGCGGTCTTTCATTATGTCTTGCAATATGGCGTCGAATTGCGGAGACTTTCCGCCGATTGGCTGAGAGTTTCCGACTGCAGAAGAGAGCAGTGAAAATGATAGCGCATGTACAGCGAGACGTGTCAGCTAGACCTTATTTTAAGGATCTTTCCATTCTGACGTTGCCAGCAATATTTATTTACCAGGTTGCGGTATACGTCAGAGTAAATATGGATACCTTCGCTGAACGTGGCAGCACGCATTCTTACTGCACTCGGGGCAGGGAAGGCTCGGCCATATCATTCTCGCTTCTCTAAGATGAGCAAGACGGTGTATGTAATGGGACCTTTAATCTACAATAGACTACCTCTCAATATAAAAGAATCCGAAAGTCTCGGTTCTTTTAAGAAGAGATTAAATAGTTATGTTATTGAGCAGACGCCCTACTCAATAGAAGTTTTTTTTTTTTTTAAATACATTATGTATTTTTTTTTTATTGAAAATTGTATATTTAACTAATATGACGTGTACATATAATTGTGTATTATTGTACGAAATAAATACTCATGACTTATGTTTATAATTCCAGCAAAACTGGACAAGTGTCCGATATGTAGGAGCGTGATCTCGAGCTACTTCTGCATCAGGAACGACGACGAGCCACTCTCGGAGCTCAAGCAGCAGAGGTTCCCGTTCAACAGGAGGCTCTTCAACCTGTTCCATTATCATTAGGTGACGAATGACTAATAACATTTCTGACACTAACCAAAATGTTGCCAAATCGACTTTTAATGCCATCTACCATAAAACATGGACAATAAGTGTAATAGCTCTAAACCTTGTTTAAAAGTAACATAAATATCCACTAAAGTTCACCCATTATAAGAAGTCCCATTTGAAGTTTCAAATAAATACTCGCTATCTAACTTTGTAACAGTATCAAAATATTTTTTATTAAATTAGAATGACCTTTATTTGTTTAGAAACGTAACACATGACAACATTGTTTGTCAACTTTTTTTCTCTTAATTATTAGTGACGTGACCTGTAGATAGATGTTAAATCGAAGTTTAAACATAAAACAAAATTAAGTATATTTTCGGTGTGTGAACGTAAAATATACTTTTAAAAATAATAAATCGTTTTTATTTTGATCGATTCGGTAATGTGCTACTTCCTATATCGATTCCAGATTTTAAATGTATCTTTATGGAAATTTCACATAACTACTATTGACAGATGTCAAATATGGTTTTATGGAACGGTCGAACTATGAAAGGCATTGTAAATGCATGTAATAATACTGGTATTCAAGCATAAAAAACGTTTTTCGACTATTTTGTAAAATTTACTTTTTGAAATACATACATACATACATACATAACTTCACGCCAGGTCCCTTGCGGGGTAGGCACGAACAACAGAGCGCCATACAGGCTTATTCTTACACACCTCACTTGCTTCTTTGACATTCATAGCTCTTGTCATGCACGCTCGTCTGTTCTTAAGGCTCCTGACATCACCTTCTGCTAATACACGATCAATTTGATCATGGAAGGTGTGTCGTGGCCTTCCGCGACTTCTGCATCCATCCACTTTAGCATTGTATATCTGTTTAGTCATTCTTTCATCATACATTCTTTCCACATGCCCGAACCACCGGAGCATTCCTTTCCTTACCTTCACCCCGACACTCTCTTTCAGACCAACTCTCTTTCTTACTTCGGTATTACGAACGCGGTTGAATAAGGATAGATATCGGATTCAGAGTGTGATTTATGCTTCAACTAACAATTTTCACGCGGCTTCTTTTCTACAATTATTAACCTCCTTATGCATAATTGGTATAAGACGTTTATAATCTCGTTAAAAGGTATCAAAAGGTGTTAATCATAATCGCAATATTGTGATTACAAGTATTAGAATAAACGGTTTATTTCAAAAAACGTTAAGCAGACAAACATACAAATAACACTCCTTACATATTTAACAAATAGGGTGATTTTATGAGATTTTCTTTGTGACTGAATTTGAATATATATTTTTTTACAGATTAACAAGAGGAATTCTCGCAGCGCGAATTTCAAACGATTATCAACATAATTCGTGTTAGTCATACATAACTAAAAAAATATAGTAAAGTGTAGGTTTGTTCCTGCAGGTTTTGAAACCAGTAAAACAAACCCACGCGCAGTAAAAGTTTTCCCGTTTGAAAAATTGTACTGCGCACGCGTTAATTGATCAGTTTCAAGTCGTGCTGGAATTTACTTTATATAAAGATAAAGCGATAGATAGTTCACTTGTGATTTTTTTTCTAATTAAATATTTAAAAGTTAGTGATTTTAAATTGAAAAAGACATGTTTGTGTTTGTTTTAATATAAAAAATCGCATTTAAGTAGACTGTTATAGTCCGCGCCAGAATTCAACTCTTCGAATTTATTGCAGAGTGCTGCGCAGTAACTGTTTCTCCATGCAAGTGTTTTATGACGGTTTCTCGCCTAGCTCACAGGAACCGATTTTTTTGCTATTTGTTATGGTCTGGATGTCTGGGATCAGCCCAAGAGTGATCCACAACACAATCGTATCTTGCTTAGCATCGAAATATACAATTATTTTTTTGTCTCAGTGCGGCCTATAACAGTCGGAGAAATAAATGTAATTTTGACAGACTATAATTTAGTCATTTTTTTATGTTGTGTTCATGACTTCAAGCTATTTAGGGTAAACGGTACTATTGTTGGCATACCCTCTCAGTGATTGGCACCTTATAAATTTATTCAAACACGACGTTACCCTGCCCTGACAAAAAAAGACAGTGCGTCTCGGGACGCCCGACAGAAGTGATAACTTATTATCCCCGCAAATTGCTAATGCGCCTGACCGCCATTTTGGTGACGTAACCGTAGCCAAACACTCGGTACTGTTAGCATCACTGGCCGGCGGGTACGCGTACATATCGAGTTGCGGATGACGTCACGTGAATGCTAATTTGACAAGGTTCCAGCGCATTAGCAATTTACGGATAATAAACTAAGCTAACGTGAGAGAAAGGAAAGCCAGACAGACTGGCGCCGTAACGCGTTACGTAACGAATCAGTTTACCCTCCCATAAGAAGTTATCACTTCAAAAGTAAAATAAATCTAAACAAATTTTTTACTTTACCTTGGGTTACAGCATTGAAGTTTTAGTAGGGATCTTTATTTGTTTCATTAATAAATATACCCTTATATTGATCTGGGATAATGTAGCATTCTAATGGACAAAGAATTTTTAATATCAGCTGGTAGTTTTTGAGTTCATTTGTTACAAAAATACAAATCTTTCCTCTTTATAATATTAGTACCTATAGATTAATAAAATCTTTTTTTTAATATTTTGTATACAGTACAGACATACAATAATATTATAATCATATGGCTAAAAAATAAAAAATATTAAGAATTCTTAACACTTTGAATAAATTGATCATTGGGTTGTGGTGCCAACAAACGTATAGTTTAACCTATACATACACTTTGAATAATAGAGAATGTAGGATACTTTTATCTCGTGAAATGGGATAGAGGAGTCTCTTCGGGATATGATTTAGTAATTTACGAGTGCGAAGACGAAAACTAATTTATTTATGAAACCTAATTAATATTAAACTAAAAACACTGCCTCGTCATATTTATAGAATTTGTTTGAAAAATTCTAAAATGTCGTTCAAACTACGAGAATATTTTAATAAAGTAACCAACCATTATACTCTGATTTTTAATTACCTGAACTAAAATGATAGTTGAGTGAGTGGTGCGAATTGAAACAGCTCACCACTATGAGTTAGTTGAACCTTTTAGAATATTATTTTAAAAAAATTAGAGTCGTCTAAGTCATTACAACTTACTACACTTGTGGATGAGCCATAATACAACACTACGCTCCAAAGTTGCAACATAAAGTCGATCGCAGCTGTCATTTTAGTCCAGGTAATTAAAATTTGGAGCATAGTAAATAATCATGTATTACCTTTATATATAATAGTGGTCATACATATTAATATATTGAATTACTTGCTAATTTATTAAAATATACGCATAGTGAGACTAGCTAAACGTAAGGCCTCATTAACAGCGGAAGCGGTATAGCGTAACATTTTTACTCTCAATTTTTGATTTTAGTGCATCGAAGCAAAACCTGAATTTAGCCCCCTAGTTTCCATTATTTCTTCGGCAGCAAGTAGGAAATTGTTCAAATAAGTTGCGTCAAATACTGCCACCTTTCACTTACTGTTTACTGCCTAGGAAGTGGGCGTTATGTAAACAGGACATCAAGGTATATATCTTTGTTTTTCGTAGTGTCTTACGTAAGAAGTCTAACTGTGTTTTGTGAGTCGCCAAAATTTAATCAAAAATAATTTATGAATTATTCCGATTTTATATGATAGTATAAATAGTATTTACATTAAAACCCTTGACCATAACACATGACTCGACTGTTCTATTATAATTAATTCAATTTTTTGCTGCTTGATTTGATAGGTTAGACGCACTTTAGTACTATCAATATTCATCTCGAACATATTGGATGTTGCCAATGAAAAAATATTGTATATCTTTACGTTACCGTCCGATCCCACTGTCAGTCGGGCCATACAAATTATAGACATTAAAAAATTCTCCTAAAAATTTTAATGTAAGGTTTATTATAATAATAATAACGGTTATTTAAATACTCAAACGCCAAACAATGTTTTCGAACATAGAATCGTTATATAGAAAGAAAAACCAAAATAAAGAGAAGTGATACGAAGCTTTATAGGAATGTAATGAAACAGGAAAGACGCGGTTTTGGTAATTTCGTACGCTGTTTTTCAATAAATAAAACTATGTAACCCCAAATTCAGATACCTTGGTTAACTACTGTAGAGTAAATGTAATATAGAGAGGGATGTAAGGAGGAGGATAACCGGTGTAACGTGCGACAAAGTAATGCCACTGAAACTAAAAGGTCAAATATATAAATCTGTCATACGACCAGTCATGCTTTACGGGTCCGAATGTTGGTCCACTAAAGTGACAAGCCACAAACGTCTCCAATCAGCTGAGATGAGAATGTTAAGATGGATGTGTGGTGTTACGAGAATGGATAAGGTGAGAAATGAGTCCATAGGGGGATCTTTGAAAGTTGCACACGTGACTGATAAATTGATAGGAAGAAGACTGAGTTGGTATGGGCATATAATGAGGAGGGATGAAAGTCACGTGACAAGAAGAATGTTAAACTACAAGATGATAGATTGTATGACGGATGATATGTGGTGTGACAGAAGATGTATGTCAGAATAGAGGAGTGTGGAAGGAAAAGACATATTGTGCCGACCCCAATTAATTGGGACATGGTGAATGAAAAAGTGAGATTTTCGATAAATAAAATTGCTATGTGAGATTTATTGTAGGGACCGGACTGTACTGGTTTTCAGCGCCAACCTCCGTACCTTCTTTTATAACTCGAAAATTATTTTATTACGGGGGATTTCCTATTTGTATTACTTTTGAAATCGAACTAGACTAAGGCTGGGGTGCACCGACTTTTATCCGATGGTTAAAATAAAATAATCGCTGAAAAATGCATAAACAGGGAATATTTTATTTTAACCATCGGTTAAATGTCGGTGCACACCAGTATTAGTAACTTTTTGTAAGGTGGGAATGTATACAAACCATACTGCCCAAAAAATAAGACAGTATGGTATTTTTTTTTCTCCTTCCACCGGGCGAACAATATATATATATATATATCCGGCTTTCTTTATCCAATGGTTTTTTATGTTTGTTGTCTACTTATATTTTCTTTTTTATTCTTTTTCGTTTTTATGCTTTCTTATTTATTTATTTTTTTCATTAACAGTTAAATCTATTACATAGGGTTCTTATTCTAATATTACTACCATCTTTCTTAACCTAGATATTCTAGTCTACTTTCATTATTCATGCTATCAATTGGTTACAATTTCCTTACTATTCCTATTTATGGTTCTACTCCTCAACATTTGCTTCCTATTCTCCATTTCTCATACATTTCTTACTTTATGTTCTTGAATATAAGTTAAATAACATTATTAACAGTATTACCGACGACTATTACCCACTAAAAATCTTTTTCCGGTCCCATTTTTTCTTCTAAAATCTAATGTTCATTATAATTAATACTAAATTATTTGCATTTGTTATTAGAACTTTCGACTTTCGTTTGGCATTTTAGTATTTGGCCGTTAATTATATGTAAAAATAAGTATGAAGAATATTTAAGAGTGGGTGCAAAATATAGAACTGTGATATACCAGATGCTTTGTGAATTTGCTACAAATGAATCCTTGTAAATAAACATAGATTTAAACGTAATATAATATTGTTGTTTTTTTAATGAATATGCTCCCATACAGTGTTCAAATTTCTTGACTTGTATGTATGTACTTGGCACTCAAATTCAAATGTTTATATTCAAAATAAGTTCCACTGGAGAACACTTTTTGAAGGTCATACATATAGGTTAAAATTTAATTTTACTTCCTAGTTTATGTAAACCGCTTCGCAACGTGTTATTGCTGTTATGGAGAAGAAGCGGCAAGAAACTCCCCAGCAACACGTCTAGAGTCTAAATATTGTTTTTCTTTATATTTCTTGTTCTATTTATATTTCAAGTTTTTTTTTAAGTTTTATACAGAAGTATGTTACAGAATGACTTTTGAAGAATTAATGGAGTTGTACCAAACCGTGCATATTCAATAAGACAGAGAGATAATAAAAGTAAAGAAAAATATTACTATAGTTATAATAAAGACATGACGCACTACATTTTTTTATTTGTTTTGCTGCAACATATCTCCATAAATTCCTTACAAGGTTGGCAAGAAAAACGGAAATGGCACCTTGCCATAATGTAGTGGTAGTGCGCAAATTATAATTTCAGTTGGCAGTTTTCGTTTGCGCAAATAAGGCAGATCGGTTTTCGAAATGTAAATAATCTACATTGAACTTCCGCAAGTGCAAAAGGCAGAAGTGTCCCTTCTATGCATTCTTAAATCTGTCCCGCTTACACGATTCCTACAATGTGGTTGTTATTAACCGTTTCACGCCGATATTCTTTTTAAATAATCGTCAAATAAGCACACGTTGTATATTCCAAAATTAAGCAAGGAACGCTTGTGTTGTGGGTATACAACGGAGTACCTGGGACCCATCCCAAACACCCAGACTATAGTAAATAACGGAAAATTTGGTTCCGAAATTTACTATACCCGCTAGATGGAAAGCGGTTATTATCGCCTATGGACATTTGCAACACCAAAGGTGCTACAAATGCGCTGCTGCTCTCTTAAGGAAGACTGGAACCTGGTCACTAATGCCGGAACACAACTCAAGGTTGTTATGGCGACATACTCTAGACCAGGTGTGGTAGCCATCCATTCGGGCAAATACCCTACCACCTGGCTGTGGGTTGTTTTGTCGCCTCAACGCAGGAAATTGTATTATTTCTCCATGTAGTGCATTCTGTCTCGCGCTGTCCACTCACACGTTATACTAAGATAGCAATAAACAAAGCTCTATTAGAAATTTCGGTTTAGTTCTGCATCACAGTACATTATAGTCTATCTAGACGTGCTATATACTCGTATAACACCGGTTCGGTGAATTATCACTATTCAACTACTAAATATATGTTTTATTAAGTTTCATTTCAAATTAATATATATTTGTTGAGATCAGGTACAAAGGTTCTTCGTTATAGTGCCACATCTAGTGCCAAGTATTGTACTGTCGCGGTATGAAAAGGTTCATCACCTTAAAGTCGACTTTCGCTTGCACGAGTACAGGAAACAGTACTGCCAACATTTTATAAAATGTTACGTTTATAAAATATAGAAGTGTGAAAAAAGAAAATTGCTATGTTGATAATAACAAACACTGAGATAAACCATAAGAAACAAAGAGGATGAGGATGGAGATAATCACTATGCTTATCATAAATATTAAAACCAACCCCTTCTTAGACAAGATAGAAAATCAAACAACTTGTATATTAGTAATTTTAAACTTTATTGTCAAACAGTTAAACATATTTCTCTGTGGAATAGTCTGTTCTGTGACTTAGTTTGAAAAGGTAACATGTGCTTGCGGAACGTTAAATGAATCAATTTGAAAATTAGCGAACCCTTTCATACCACGACTGTACATGACAAATTGTAACTAGTCCACCTGCCCGGATTCACTTGGAATTATTTTATAACAGTCTCGAAACACCGTTAAAAAATATATACAATAAGTAAACATTACACATCAGCCTTCTCTTTCTCTCTTTCGGCGTACAATTGGTTATTCCTAACAGCCGAGTATAAACTAAATAACAGGTGCAAAGAATGAATGGTGTCGTCAAGGGTTTCCCCGTGGACGGGGATGTCCAGGAGACCACAGACCAGCGCCAAGTACTGCGCCAGCGAGCAGTCCAAGGTCGGTGGGGGGAACCCCACTTCATTCAGGGTCTGCTCCATGGAGTCTGGCCATTCCTCCATCAAAACGTCAATGTCTGGCATTTTACTGAAAGAATAACAATATTAAATTCAAAGAAACGATTTACATAGTGGTTGAAATCAACCAGTATCCGCACATGTGAGTGCTTGTAATTCAATTGAGTCTGGTATGGGTGTCATTTAAATTTTCTAACGATAATCTTACTACACTATATATGCAGACTTATCAGTTTGGCGACAAATTAACTGCTACCATCAATGTCCAGATTTTTTTTTGAAGTGAAAATTATATGTAGACGGGTTCTTGCGATATTTCGCTCACGAAAAAGCGTCACGGTCACGTGGTCGAAATACTTACATTTTTAAAAGGCAGGTTTTCAAATTGGACAAGTACATTAACAATCTACCCGTAAAACTTCAAGATAAAATTTTGTTGCGATTCATTTTGTTACTTGGCAGTTGTCGTTTTTCTAAAGCAACCGTTAATCGTTGGTACAACGAATTACAAACATTCTGCGGATGCCTTACAACAACAAGTCCAGTTGATCGAGTTTCCACTGTATGTACAGTCGTGATATGAAAAGGTTCACCAGTTTTCAAATTGCCTCATTTAACTGAACAACTGAACTGACACCGAACAGACTATTCTACAGAGAAAATTTGTTTAATTGTTTGACAATAAAGTTTAAAATTACTGAGATTAAAATTGTTTGATTTTCTATCTCGTCTAGGAATATTGTTTTAGAGACATAAAACCTTTTTATTTGTTTTAATATCTATGACAAGCGTAGTGATTATATCCTCTTTGCTTCTTATTGTTAATCTCAGTGACAGTCAGTGTCAACATTGCAAATTTCCTTTTTCACGTATCTATATTTTATAAACGTAACATTTATTAAAATGTTGGCAGTACTGTTTCTTGTACTCGTACAAGCAAAAGTCGACTTTCAGGTAACGAACCTTTTCATAAAATCAAAGTCAAAGTAATTTATTATTTTTACAGATTATTTTGCAGTTATTATTTTTTACAGTTATGCTAACTGTCAAGTTACGTGTTTCGCCTTTACAATTATAATTATAATCAATACAATGTTTTTTTGTAGTTTTGGTTACAAGCCGTTTGTGGTCCTAAGGACTACATATAGATATTATGATTATATACCGCGACTGTACACAAATAAAAACGTCATTATCTAGTCCATCCAACAGATGCCTGGAAGAGATTGCTATTGCCTGCAATAAGGCCGCAGATTGTACTACATTATAGTATTTTTTTCTGTCATGTCGGTGTACAATAAAGTATATATATAATGTATATATATATATATATATATATTATAATAAATTGTATTGTGACCAAAAACTGAAGTCACAAGATTCTGTACTGACACCGGCGATATAATTACTTGGCATATGTGACAGTGGGCGCTGGCTTCGAAAGATGCAGTTCACTGACATCCCTAATCCACCTCTCGATGGCCTTTGGATTTCTCTCCGCGTTCTCAATCTTCTTCGTCAGCTGAAATATTCAATCCACACTACTCAACCAATCTCCTTTTCAATCCCTATATTTAAATTACTCCCCCATATTTAAAGGAACTTTTTAGTTTCCTCTATCAATCTCATTCCCGTAATTTGCGCTCAAATGAAAATCTTCTGCTAACAATACCTAAACACAGTTCGTCCTTTGTAAGAAACTCCTTTGCCATACATGCTTTTCGGCTGAGGAACTCCGTCCCCTTGGAAATCAGACAAGCTACATCCATATATACATTTAAACAATTGATCACTATTATTATTTGTCCATGCAATAAAATTTGTTGCAGTATATGGTATTCTATTATTGTTTCGCATTTAAGTAACCATATGTAATTTATATTATAATAATTTATTTAATTATGTATATTAGTTTAATTGAGTTAAACCACCAAATATTATTTTAATATTTTTTTTTGTAATGTCTCCTTAGACACCGGGTTGCCTGGAAGAGATCGCTATAAGCGATAAGGCCGCCCATTGTTCTAATGGAAATGTATTTAAGTATATTAAATGTCTAGGTTTAAGTTATGATGAACAATAAAGAGTTTTCACTCATACTCAACAATTAGATTGAAAACATTTCTTTTTTAAAAGACTTAATGCACTTACAAAGAAATCTGCCTAACTCGAAAACTTCGCTTCTAACTTAGCCTTCGCGGTTCTTTTTTTATAATCACCCAAAAATCACTTTGTATCTCTATTAATAAATAAAGTATCTCATATACCACACCCACAATATGGGTGCCTGTAAAACCAAATTGGTAGATGACACATTTTTTTTATTTTTTTATTCCAAGAGTTCAGCAGACTGGCAGGTGGCCCACGTGATGGAAAGCGGTTACCATCGCCTATGAACATTTGCAACACCAATGGTGCTACAAATGCGTTGCAATACAATATATAATATTACAATATATTCTAAAATAATATTCATATGAATAAACGGATGTTGAAGCAAAAGCTATAATTTAAAGCCTGGCCATAATGTCTAGAACATGAACTAATTTTTTTTGCCTTCTAGCTCTCTAGCTTCTAGCTTTAATCTTGACATATTGTTGGAGTTTTAGGATTTTAGACAAATTTGCGAAAGTGGCGCCACTATTATATTTTCTAATCTATATAGCCAACCTGTTCAATAACTTTGAAAATATATTATTAATTGTTTTAATTACTGTTTAATATTTCACTCAGTCAATCAGTGAGGTCGAGTAATTAATAATTATATATACATATTACATATAGATAAATAGTTTTTTTTTTCCGAGGCATAACATACCACAGCTGACTTAGAGGTGTTTGTCTTGGATATCGCTCGCAGTTGCAAATGAAGCAACGCCGAGTCACTTTGTTCGGCGGCTGGTTCGTCTAGCACTGTTAAGCCTGAAACAGTAAAATTGTATGTATTATATAGTTTTTGAAGTCGCAGTAGCGTAATGGCTAGTACACACGTCCCAAGCTCAAAGGGCGCAGGTTCGATCCTGGCCACCGCTTTGGCAGTTTTCTGAACTAACGTGCATATTGTTACAATTACCACGTGCTAACAACGGTGAAGGAAAGGAAAGGAAACTAGGCTATGATAAGGGCGAAGGGTCATGCGTTCAAACGATACACGAGGCCCAGGGTCTTATCTTCGAGACAGTGGTGATCGTGAGGTCCAAATGCAACAAGATGGACCTGTGCAAGAGCATCCCTCATGCGGTCGTGGCAATTTCGCGGCACACTGGTAAATGTATTTACTACACAGCCGTGTGCGAAGAGGACGCTACCGCCACCTTCGTCCTCAAAGCGGAGAAAGCCACAGCCGATGAGATCAGGGATTACAATATAAAAATGGCGATACGCATGAGAGACAAGACGGTGGTCCAACGCCTAAAACGCCTAATGGAGGGCCAATAATTCCCCTCCTAAACCATCTATTATCACTAAGACCAACTAAAAATGTTTCATGTCACGACAATTAAACAATAAATTAAAACACCACACAAAGTCATAAACCAACAACAAAACTTATACACATACTCAAAACAACGCGCACTAACACCGCATTGCACTACACGCACATTTCACAACCAAACCAGGACACACCGAGCCCTAAAAATTAATAACCCAGACACAGAAAGGAAAAAACAACACACATGCCACTAAATAGGATAATATATAAGTATAGACATAAGGCCCACACAGCACATGCACTTCCTCACAACACCAGCATGTAATAGATACACTCTACATTAGTATAAGTTTAGTATTAAAATTAGGATAAATTAATATAATAAGTCACTCGTAAGATCACATATCTCATATACACTTCAACACAAATTAATTATTGTCACACACAAGAACTAAAATAATAAGCGTGTTAAATTTTACAAATTAAATCTAGAAATAAAGCTTTAAAAAAACGGTGAAAGAAAACATTGTGATGCAACCTGCACATCGAGATAACCGATGTATCAGATCTGCCAAATCGCCTTGGACAAGAGTGGCGTGTATACTGTCCATTTTGCCTATAAATGGGAGACCCGAGCCCAGCAGTGGGACGTATTTATATACGTGCACGCATCAGCTACTTTTTCCGTAGCCGATTTTTTAAATGTATGTAAAAGCGGTTTGAAAACGCTCGGTTTTTGTGTCTTATAATATATATGTGCAATGGGGCACGAACGGCGATTAGCCACTTTCGATTTTTGTACTTATTATCGACCAGACGAGAGCAAAGGGTAGCCACGTCATATGCTGCTCACGAAAGATCCATTGTCGTAATGAAATAAAATTAAGCTAAAACAACAACCGCTGTGCGTGTTTGTAGCGTTTTCAGTGATTCCTAAAACGATCCCGTTTAACGGTAGTGCGTTTTAAGGGCGCGTTCCCACTTTGTCGTGACGACAGATAATCGTGTAATTTTAAGTGTCGTGGCTTATATGTTTAAATGGAGGTGTTCACATATAGAACGACACGATTTACTGTCGTCTACGACATTTTTTGCGTTGACGACAGATTGTCATGACAGTGGAAACGGCTAGCACGATAGTCGTAAAACGATAAAAGATCCTTACGACTAAATCGCGACGGCAAATCTATCATAGCCACGATACTTTTCAAAAAGTAATACATTATTAAAATTTCGTCTTCGTCCAGTGAACTCAGGAGCATAAACGCACTACTGATCTCCAAGAGAACGTAGAGCCGACTGTAGATTTGTAGCTTGCTAATGATGTGTAAACGACAAAGCGATTGCCGTGACACGATAAAATGTCGTCGCGATCCAATTGGAACAGCTAGATACGATAGTCGCTAAACGATAAAAAAAAAATGACGACAAACAATCGTTATAATGGGAACAGCCAGAGACGACAATCGTCCAACGATAAATTAATCGTTACGACATAGTGGGTACGCGCCATTAGACTTAATAAGCCTAATTTACATTTGTTTTAGCTAAGACGCAAGAATCTGCGAAAATACCTAGCCAAGTTCCCCTGGGTCCAACCAACTACACCACCTACCCAGATTATCAATGTGCTCCAAGACTTGCTCGCCGAGCTTGTTCGCGCGCACGTTGCACGCGGGCGTCGTGACCTTGATGAAGGCGTCAATGTCGCCGACGGCCGGAACGTACTCCGGCACGAACGGCTGTAGCTTCAGATCTATGTCTATCTTCTGCGGGGTATATCTGAAATTACAACATTCTGAAACTGAACTCAATACCATGATCACAGCTCTTCAGTGTGATACCACGCTCTCACAGAATCTCTTTTCTTTCACCATGTCCCAGTTATTTGGGGTCGGTACAATATGTCTTTTTCTTCCATAGTCCTCTATTCTGATATACGTCCTCTGTCACACCAAAAATCATCATATCATCCTTCACACCGGTTAAATCCCGGTTGCGTTCGGAGAGTTCACTCCGACGCCCAGGGTCCGCTTTCCTACTTTTTCTACTCCACCTCGCGCTGTCTTCAGCATCCCCCGTTTTGAGACCATTGGCACGCATGTCATCCTTCACGACGTCAAGCCAACATTTCTTGGGCCTTCCCCTTCGACCGGGACCTGGCGGAAGCGGCATGGCTAGACATTTGTTCCCCACATAATTAGCCGGTCTCCGTAAAACAGGCCGTACCAGCGTAAGCGACACTCTTGCAGTTTGTCAGCTATATAACGGACATGAAGACTGCCGCGGATGCGGAGTTCCTGACCCGGTCTTCTCGCGTCACTCCACACATCCGCAGCATATTCATCTCCGTGACACGCAGTTCTTGCTTTTGTCGCTCAAGTACAGGCTAAGCTTCACTGCCATAAAAATACTTCACACAATCCATCCACCTCTTTTTGGTCTACCTTTACATTTGTATCCATCCATCCATCCATCTTGTAGTTTAACATTATTTTTGTCAAGTGACTCCGTCCTCCATGTTTAGGCATGTGGATTATGCGGACGGAATCGCGTGTAACACTTACTGTTTAAAGTTTTTTAAACATTTCCAAACAATAAAGAATACTTTCTAGACTGATAATAAAACAACACCCGATAAAACAATGCAATTCTTTTATAACAACTAGTTTAATTTAAATAAATAATTCAGTGGAAAAAAATTATAGAAAAATCGTGAAAGCGTTAAGCAAGTATAACAAACATAACAATAAATAATAATAAACAAATCGTAAAAACATTTAAATTATTCACACACGGCTTAGCGTGTTTGAAAAGTAAACGCATAACTGTACAACGCGGCGATGCAGGGCTTCCACCTATGAGCTTGTCCAGAAGGAGCGAATTCGCCTCGATTCTCTCGTGCGTTTTACGCGCGACCGTTTCGCCCAGAAAGAGCGTACCTACGCGCGAGCATTTGGGGACGAATTTAGTCAGTACGAAACATGGAGTTGAACGAAGCGGTCCCGTTGTAGTTAGCTTACCGTTGCTGGAAGAGACAAAAACGGAGGGAAAATAGAATGTATTTAGTACATCCAATTCTTAATGATAGAATGACACATAGTATGTGTGTAACTTCGTATCCAAAATTAATTAATTAAAATTCGGTTGGCATAATCAGGTGATTCCAAATCCCATATCGCCGGTCGTTATTCTATTTCATCTATAAACAATTCCGTATCAAAATTTTGGCGCTCCATTTCCCTGAATACGTGCACTCGCTCTGGAGTTCGCGCGTTAACTGGGCGCAACAAGGCGTCTCTAGTATCTCGACTCGCGATTTAAACATAAAATCACGCGCGAGTCGAGAGTCTGGTGTAGTGCACGCGATTTGCGCGCGTATTTTGAATTCGCGCGATGCTTGTGAGCGCGATGTATTGGTGCCTAGTATCTCACTAACGCGCGAATGATTTCGCGCGAAATGTTTCGCGGCGAATTCGCCCTTTCTGGACCAGGTCTATGGTGCGAATACTGAACGCTATCTATGCTAGAGAAAAAAAATCGCTATTAGGTTAGGTTCCCATAGAGTAAATAATAACCATAAACAAAATTAAAACTAAACAATTAAAATGAACAAGTTGGCGGCAGGCTAAATAAAACTTTAACAATACTCGTTGGACAAATGTCACCTTTGTCGTCCGTGACCACGGCCACTGAAAAGCGGCCGAAACGTCGGACAAACCAAAACCTAATAAATTACCGCGCTTAAAACCGTTAAAACGTAGTTTTATTCTGTATACAATTCGCCAAAACTTACGAAAATATTATGCATTCGGTTTGATGCCAAAATAAATGAAAAAAAAAACGCTAAGGTGGCAGCCCTACAGCGATTTCATATTTTCATTCGGTGTTTATTCGTTACACTTTATGAATGGCCTCGAAAAATATTATATTTCTATTGATTGCCACGGCCGGCCATTGGTAAAACAAATTAAACCTTATTGAGAGATCTATATAGTGTTGTTTAGCCTGGAATATACGTATATTCATGAAAATTAAATATTTTAGTGAATAATTGTGTAATACATATGAACCTACATCGTACGACGAATAATTTAACTCAAATTTATGTTACAACTACATAGAAATGAAAAAATAACAACTTTTCAAGATATTTTTTTGCATGAGTTCAGCAGACAGGCAGACGGCCCACTTGATGGAAAGCGGCTACCATCGCCTATGTCCAACAACACCAAAGGCGTTACAAATGCGTTGCTGCCTCTAAAAGGAGACTGGAGCCTGACCCTTAGTGCCGGAACACACTCAAGGTTGACTCTAGACCAGATGTGGTAGCCATGGCGGGCTGTGGGTTGTTCTATTATAATGTTGTTAAATATCAGATGAAAACTACAAATGATTTCAATGAAACTTGGCACAGAGTTAGCATATATATATACTTTAATAAGTATGATAAATGTTGATCTAGACGAGATAAATCCCGACAAATGACGTCGTTTCCGTGGGATAGATTAATAAAGCCAAAAGGATGGCGCTGCGTTTTTTGTGCCACCGTTGTAATACATTGACAAAGTGCTTCACGGCAACGCGAACGAAGTTTCGCTTGCACATATAATACATTATATCATATGTAGGTAGATGAACGAGGGCTTCATAACAAATGGGCATACAGACAAAAGTGCAGTTTTACACAAGGGCCAAAATTGTGAATAAAACAAAACTAGTTGACTGTATAGGGCTGAAATTTGGAATACCCTTATTTTTAGGTACACTTGCATACTGAAAAGACTTTCTAAATTATAACATGCACAGTTGTTAGTAAACATCAAAAAAAGGCATTTTTGCGTACACGCCTATATGTTATGAAGCCCTCAATATATGTGATCGCGTGAAAACACGAGTGTAATAGTAATAACATTGCAACACGACATATTCACGTGAGACCGGCCTCATAATCTCGACCTATTTATCGGGTCATAGACTCGTTTAAATCCCAATAGGATGGTGGGCGACCAGCCACCCACATTCAACCTTGTTGTATGCCACACATGAATTTTATCTGCCCAGGTCCTGTTGCTCATTTCGACCTTCGTTCAAGTGGATAAGAGTGAAATTTGGTTAAATATAATTTGATTTATGTTCGGTTATAAGAAATAAATTAGGACTCTGGTTCTCAAATATTTTAGGACCCGCACCCCATTATAATCAAATAACAAAAAAATCTAAATTTTGTTCAAATATTTCATAGCCGTCATCTAATTTTATATATTAAAATTACTAAAGTAACTTTAAATAATTGCACATTTCTTATTAGTATATTCAGTTACATGCATACAGTATCTAGTGAATTTAGTAATCTAAATAGTTTCGTAATAATAATAACTAGTGGTCGCACGTGGTCGAAATTCGACCATTATAATGAATATCAAAGACTATACTTCTATAATCACAGATTTCGCCAAGGCTATACTGCTAATTTGACTTGAACAATAACATACATACATACATACATAACTTCACGCCAGGTCCCTTGCGGGGTAGGCACGAACAACAGAGCGCCATACAGGCTTATTCTTACACACCTCACTTGCTTCTTTGACATTCATAGCTCTTGTCATGCACGCTCGTCTGTTCTTAAGGCTCCTGACATCACCTACTGCTAATACACGATCAATTTGATCATGGAAGGTGTGTCGTGGCCTTCCGCGACTTCTGCATCCATCCACTTTTGCATTGTATATCTGTGTAGTCATTCTTTCATCATACATTCTTTCCACATGCCCGAACCACCGGAGCATTCCTTTCCTTACCTTCACCCCGACACTCTCTTTCAGACCAACTCTCTTTCTTACTTCGGTATTACGAACGCGGTCCGCGAGCGTCACTCCGCAGATTTTGCGCAGTGCTCGCATCTCGACCGCGTTTACTCTACTTTCATGCTCTCTGTTCCATACCCAACTCTCGCTTCCATACGTGAGCGTAGGTACCAGCACCGCGTTGTGTATGGCAAGCTGGGCTTTCTGGCTGAGGTTCTTAGCGCCTAGAAGTTTACCTAACGCTCCATTCACACTATTCCCCAAATTTACTCTTCTTTCTATGTCAGCGGTGTACCTTCCATCCCTGCTAAAAGCACATCCAAGATATACAAACTCATTCACTTGTTCCAGCATAACATCATCGACCATTATCCTTGCATTCGTTCTGGTTTCTTCTCTTTCAAACACCATAACCTTTGTTTTCTTCGCATTCAAATGTAAGCCTCTCGCCTGACAGTCATCTTTCATCATTGTGACTAGTGTTTGCAGTTCTGATGGCGATTCGGCTAAAAGCACGGCATCATCCGCATAAAGCAAAGTGCTAACAACTAGATCACCCATCCGCACCCCAACATCCATCAATCTTAATCTCTGGAGACAGTTGTCCAGATATAGGATGAAAAGCAAAGCCGACAGCACGCAGCCCTGCCGGATGCCAATATTGACGTCAAACCAGGGCGACAGGCTGCCGTCCACCCGCACGCATGCCATACAGTCCTCGTAAGTGGACTGCACAGCACGCAGCAATTGGCCATTGATCCCATATCCGGGCAATATGTCCCAGAGGTCCTTCCGCACAACCCTGTCAAATGCTTTCTCTAGATCCACAAAACCGCAGAAAACCTTCCGGCCCATAGCCAGCCGCTTCTCCACGATATTGCGGAGCGAAAAAACTTGATCCATACATCTCCTTCCATTTCATTTAAACAATAAACAAGAGTATATATGCGTGTGTGTGTCAAATATATGATAGTGTGTGTAATGTTTTTTTTATTGATTTAATATATTTTTCATGCATCATTTAAAAAAAATGCATTAGTGGCTTCTTCTCTATATAAGGTATAAGTGTGCGAAATTTCATACTCCTCCGACCGCGCAATTTTCGCAAAAAGGGTACACAGTTTTTGCTTCATGTATTAATATATAGATTTCATTTCTTTAATACATGATTAATTACTTACATCTGTGAGACATTTATTACCTTTTCTAAATTTCGTAAGTGCTAATATTAAACCGAATAATTGAAAGTGAGAAAAAAATCACGTACCAAAATAATAAAATTATACAATCAGTGCACGTTTTGTGAGATTAGTAAAATGATAACTGATTTTATACTACTTATGTTGTAAGTTCTATATAATGCAGATAAACCGTTTATTCAGAATAGGTAGAAATTCTAAATATAACATCCGAGACAAACAGCCGGTCAATGTCTGGAAAATGTAATTAAATAAGTCACTTGACTACTCACTCACTAGACAGTACTGACGCGTTTTGTCTTTAGGATCGTCCTCAAGGGGCGGTCACAACCAATTCGAACAGAACCTTGGAGTAAGATATGCAGAATTAAAATTAAAGCTTAACAACAAACTGCGAGACTTACTTCATAATATACTGGAATATGTTCTCCATCTCAGGCGGAATCTTCAAGTCCTGATAATGCTTAGGATCATAGGCACCATCAGCAGGAATTACCACACCTACCCCGCCACGTTTTCGCCCACTCCCAGCTATGGGTTGCGCTCTCTCGGGTTCTAAGTCCGCACTGTCTGATTCTGAAATATTTAAAACGATTATAACTAGTACACAGTATATCACATAATGTTTTATTTCACGTTGATTCCTGAAAGTGATTATCTACAAAGTCTGTCTGTTGTAATAAGTTTTCTGACATAACCTATGATTTTTGGCTGCTTTTAGATTTGTCTTAATTTATTGCATATATTTATAAATATATCCGAATGCAAAATACTGAAACACAAGAAAGCGTGTTTAATTTGATTTTCATACTCGTTTTGGCAATCGATCAAATTGCAGCAATTTACACATATCGTTACGAGTTTAGCGGCACTCGAATTAAAATGCCGTTGGAATCATTATAGAGTTTATTAGAACTATACAAACACGTATAACACAGGTACAAATATAACCGAAAACAACAAATCCAAACGTAATGCAGAAGTTCGTAATTCACTAAAACGCGCAATCTCCGTCACTATTAGATCTCCGATTGTACACACGTCACGCCTTGATCGTAGTTGTCGCTGGACTGCTATCTCTCCCCATCAGGCCGTCGTTTTATACCTCACAAATACAAATGTGCCCGTATCGTAGTCGACTTAATCCGCAACACCTGACTAATGATTCGACCGCAAGCGGCCATAAACAAGTACAATAAAAAATGGGCTGTTCTCCAGAAATGTGTGCCAATCAATAAGTAAACATAAGAAGACGACCATAAAAGAATTACAATCAGTTCAAATGCCGACGAGTAATAAATGTGCTTCTACAAATCTGTACGTGGAATTTATCTTTGTTCGCGCCTAAGTTGTAACAATATTAACGTCTTGGGTATAAATTTCAACTATCTGAAAATGCCACCGGCTTTTACTCTCCGATTTTATTATATGCTAACCTTACGCTTGACTGGGCGGTTATTGCTTTCTTTGAGAACCTATGGCTTGCGTTTCATGCGCCCTACCATGATTTCAACTCGAACTCACGTCTTAATTCTTAGTACCTATACGGCAATGACGACACCAGTAATGCAGGGCGCCAGAAATTCTTGATATACTGCGACTACCGTACTTTGGCAGACGATTGTGCCACAAATTGAGCTATCGAATAACTTGCACAATATTATAACAATTATCTCATGATTATATATAATTAAAGTTAAATAAAAGTATTATATATACAATGCAAGTCTGACACGAATAACTTTGATGCGATTTACATTATTATTTCCGTTGGTTGCATACATAACCGTTACACAGATAACGAGGATTGTTAGTTTTTGCTAATATTCAACATTACCTTACACTGGTATTTGATGTTATTTTAGGCATCTATTTAACTTTAGATGCGATTTCGAATAATATGGATTTTCACCTCGACAAGTTACAAATAGTGCCTTGGATATCGAGGTGTACTTATCAGTTTCGTGATGTCGTATCTAAAACACTTCGGTATGCCTTGGAATTACAGGTACCCGCACTTTTTCACAAGCGAATAAGCAGGCAAGCATACAGGCTCGCGTCTCATACACCAACCAAGGAACGTTTTGTTTCTACATTTCTAAAATGTTTCCCGAAATATATACATACTGCGGATCATATGTCACACCTGTTTGCCACTGGGGTAAGCAGACGATGCATCTACACCTACTACCATCCTGACAAACACTTTTCGCTTCATCAACTTTCATTAATCTTTTCATACAAACACGCTTATTTAAACTGCTTTTTATTTGACTTTTCTTTAAAATATTTTCAGTTTTATCATAGTGACTACGTTGCTGTCTGCCGGCACCGACTCTACCAATCACCTTTCTGTCATTTACTTGTTTTGTAATTCTGCTTTCATTTATTCTCGCCACATACCTTATTCACCTTAACATCATTTTTTAACTCTTTTCACTATATCCTATTTCAATCCACAACGTTCCCTTATCACACTATTTCTTATCATATCACTTGCATTAACCTTACACATACTTCACAAAGTTCTCATTTCAAATGCGAATATCCTACTTTCATGCTTCTTCAAACATGCCTCTCTCTCTCTCTGAGCTACATTAGCGTTGGCACCAACACCCCTTGATGGACAGCCAGATGTACCTTTACAGACACTTTCCGGCCGTTCATAATCAGCCAACGCCTCTCTTCCAAAACCACACCACTCGCCATCGGCAGAATGTGCATCCTAAGTTCCTTCAGTTACCACGCCAATTACACAAATATATTCTAGAACCTTTATTGCGTGTACAATAACGATTTGAACTTCCCGCCGAGGTTTACTACTTGAGTTACAATATAGAGTTATTTAAGAACGAGGTTATAATTATTCGAGGCCTTCCATAACGTTAATTACTCCCCTAATGTTGTTAACTTCTGACGCCGCGATAGCAACCAACTTCCATCAGTGGGTCATATGCCTGATCTTGGTAATAACATACTAAAAACTTTGACACGAGCCTTCATTGAGAAAATGCTCTAATACTTCATCTTCAAAAACTTTTGATCTTCCACCAGTATGCCGGTTTTCTACACAAAAATCACCGTTCTTGAAGCGTTGAAACCACTCATAACATATTATTTCATTCATAGCAGTTTCACCATAAGTGTCCGAGAGCATTCGGTGAGCGTCAACCGCAGGTTATTTAATATTGTTACAAGCTACAGGACTCGAATTAAAATAAATGCCGTTGGAATTACTATAGAGTTTATTAGAACTGTACAAACACGTATAAAACAGGTACAAATAAAACTGGATGCAACCAGTTCACACTGTATAAACTGCACGATTCAATTACACGCGAAAAGTCCGTCACTATATCGCTAATCGAAAGTACTACACGCGTCTTGTTAGTATCGTAGTCGTTGCTTGACTGCCCCCCCCCCCTCCGTTCGGGCATTGTTTTATACTAAACTGTATAATACCGGGAAAGGGACCTCGTTATGAGTTAACCCGCACATCTGGTAAGCTTTGACGCAATGCAATAAAAAAGGATAAGTTCGACACTAATAACAGCCATAAAATAAGTACGATAATAAAATAACAATAGGATGTTTTTCCTGAATGTCAAATTCTAAACACAAAGTAAACAAAAGAATTCCTAAATCATAGAAGGCAATAAACTGCGTTTTTATGATGTGCAGATGTACGTTCTTTGTCGGTATGTAACAATATTAAAATATAAATTAATACTTCCCACAAAAGACGAGAATTTAGCTCATAAGTTGACATTTTCATTCAAAGTTCAAAAAGCAAAGTTGTATACCTAATAATAATAATATTATTTTTACCAACACCTATCATATTAAAGAAAGCATACCTGAATTAGAAGAATCATCTTGTTTGGCTGTTGGTTTCGATCTGCCGCTGTTTTGCTTCGCAGCTGCCTTGGGTACTTCAATTGGCTTCTCAGGAGCCGGTGGTTTCCTTTCTGGAGACTAATCCAAAGGTGTATTTATTAATATACACCGATATTTTTGTTCTTTCTAGTATTTTCTTAAGTTTTCACGACTAATACATTTATTAAATATTACATTTTAACGATATTAAGCGCGGTATTTTATTTGTATTTTATTCCGACGTTTCCGCCAGTCTTCAGTAGTCGTGATCACGGAAGATAAAGATGTAGAATAAACATGCTTAAAGCTATTAAAATATAGTTCTTTTTTCTATTTAAAGGAGGGTTTGGTCAGTACTGACCTTGAACGGAAATTGCAACAAGTCATACGATATCAGCGTTGTTACAATTACCACGTGCTAACAATGGTTAAGGAAAATATAGTGATGAAACTTGCACATCGAGATAATCGATGTGTCAAACCTGCCAAGCCGCCTTGGACAAGCGTGGCGGGTATGCTGTCCGTTCCCCTATAGCAGGAGGCCCGAGCCCAGCCGTGGGACGTTTTTTTAGTTGTTATTATAATTCTAAATATTATACGAAATAATCACAGCTGGTATAGTTCGCGCCACGTAAAAAGAACGTTGTCTCTGAATCTGCGCATTGAGCGTTTTATTAATTCATTTAATAAGAAGTCTCTATACTTCTGGACACAATTAAATTCAGAACCAAAACACTTTTATACATATACTTAGTTACGTATAAATTTGTTTATTACACAGACTTGGCTCTAAATGTTTTCTTAAAACTTAAGACGAAAAATGCATGCAAAGTTTGTTGTAAATAAAAATATCTTATTTCACCACAACGCCTGGATTTCGGCAACTTTTCCTCAATAAAGAATTATTTAATCCACATTCAAACTAAAACATTGACTGAAATCTAAACATTTACATAACTCTCATAACATCCGCTTACCAAGCATAACATATACATAATACACGGGCATGATAACACGCGATCAACAACCGTCTGAACATCAAAAAATAATAAAGAATAACATTGAAATCTCGCGTAGAAAATGCCCGCTTTCTTCGTTCCGTTTATGTGTTTCTATAGTTACGACTAGTCTTGGGCTCATTCGATCATCCAAGTGAGCGGCTCTTTTCTAGTATAATTCGCTCATTGCCAGTTCAGCTCAATAGTACTGTGCCCAATACCGACAACGATTTTCCTCGAAATGAATGTAAAATATTACACCCATCCAAGTACTTACCGCGCGCGGGGTTTTGCTTAACTCCCCTGATCGACTAATTAGCTTGTACACCCATGCCAACTAACCGCTCAAAAGGTTGGTCGAATTTATCCACCAGGTGCAATGAGGCTTCAGCTCCTGGCAGACAGTTGGCCGGGCCCTGGCTTCATCAGTAGTATCAGTACTATTCTGATACAGGGCAAACTCAGGGCAAGGGCAAATACTCTTCTACCTTTCCTCCACCAGAAACCTGTCTATTCGTGTTCTATGTATTTGTTGATATATTTTAATCATATATTTTTAGATCCAAGTGTCGTGTTTATGTTTTGCTTTAGTAGTTAAGCGTTTTTGCAGACATTTTTGACGCCCCTAAATTTTACATGCCTACTGTGCCTACCGTCTCGAGCCGCCGTTCAGATAATTAGTTACACTTTTTAACCAACTTCGAAAAAAGGAGTAGGTTCTCAATTCGTCGGGATCTTTTTTTTTTTGCTTTTTTTTATGTATGTTCGCCGATTACTCCGTCATTTATGATCCGATTTACGTGATTCTTTTTTGTTCCGACGCGGAATACCTTCCAATTGGTCCCCTAAAAATTTTACATAGTTTGGCCCAGTAGTTTTCATTTTATGAAAAATTTTCATGAAAATAATTTTCACTCCGTTCCATATGTACACCGATTACTCTGAGATGTATGATTCGATTTACGTGATTCTTTTTTTGTTCGACGCGGAATAGCTGCCATGTGGTCCCCTAAAATTTGATATAGTTTGGCCCAGGAGTTTTCATTTTACGAACATTTTTTTGTTCCCGGCTCTTGGGACCTATATTTTTTAAGAAGCGCGGCACCATTCGTAGGTCCACCTATACATAGTTAGACACTAAAAAGTAACAAATAAAATTTAAAAACTTCGTTTAAAAAAACCGACTTATTAATATATATTATCTAACACATCTTGAAGTCGGTGCAAAGTAAAACATAAAAATTACTATATTTTGAAAATTACTAAGCACCGACTTTAAGATGTTTTAGATAATATATATTAATAATAATAGCTTTAGAAATAAGTTATTTTATACATTTTAGTTTTTTAGTTTTTGAAGTCGGTTTTTTTGATATTCCTTGTTAGGAATCAAATTAAGGTTGTGAATAAAATAGTTCATGAACTGCACAAGTTTTTCGGATCGCTGATTGGTGCGCTGAGTGCTGACCGAATGAACTAATAGACCGATAAACGTTTTGTAATGTGAAATTGTTTTTGTGTAACGATTTTAGTAAGTAAGTTAAGTAATCGGTAACAAAGAATTAGAAAGATAATAATTTAAAAGGTAGATCGAAATTATTTTAAAGCGAGTGAGAAGTACATATGTCTATAATAATAATTGTCAATAGAACGAAAACACTGCATACTTGGGACTTAGGAACATTTACGATTTTAATTATCTTATTTGTAGCAAAAGAGTAGTTTCAGGTTTTAGTTTAGTTTTTGGGCTTTATATTTTTTATAATGTTCATGTATCATATTTAAATTATATTAATTAGCATTTAATTTTATACTAATAAACATTTAGTTATTTTAAATTAGTTTTTGGTTTCATAAATTTAGATTTAGATTTTTTATTTTGTAAGTTAGAAGTTATATATGTATATATATTGTATTTAACTTTGTGTTGTTTGTTTTGTTAACGTTTTAACGGTTTTAGGAGCGGTATTTTATCATTTTAATTAACACTGTTATTTAATAACTGTAAATAGATTTTCTATTTCATCATAGTTTTGAGTTTTTAACCACTTAGTAACTTTACATTTTAAATCGTTCCGAGTAACCAATAGGAGCGAAGATTTCGGTCATATTATACGACTCGTTTGTAATTTCGGGTTATATGTTTCGTGTAAATAAATCACAACTTAACATTAGTTATTGTATCAACATTACAGTTTTTGAGTGTTACTATACCATGGGTACAGGATCATTAAATAATAATATTGAATATAATGTATTTTCTGCGTTCTCCATCGACCGCGCATGCGAGCCTCCAAAAATCTGCATCCGCGGATATTAAAACATGCACATCCGCAACAGCACTAGTATTCGAGTGTAGGGAATCGGTTCCTAATAGTACATCACCCATGAACTGCACAAGACGTAACTATAACGCGGGCGGAAATTAGTTCGGCTGTGCTTGCGCTGCATCGTAAAATCTCGATTCACATTACGGTTGTCTATTCATAGGTATCGATAAACATTCTTTGTATAGCGGGGTGTCTAGTGAAATCTTTAGTACGGTTAATTGCCTGTAACGTAGTTAAGAGTTTTTAGTTCTGATTTACAGTTCTTTCAAAATGTAATGAATTTATAAAAAACTTGCTCTGCCTAGGACTTCGTTCAAGACTTAGATTATAAGTATATTCTGTATTTGGATAATTTTGGCCTAAAAAATTTATTTTGTTTTTATAAAAGTTACCACAACTGGTTTTTTTCATTTCTTTCACATTCTTTTATTTTATCACTTATTATGGCAATTTTTTGATATTTTCGAAATTTCCTTTAAGGGCACTGCGTGGCCCCCACGTGACCCCGCAAAAATAGCCCTGGGTATATTTATACCCGGGCCGGAGGAGGGACTTTCGAGGATCGGACAGGGGTTCTAGTGGGTCTCCCTAACTGCGGCGTGGCAATATCACTTCAAGTGAGGTGCTAGTGCCACCATGACCAGGCGAATGCCACTCACACGGGCCGCGATATTTCTCCATCGCGTGGCTTAGGGTTCTCCATCGGATTTCCGCTGTATGAAAAAAATTGTCTGTGATCTGTCAGATGCTGAAAGCGTCGTCTAGCATCAATCAACGTTGGACGACGTACACAACGTACGTACGCCGCTTCAGCCATCTGAGAGAGACCACTATATTACATTTTCATAATAACCATTTGTCGGTACCAGTGAGTAGAACTCTAAAGACAGGGACCCCCTCACAATGGATGCCGTGCTCAGGAGAACCGCCTCCTGTATCAAGCCCTTTACCCATTTACCTAGCGGAACGTCTCTACATACAAATACTTATTATTATAATTAGTTGAAACCCGTTACCTGATCTTCCGCTCTTCCAAGGAACATATTATCATCTGAATCTGTCTCGCTGTCAGAATCAAAATCATGCCTCGCAGTATGCCGAACTGGGGGATTGAATTTCGCCATATTTGCCCTCACAACTTCCTCGTCGCTTGATGGAGTTTCGATTTCTTCTGCGTTCACAATCACGGTCTCGTCGTACATGCCTTGATAAGCATCCGAATAATCTTCAGGATCTTGTACGACTAGAAGTACAGGGGATCCTAGATCTGTAGATCATAAGATTCAATTAGTAATTGATAGAAACTTAAGGCATATTTTCCATCGATATGTACTGGAACTTTACATTAAGGGCCAGGTCCTAAATCTTATTGCATTGTCACGCGATATGCTTGCAAAATTTCAGCTCAATGGGAAACCGGGAAGTTGGTCAAATGTAACTACTAAGATTCCACCCGAACTTACATACAACATACATATGTACATCCATTGCAAGTTAAATAAAAGCTTGTAATAAAAAGCAACAAATTTAATAGTAATTCATCAATCATATCCAGGTATTTCTTTGAACATACTAGACACTGACAGATATAGCATAACATCGAACTCCAACAATACCATTCAATTACAAGGTAGACATTTGTAAAAGTTACTTTACATTACCGCTATCACAGTTCAATTAAAATGCTAAGAAGCATACGCCGTTGCGACATCCACATTCTACCAAATCATAGTTCTCCATATATTCAATGTACTTTGTGATCATAGACTACCAATTAATAAAAAATAATTTGGTAAAAACTCACCGCTTGAAACAATGTCAGCATTAATTTTGACTGTCTGCGAATGTTTGTCACTGGTCGCCATGGCAACGCGACCGTTCTGCACGGCAGCGCCTCTCAAACCGCCAAGACATGAATGTGGAGAGATCTTTGAATTTTTATAAGAACCAGCACAGCCTGGCACTGGTTATGGGGTGTCCTATTGTATAAATGACGAGGTGTTTGGCCTATTTATTCAAAGAAGTTGCACAAAAAATTAATTAGAAAACTTGTTACAAGGTGCTTAATAAAATTTATCGTTTTTACCAAGAAATTACGTACCTACTATTTATATTGGTAAAGGAATTAAATATTATCTAAAATCTGAGCCAAAACAAAACAAAACCTACTACTTAGATAGACAGTTATTCAATAATCGCTATTGAACGACAATTAGACTAAAAAATTAGCCTTTTTATCCAAATTAAAGAAATAGTACAATGACTATAAATTTATCCGTGCAAGAACGGAGAAAGAATACAATTTCCTGCGGCTGGGCGGCCTGTCGTAAGAGGCGACAAAACAACCCACAGCCAGGTGGTAGGGCATTTGCCCGACTGGATGGCTACCACCCCTGGTTTAGAGTATGCCGCCATAACAACCTTGAGTTGTGTTCCGGCATTAGTATCCAGGTTCCAGTCTTCATTAAGAGAGCAGCAGCGCATTTGTGTTTGGTGTAGCAAATGTCCATAGGCGATGGTAACCGCTTTCCATCAAGTAGACCGTCTGCCTGCCTGCTGAACTGCGGCAATAAAAAAATAAATTTGAGAGGTGCCAAGGGACACCCGGATGGAACGAAGTTCCTTTTTTATTATTTATTATGTACAAAAAACCTGTATACACTCAACAAAAATAATCGTCGCGACACCACACTGTTCAATGCGAAATAGAAAGACGAAACGAAAATAACTGGCTTGCTTTCTATGAGAGAGAGAGAGATAGACAGAGAAACACGCGCACAGCTTACAACTATAGCAAAAAGTGTCGTTACAACTTTTGGCCTTAATTTTTTCCCTCTAGCCCTCTTTCGCAACGCGCGATAAGGAACTTCGTTCCAATAAAAAACTAATACAATATAAGAAAACTTAGGTATATTGTATTCTACCCATAGTCCCTCAAAACTAAGTAGAATACTGAGCCTATATCACAGTCTCCTATGGGGAAGGTGCCCAGAAAGCTGGCTACGTTTCCTCGCTAAATCGCCATACCGATCCTTTGTTCTTTTAATTATATTACGAAATTAATCAATAAAACCTAAACGTGGCCAAATTATAATACAAAAAATATAAGTACTACAGTTTGATCTACACAACATTCTTCAAATTTAACTCGTTATACTTAAAAAAAAAAGAAAACAAAGACGAGTAAATAATACATAATTAGTGAAAAAAAGTTAATATCCCAACTAATAAATATAAATTTGCTATTGTTGACTATATTATGGTAATTTCTGTGAGTGCATTATAAGCACTCACTTTGGTTGAAAATGTTCATAGTTACATGCCGACAAAGTGGATGCTCACCTGGTTTATTACCTTTCCCGCATTTGGACTTCCTTTGTTTACTTTGTGTTTATAAATTGTTATTAAGAAAAACATTCTATTTGTTTTATGGCAGTCATTAGACAGGTGTCTCAAACTATTGGAAATGATTGTTTTGCATCGGGACATATTGTATTTGTACAGGATAAAAGTAATGCCCGAACGGAGGGGTGAACGACATTTTAATTCGAGTCCCGCACTCGTAACAATATCAAAACACCAATTTATTCATCATACAAAATTTTCTATTTGGGTGGACTTTACTAAATTAAAATAAACAACCATTATTCAAAATAACTTTTATTGACTAAGGCATATCTAATTGCTATATGGTACAAGTACAAGAAAAAAATAATCAAAACAACCCGTGCAATAAACGTGATACAACGGGGGCAATAATTGGCTGTTGATTGTGACACACGTATCACAAATATATTACGAGATACATTTTATCAATGACGTTTTGTTGAGAAATTTCGAGTTCACAATATCGCTTACAATATCTCTTACACCATTAATCTATAGACGGAGCCTACGTAAACAAGCTTCTGTGCGTAAACTTGTCTAGCGCGTCTGCACTCGTAAAGCACTGCAGCGCGATCGGCACCCTTTAGCCGGCTTCTTTTTTTACAGTCCGAGGCTCCGTCTTTATACTAATGGTGTAAAACAGTTGGTCTAAAAATTATGTATAAATTCATTATTTTTATTCAAACTACACTCAGCTGATGAATATCCAATTTCCTACTCTATACGGATCGCTTTACGTTTGCCGTTTTAAGACACCCAACAGCAACTCGTCTAGGAAATGCCCATAAGCTACCATTTGGCTCCAGACAAAATCTAGAAGAGGATAAAATGAGCGATCAAAAATTATATGGGCACAATGCTTCCAATTAAGTAGTAAAGAAATATGTGTTCAAGGGCTATAATTGCGTATTAACTTCAACCGGAAGGTAAAAAATAAATAAAGGACAAACTCGTTGAGAAGAATTCATACAAACGTCAAACTTTATCACCATTCTAGGTAAAACAAACGGCTGATTTTTCACGAAAAAATCAACTATACAGCCATTTCCAGCATAACTAGAATAATAAACTCAAGCCTAATATTGTAATGAATAATAAATTAAAATACTAAGGATAAATTGTATGTAAGGTCATGTATTACGAAACATGTAAATATCACTTCATTCTTGTAATTTTGTGCGATTTTTGAGACTTCAAACAGTAGCGATCAGTTCTGTGCTATTTAAAGCACAGCGTATTCTAAACTGGACTGCTTGCTCGCCTTATTACAATACTTTCTAAAATTTTATTATTTTCTTTTGGACAGTATATTGTGAGCTGTACAGTGTGGAGTAATAAATGGTATTAAAATTTCACGTAGATTAGAATATATCTGAACGTTATGAGAATTAGCCTTTACGTTTAGTTTTATCTGTTCCAAATAATAATGAGGATCTTAAGATGAAGCAACAAGAGTACGCTTGTGTAGCTTGCTTGCTAGTGGCATTAGAGCTAAACGAAATGAAAGAAAATGATGCGAATGACATAAATGTTATTCCCATACATTTTGAATTGTATTCGTTTAGGGCTAATACTACCCGTGTAGGGAGCAGGGGCGTAGTTACCACCGTATCAGCCGTATTAATGATACAAGGGCCCCCAAAAACGTTTAAGGCAAAATCCCTAAAATGTTATCCACAATCTTTTATGGACTAATAACATATTTGAGAATAACTACTGGGCCAAAAGGAACGCCCAACAGACTGGTCATTATTGTGTATATAGGCAGAAAATGTAGAAAAAGTGAAATCGTCTTCAGCTATGGATGATTTAATAAATAAGTTTGCGGAAAAAAGGCGACAAAATTGTATCTTTGAATTGTTTATCTAACTTATCTCCTCGGAACATTAAGTATAAATAATAACTTATAATGAATATATAATTATTTTAATTCAATTCAAGCATTTTTGTTTCTTTTATAAAAAATACTTTAGCCATCCTTTGGTCCTCCTAAGTCAATTTAATGCAGGGCTCTTCTAAGGGAAGCTACGCTAATGCTAGTGAGGCTGAACAATGATGACGCGGTCTAAAATGACGCAAGCTTACTTCGAAGATAGATTCAGTCGTCATCTTTTTGTTGCTTCAATTATTGTGGCATGGCCAGACGAGAGAGCGCATATTCCGTGCGCTAGCTAGAACGGCTGATTCGCTTAGCAAAAAAGTTAACCGGGTATGGCCGAATTTGTAAGTCGTTGGTGAAGAGGCAGTATTACATAGTTGATTTAATATAAGGAACCTAGTGGTTTCAGTGGAGTACTCTGGCAGTTGTACCGAATCCCATACCATCTCACTGTCTGTCACTGGTTATGGCCGGTTCCTGTCTTACTATTTCACTTGCCTTGAATTTTGAGATTATATAGAATACTACTTATATGGTGCTTACGTCAAATTTTAATCACGTGTAAGTTATAAGGTAAATGAACTGTTAGTAAAATATATGAATTACCTCTTAAATGGCCAAAGGAAAATAGAAAACGTCAATGTCACTCTTTCTCATATATTATCATTTTGGTCTTCTGCCTCTACAATACTATTCTGTTTATAAATATGTATTGTATTTCATGTATATCATGTATAATGAATATTATTTTATCGGTATCCCCCAAATATTTGCTTCTAATTTTCTGAGTACTAATTATTATTACGTTTATATTAATTGTATGTATATATACGTAGGTAATTTATTATCAATCACACTTTATATATACATATATAATATATATAAATAACAGTGCAACATTTAGGTGCAGTTGAAAACCAGCGTCAGGCACCTGTTGCCTGGCACATGCTGAACTGCACCTATTTGGTACCATTGCGAGACTTTTTGGTATATACCATCATACAATTCATTGCCAGTGTCTATCTCGTTGTGTGATGACCAAATAAACGTTTTTTCTTTCTTTCATTGGTGGGTTCTTTATGTGCATACATATAGGATTTTGACCTCTTAAAGAATTGTAGGCTGCATCAATCCTCAATATTTCACAAAAACGACAAAACGTAATAACACAATTCTTAAAGAATTTATTAACCTACTATCGATTTAATTTGCAAGCGAGATATTTGAATAATTGAGATATTCGGTGAGTTTGGTCCGAAACAAAATTCTCGATACCTATCGGAGCAATCTGTATATGAACTCGAAATTTAATAATGCGTTAAACTATCAAGTAATAAAGTTAGTTATAGTCATCTAAAACTAAAAATAACTAATCAACGAATTACACATGAAATATGTGATTTATTATTCAATATCAACCAGGTTTGAGATTAGAAATTATAAGTGAGATGCAGATGTCAATTAAGGCACAATATGTCAGACTTAAATTTAATAATCTTAATTAGTTATCAGGTCAATTTCTTACAACTAATACTAAAGATATCTGTCATGGTTCATTTAATGGACGCAATGCAACACCCATCTTCTAATATAACATACAAAACAAAGTCGCTTTACACGACTTTCTGTCTGTTTATCCTCCTAATTCCTTATAAACCACGCAACGGAGTTTTACGCGGTTTTCACCATCAGTGAGTTATTTTTTTCCCTAAATGTTTGTACATATAAAAAATCCAATTAAGTCTTTGAGTGGAAAACACTAGTAAATTATTATTTTGAAATTATAAGCCCAATTCAACGTTGAAAAAATTAATTGAAAATGATAAAGCCATACTAGAATAAATAGTGTAAAAAATGATAAAATATCAGAAAACAAAGTATTAATGACATGTGGCGCCATCTAATTATGTAGGATATCATTGCCCATCAAAAGGATTTGTTTCCACAAAATCTGTTGTAACAATTATTGAATTAATTCTACATCAAATTTAAATTATATATATTGGTGAGTTTCGATATGACCTGTTTTTATTAAAATTTTGCATATAAAAAAATGTGTATATTTTGGAAAAAAAAGTTTGTTGAATATTGTGTATTATATTTTGTCCTATATATTCAAGTAAACCTTTTAGGTTTTTGGATTACCATGGGTCATGGATCTTGTTAGTTTATTATACTCTTGTTGTTTTGTGGGTTAGCTACTTTGTGATAAAATGTTTTGATCTGTAAATGTTGTCAGATCTTGTTATGATTCTTATTGAGTCGATAGAAGGTGCATTTTGAAAGCCTTCTGCATACTTAACCCAATTTTGGCATGTTTGTGGATTGGTTCTGTATTGCATAAGTATATTTAGGCGTCTTTCAACTATTACAGTAGTTTAAAATCAAAAACGCCGCTTTATCCGGATATGACTTTTTACATAAAAATAAAAACAACTTCATTGGCTGGCAAGCTAAAAGAGATAACATAATTAATACACATCATAATCTATCATTTATAAAATTCTAAACATACCATGTTTGTCCATTGAAGCTATTAAAAAAATACGGAAAACACGATAAAACGACTAATTTTTACAATCAAACTCTGCGTTACTTATCATGCTGGGAATCCCGTGGGATTTATTCTGGGAATGATTTAAAATTGCCAAATAAAAAAAATCTAATCCGAATGTGATTTTTTACCTACTGATCGATAGCAAAATTAATATAATAAAATGCGTGATACTTTTTATCCCGGGAATCCCGCGGGAATTTTCCCGGGAGCGGTTTGAAGTTGTTCGGATGCATAAAGATTAGCTTATTCCGACACAGTTTTCACTAAAACGGCAGCTTGCATTCGTTTTTAAATATTGCGATACTTTGTATCCCAGAAATCCCGCGGGCATTTCAAGTCAAGCGTGAACGAAGTCGCGGGCAAATCCTAGTATGTATATATTAAACTTTGAATATTACCATTTCTAAGTTGATGTTAAATTGACCAATGAACACTAAAATTTTAATTTTAAATACAGGCGGTTTTATTTTAACATTTAACATGTCTTACATAAACACTATAATATAATACAGATAATAAAGATTCTGGAATACTTGAAAAATTTTCAGAGCCATTTAGTAAAATCTGAAAGTGTTAGCTCGTTAACTAGATACATGTATGTATAAGCCGAGCGCAGAAGGTTTGCCGATGACTACTTCCTATTATTGAATTGTATTACTCACTATTTATTTTTGTATATACTTATGTAAAGTATGTATAATAATAAATTTATTGCAACAACTATTTATGTAACTTTTTTTGTCAAACCTGATCATCGACGCGTGACAGCATGAGGCTATCGGCAAACCTGCGCACGGGCAGAAGGTGCGCGTGCATTGGGTCCACAAAAAACGAAAATATGGCTTACAAAATTATCAAATGTGACTTTCCTATAAAATTTTTGGAGATAGTAATATAAACTATATGTATCTATCTGTATCAACTAGATGGTTTAGTAATTAGTATAAGAACAAATTGTACAGTAACACTTCCTGTTTGATAAAGTTGCTCTAATCTAAATATGTTTATTCACGTCCTATATCTCTCTATCTTTATAAATATTATGAACGCGAAAGTTTGTATGAATGGATGTATGTTTGTTACTCTTTCACACAAAAACTACTGAATGGATAGCTTACACATCAAAATACACACAGACTATAATTTATAAAAATATAGTGTGAATTATCCAAAATATAAGGGTTTTCCATCACCACGCGAGTGAAACCGCGGGCGCAGCTAGTTGGTAATAAATTGGTTAACAACAATTGAGAAAAGAGATTCGGGCATTAAAGTGTATACTGTAATCACAACCAGGATTTAACACGAGGATGTTAAATGTATGTTTACTAATTACAATCATCGCCAACCATCTAATAGAAAAAGATGTAGGTCGGATGCATTTAACATAAAAATATAACAAGAAAATATGAGATAAAATTAAATATTTCTGGATACAAGTCACAAGCCATAATTAAGAACTTTTTAATTCTAAAACTAGGCAAAAAATTTCAAAGGTATAGATGTACAAAAATAGAGGAATCCTTTCTATATTCACTATTCAAAATATTGTCAAAAATATCATATCGCTACAAAATAAATATCTGGATATCATCAACAACATGAAAAATATGCCATTCACTTGTTAAACTTTCGAAAATATATTTGCACAATGTAAATTATGACCAGCATAATTGCATTGTGCGTTTCATTAAAATGGGTACAATAGTTTTTAAAATAGTGCAGTATAATAAATATGTCGGAGGTTCCCAGAGTGTTTGTCTTAAAGGAAAAATATCTTTCGATATTCGATTAATAATATAAACTATTATTTATAGAGCAGTGATATTTGACATAAGTTATTAAAAGGAATAGATAGATACTGCCCAAAGTATAATTTCGATATAATTATGTCAATTGAGTTTAATTTAAGCTTGAAATAAATTCCATATATCTAGATTCATTTGCACAAACAGTACATTTTTTTAATTAAAGTGCCCAAAGTACAATTTGTAAATATCAAACTTTATGATCAAATCAGTTTCTGCAATCAAAAAACATACTATATATCAAATGATTTCCAGCTCAACCATAAATTCTATCTAAAAATTGAAGGATATAATAAATGATATCAAAATTTAAAAACTTGAATTTAGAACTATTATTCATTGTTAGTCTACATAACATTGAACTCTATCAAAATTAATCACTTGAAATGTAATTTGGAGGACTATTGACATGGCAATAACACTACCAATTCCACCAATGAAGGTAATTGAGGTTCGTAAAAGACATGCGAACTTCCGACAATGTACTACACTAAGACATGATCACAATAAGCTAAAATGATACTACGAGAATCACAATTTACAGTCTTGGAATACATTTACAAAAAAAAGTCGAATTTGGCACAAAACTGTCACTTCACTTAATGCCACTTATCGTCTGATAAGCACAAAAGCCCAGACTAGATCGCAGTGTTTAGTTGCGCCTAAAATTAGTTCAGCCTACTTTATTGATGAGTTCATCACAAATTGAGGCCAGCTCTTCATTTGCTTTCGTTTTCTGTGCTAACGTCTCTTCTATAGAAGTTATATGCAAGTCTTTTCTCTTTATCATTGCATTCAACTTCAACACTTCTGACTCATGTGCTCGGTTCATCTTCTCAAACTCCTGATTTGCGTGATTGAGCTTTGATGTTGCGTGCTGCTTCAATAACTCATAGTTGTTCTGCATTTTTGTCAGATTCTCTTCAAATTCTGCTAGAGACTTCTTATATGCATCTTCATTAGCTTTGTAAGTCAGTATCACTTGTTTGCATTTTTCATATTTTGAATTAAGATCACTAAAGGAAACTTCCATACTTGCCAAATGAGCTGTTTGTTCATCTCTCTCATTAGTCAACTTCACTCTTTCCTCTGCGTGCCGTTTTCTGTCTTGCTCTGTTTCAGAAATCAAGCTGGCAATAGTTCTCTCATATTCTTCGACAACTGTTGCCATGCTCCTATTTATTTTAGATTTTTCAGCTAGTTTTTCATTCAATTCATTAATTTTTCCCAGTCTCCCCTGACCTTCAGATTCTAAGGATTTCATTTGCATTTCCATTGCAGATAACCGGTCTCTTAGTTCCTCACTTTCATGTCGAAGGTTATAAACATGTATTTCTTTTTCTGCTAACAATTCTCTTAATTGAGTTAATGCCGATGCTGCTTCATGTTGCTCTTGGCTGACCATAGTCACTGATTCCTCACAAAGAGAATTATTAGCACTCATAGATAGTAATCTATCTATAACAGCCATAGCAGGAGATGTGAATGTAAGAGAGCGTCTATTAGATCTTGTTGGTGTTATAGATTTTCTGGGCAATGGAACCGGGTTTACTGCAGGTGTAACAACCATCATCGGCTTGGAAATAGACATATTTTGGTCATCATTACCCATTTCTGGCAATGTTTTAATTTGTAAATCATTAGTGGTGTTTGTTACTCGTGCTGTTAAGGAACTAGGTTGTATAGGAGTATTACCCATTGTAGTCTTAGAAAGATTACTTGGAATACTCTGTCGTTTTTGTATTTTACTTAAAGCAGCAAAAACTCCATCAGATGAAATTCGTTTTGCAAACAAGGGATCAAACTTTAGGAATAAACTTTCTTTACCACTATCAGCAACTACATTAGTAGATTTCTGATTAATAAGAAATTCAAAGGTCTCTGCATCAATAAATAGCTCTCTGGTTTCTGCATCTTCTTGCCCCTGAGGCGTTAAATCGGGTATTTGCATCATATTTACATTGCCTTCATCAAAATTTAAAATTTTCACATCATTATCATCTGCCTCAAGGAAAGGACCTTCTTCTGTGTCTTCATCTTCTGTATGAATTTCACGCACTGTCACATCTTTATCATCAGTTTCTTTTGACGAGCAAGTAGCAGTGCTTGAATTAGCAAGAGATTCTTTTTCCATTAGTTCAGTATCCATTTTATCTGTAGGCGTTTTCGGTTCTGGCAAATTTATAGTGTAATTTGTATCTGTATCAACCACACACTTATTAGGGGAAGAGGCAATGTTAATTTTATTTTCAAATAAATTATTGATGTCTGTCAGAGGTGGTGTGGATTCTCGTATTTTTGTTTTAGTAGCAAAGGGGTTAAAATTTATATCATCTATCTCTGGGAGATTGAAAACATTTTTTGATTTAATACTCTCATTAGATGATGTCCCTGCCGAGTAGTATGTAGAATGCTCAGAAGATGAAGTTTTATTATCTGTAAAGGATTCTGTAGATTTTTCTTTAACATTACCTTGCTCATCAAAATTTGTTTCAATGTTTACCACTTCTAAATTCTTTGCAGTATCAAAACCTGCAGCCCCTGAAGTTTCCTTTGCCAAGCAATTATTATCAGTAGATCCAAAAGTGTTTCTTTCAGGTTTGTTAGTAGTCATACTAAATAAAGACTTTTCAAATTTGGTATCTGTGGTTATAGTAACATCTGAAATGTTTTGTAATGGTTCTGTAACTTTTTTGGTATTATTGGGAGATGCATTTAACTTTCTCTTATTCACAGGTCTCTTTCTTTCTGGTTCAGATAATCGCCTGTTCTTATTAACTTCGTTTTTTGGAATCATATTTTCTTCTAGTGACTTACCAGGCAGTTCAGGAACTTTGTTAGGCAATTCTACTGTAGGTGATTGTCTAATTTTTGCTTTTGTTGAAAATGGATCACTTATATCTTCAAAATTGAAATTATAGCCTTTAGAAGCAATCGGCGGTGAATCAAGAGATGAAACATCAGTATTGCTTTTCGTTGTAAGATGTTCTAAAGTTTCCTTTGCCATATTTTCAGAATCTATATCCACATTAGCCACAACTGATACATAAGGACTATTATTTCCTGATACTATAATTTCTTCATCAATGCTATTCGAATGTTTATCAAGGGGTTCCTGTTCAATATTTGATTTAAGTGTAAGTTGATTTGATACAGTATCTAATACATCATTGTTAGTAACTGGGTTTGTATTAGTAGTAACTATATTTTCATTATCTTCTACCTTAAAAGTAATATATTTGACTATATCTTTTTCTGTGTCATCTATTTTTAGTTCATTCAATACTAATCTAGATATAGTCTCAGTTTCTGTATTCAAATTATTTGTTTTTTCTATCTTTTTCTCTACTATCATGTCTTGTTTCATATCCATATTTGACTCAATTTTAACAGGCTCTACAGAATAGTTGTTATTATCTTGATGTAGATCTTCTACATTCAATTGGTTTTCAGTAAAAACATTTACTGAAGAAACATCAAGCTGTATATTTCCAAAAGTTTCATTTTGGTTTTCCAAGTCCAATTGTGCTGATTGTGAATTATTATTTTCAGAAATAACATTTTCTAATGTGTCACCCTGTTTAACTATTTCTGTACAGATAAGTTTACTGTTTTTGTTTAAACTGACATTGCCTTGTGTCTCAATTTCTTGTTTTATATTTACTTGTTCATCCTTTGTAATTGAATGAGTAAGCATTGTGTCACATGATTCAATCTTATTTTCTGAGTTCCTGTCTTGTATTAGGTACATATTATTTAATATTTCATTGGGATTTTCCTGAGAGTTATAGGAAAAAACTTCTGCTTGTTGTTCATCCCCAACAGTAGATTGATGATTAGATTTATCACTAACTTTAATGCCTCCCTCAATACAATGACTTGCTTTAGAATTCATTTCATTTACATTATTTTTTATTATAGCAGATGCATTTATGGTAAGGTTATTATGTTCATTAGATTCAGTTAAATAAGCTTTAGTGCCTACAGAGTTATTAAATGTATTAATATCTTCATCTAAAGATAACTGATCTACTAAAATCACAGGCTTATCCTCATGTTTAGTATCAGCTTGTTTTTTTGTAATAGGAGAACAAATAAGTTGAGTCTGATCTAAAATTTCGTCATTTATAACTATGTCTGCATTTTCTAAATTTAGTGTGGTAGTATGATTTAGAATATCAGGCAAAGTTTCAGGTCCTATAACACTTTCACAGTTATTCATTGTTACATTTTGGTTTTCTGTAATTGACTGCTTATTTATTTTTATTAAAGACTCTGATTCTAACTCTTTTGTGTCTAGCTCACTACCATCACAATCTGATTTCAACAAATAATCTACATCATTCAAAATTTGTGATAGATTTGATTGGTTATCAATCTCTAAAGATGTATCAACCTTCAAATTTTCAATATTAGTATTAGGATCTTCATTCATAATTAGTTTATTTGGAGCAACGGCTTTTACACCATCTGGGCAGACTGAGAACATTTTGGCATAATCTTCTACATCACTAGTAAAATATTTATGTTGGATTTTTGTGTTATTAAGTATGGAACTCAGTGATTTGTCAAATTCTTCATCATCTGGAAGTGGAATATCGGCTGGCACTTCAATTACAGGATTAACTACTACCTCATTACAAGTGATGGGATGTAAAATATTATCTGTTGCAGATTTAAGCGGAAAAGTAACTGATTCAGCCAGTTTGTCCATATTCATATTATCACTTTTTACATTCAGTTCAAGGGAATCTAATTCATAGGTAGTTACTAAGCTATCAGGATTGCTGTCTGGAACTGTTTGTGATACTATATCTTCAATTTCCATACAGGACTTAATTATTTCCTTAGATTCTTTGACTATTGTAAGTTTTGTAAAATCTGACGGCTCAATAGTGACAACATTATCAATAACTTCTGGAGTTTCAGTAGAGTTGACTTCAATAGAGTCTAAGGATACTTCTGTTGGAGCAATGCCCTCATTCTGTGCATGAATTGTATGTATTATGTTGTCTGAATTACTTAAATGGCTTCCTCCTAAAATATCAATGTTTCTAGGTGTAATATTAATTGATTGTCCCAGTTTATTTTCCTTAGACAATGTTACATCTAATGGAACATTATTTATTTCTGTAATCATTCCATCATTTAAATGATATTTCTTGGATTCTTCCAATACACTATGTATACTCAAATTCTCATTATTTACAGGTACAGTTATATTTAACATTACCTTACTGGCTTCTTTAACTAGATGCTCCATAGTAACATTATAATTGGGTACTCCAGTCTCTTTATTTATACTATTGTATTGATCTTCACCCATTTCTTTTGCAAGTGATAGACTTTTTGTAAAAGTAGTTTCACAATCAACAAATTCTCCATCTGATTCTCCTTGATCATTTTTAATTTCTAATCCCTGTGTCATTGTTTTAGATAGGTAAGAATCATTGCATGATATATCCATATATTCAACTGTAGAATTAAATTTTTTATCAATATCAGTTTTGGGATTCTCCAAAGATGGCTTACTTTGATGCAAAAATAATTTATGTATAGGAATTTTTTCATGATTAAGAAAAATTGTTGTTTCATCTTTCCACTGGAGTTCTTTTTCTATTTCATCATTAAAGACTACACTGTCTTTTAGTGGGCTACTTTTTCTTGAGCCATCTTCTCTTTTTCTATGAGCTGAAATAGGGGTTGACATAGCAACTTTGTTATTGTCAAGATTTTTTAAAGTTGCTGTAGTAACATTACCTGGATTTACTTCTGGGGTTTGAAGAGTTTTACTTTCATCTTCAGCTGGAGGTATGGGACTTGTTGATGTTCGGAACATGTTAAAAACAGTTTTCAAACCACGCATTATAGGAGAGCCACCATCTTTTATTGGTGTGGTCGCTTCTGGTGTGTGAGCTGTTGATGATGAAGAACTTGGCAAGGACAGATGCTCAGCGTCAATACTAGTCATTATTTCTGTATTACCAGCTGAGGGTGTTGTATCTAATTGATGAACCATTAAAGCATTTTTATTTCCATCAAAAAATTGATCTTTAGGTAATGATTGTAGTGGTAAACTTTTAATTTTATTTAGATTATCATTTTTACTTAATGTTGAATTATATGAATGTGTTAAATTTTCCTCATTCCCTACACTATTCAGGGAATCATCGGTATCTAAATTTTTGTTGTCAATGCAATGTGTGTAACTCTTAGACATTGGTGAAGCAGCAGGTGTCATTGAATACCTCAATTTCATGTTAAGTTCTGATACATCCAACTCCTCATAGCCCTTTTCCGTACACTGCAACACATTATTATGGTGAAAACTATTTTCTTTGTTATCAAAGTCACTATCTATACTGTCTAAGTCCATAGGCTCAACATTGTGAGCCATTTCACTGTCACTGGCACTTCAGTATTTATGTATTGAGTTCAGGAATCTGTCACAAATGTTTCACAAGTATTATCTTCAGCGCACTTGTAACTAGAGTAAAATAAACAAAATAAAAATAAATTCACTTAGTTAACAAATAAATGGTTTTAGCTAATTTTACTAAGATCTCTACAGCATATCATTAAAACAGCGAGTTATGTGTGTCACATGAAAACAAAAATGTCGGTGTACTGAAAGCGCAACTCACTATGAAAGATCTATTTTTATCCT
The DNA here is from genome assembly GCA_949752895.1 of Dendrolimus pini. Lineage (NCBI taxonomy): Eukaryota > Metazoa > Arthropoda > Insecta > Lepidoptera > Lasiocampidae > Dendrolimus > Dendrolimus pini. Next base: position 3,185,485 of record OX457142.1, on the reverse strand, counting down.
CTTTGTGGTGCACGCTCCTCGTTCGTTTTATGTAACGCACACCCGAGGGACTCTTGCCAAAAAGCACGGCGCACAAAATATATACACAAATAAAACAGAAACACCGCGTCGCACGTGAAAGACCGTTTGAAATCCGGTAATTTTTTTATATTTAAACTGTCAACCAGTGTTGCCAACCCCAAAAAACTAAAAAACAACAGCTCGCCAATAAAAAAAAACAGGAGAAAACAGTAGGTAAAGTAAAAAAGGGCAGATTTCATATTTTCGTCATATAATTAAAGCAATATCCAATTTTAATAACAATAACCGCCTTCTTAGTTACTAGGACTCACATACATTGTTGTATTAATAATCACAACATGTAATTAAAACAAATGTAAATCAAAATAAAATTATTTTCAACTTTCATTCTCAATTGCCTCATCTTCAGAATTTTCATACTCATTCATTTCTTTTTTTAAATCAGACATATTTTTACTACATTTCTTTATGTGGCCTCTCTGTGGCTTCAAATGAGTAGCAATCAGTTATTTCGGATTTAGTATGTAATACTCGTAATACGTTTTATTACATAGTAGTTATCAAAAAATATTTGCATAGTTTAATAGGTGGCACTGAACGCTAGTTGAAAAAACAGTAAAAGTTAAAATGAAACAGAAAACAGGGACATCAATGTGAAAACAGCAAATCTACTGTTAAAACAGTAGGGCTGGTAACACTGCTGTCAAATTTTTTTTTATATTTATGGCTTGGCAACTAGGCCTTTAAGTCAGACACCAGCACTGCTGTCAACTGACATTTCTGTAAAGTGTGATGTACACTATTCAGTAATCACACCATAACCGTTTATAGCCGTTACCCAAAAAGCTGTTATCGTTATTATGTGAAATATTGATTAATTTTATGCATGGAAATAAATTACTACAATAATTCGGGATTAAAAATAGTTAAGAGGATAACTTATTTCCTTACATATTCCAAAACAATTTCTTATATACCAGTAGGTGTTCAAATACGACCTTGTCAATGTCATCAAACTATTATATTTTCATGATAAAAATAATTCTCATTATTCTTTATACAATAACTAATACGATGTTTGACCCGTTAAAATGATGTCATCATATTAACTTGCTATTCTGAAAAAAAAATGTGTGAGCTTGCTACGTTCTATACTAAGATAAAAAAACTTCGTTTAAAAAAAACCGACTTCAAAAACTAAAAAACTAAAATGTATAAAATAACTTATTTCTAAAGCTATTATTATTAATTTATATTATCTAAAATATCTTAAAGTCGGTGCTTAGTAATTTTCAAAATATAGTAATTTTTATGTTTTGTTTGTGTTTTAGTTTTTGAAGTCGGTTTTTTTGAACGAAGTTTTTATTTTTTATTTGTTACTTTTTAGTGTCTAGCTATGTATGGGTGGACCTACGAATGGTGCCGCGCTTCTTAAAAAATATAGGTCCCAAGAACCGGGAACAAAAAAATGATCGTAAAATGAAAACTACTGGGCCAAACTATGTCAAATTTTTAGGGGACCACATGGCAGCTATTTCGCGTCGAACAAAAAAAGAATCACGTAAATCGAATCATAAATCTCAGAGTAATCGGCGAAAATACATAAAAAAAGCAACAAAAAAAAGATCCCGACGAATTGAGAACCTCCTCCTTTTTTCGAAGTCGGTTAAAAAATTAACAAATAAAAAATAAAAACTTCGTTTAAAAAAACCGACTTCAAAAACTAAAATGTATAAAATAACTTATTTCTAAAGCTATTATTATTAATATATATTATCTAAAACGTCTTGAAGTCAGACTTGGTGTAAAACTAGCCTTAAAAACTTAAAATTTTTGAAGCTTGTTGACTGACAAAATTCAGAAGAAACATAAAATTAATTAAGTACACTTTACGTTTTAATATTTCATTATTGTTTTTCGCTAAAAAAGTTTTTTTTTACATGACATAAAACTTATAAAAATTGTTTTTATGTGATAGACTTAGAATGAAATGCATAATTAATTACAGTCATAGCAAAGTGTTCTTCGTAAACTTCAATTTATTAAAAATTACAATCATGAATTTCATGAAATAATTTTTTTGTTAGGCTGTATTGTTATTTTAGAACTTTCAGAACGTGTTTCAGAAAATTATATTTGATACTACAAATACAAAAGAAATGTCATGGGATGTATAATTTGGCTTGTACTTTCACAAATGTAAGTAATTTTCAAGATATAAACATATCAGGATTCAATATTACATTTTTTCTACATAACCTTTTAAATAACTTTTCGTTCTGTAATTTAATCATTGTCACATTGGCATTTGGCACACAAATTTTTACGTTATTGTAGGTGTGATGTTATTTTTGCCTTTTGTCTCGGTACGCTGCGTTAATAGTTGCAAAACTGGATTGCCGGCACTTCGCATGCCCCTTCCAAGTTGAAATTTTAAATTCCGCCGTACAGAGAGTATAATCTGTACTTAGTCAGTAATCAGAACTTATCATTAGTGTTTAAATATATCTCCTACGAAGTGCGCGTGTGGCTTATTCGTATTTTTCATTGCACTGTAATTAATATGGCGATTAAAAAGTAATTTATTTATATTGTAAAACAGTGGTCTTTATTAATATTTATCAACTTTTATAGGTTGGCATTGTGTACTTGTTGTGACAGTTTAAGTCTTTAAAAACTTTCATTAGTCTCTTCATGCTAAATAATATTTTCTCATTTATTATTATTTCATTGACATGTTGTATAATTTTGAAACTGTTTATAAAAACTAATTTTAGACATAAGTGTATTATTTTTGAATAATAGGTAATGAGCTGATTTTAATGCTTTTTCTGGGTTTAAGTATTTTAAATATGACTTTAAATATTATATGCATTAAAGTTTTTATTGTGGCTTCACTCTTTGTACTTAATTTCAAATATTTGCAATATATCATTGATATTTGTTATTTTTCCAATAAGGTCAAAATCATGGCCGATTACTAGTAATTATTTTTGTGTGACAAATCTTTTAGTTTAGAGATCTAACAGTTGAAACACCTAATTGACTGGAACACTATGCATCTATTTTGCTTTTCACAAGGTGATATTAGTTTTGTTATAATAATCACAAATTAATAGGCCAGATTTGACAGTTCTCATTACAACATGTTTAGGGATTGAAACCTCCAAATTCTTAAGCAAGTTAACCAATTAACACAAGGTGTCAATTAAAAAATGTAGAAATTAGTGATCAGATTTTTAAAGTTAATTACTTTTTGTATCACACAAAATCGATATGCAGTGTGAATGTTTGGTCTCACATTGTATTTCACACATTTCTGTATGCTTATCATGCATCACAATTAATGTATTGAAATTTTTATGCTTTCACATGAATAATATCAATAGTATTGTTTCAGTATAAATACACAAATCATTTAAGGTTATTTATTCTAAATATGTGTTTACCTGTTCTCCTGAATCAAAATGAGTTAATGCTGAAATTTGGTAGCAACAATAAAATTAAAAATAAGACTCCTTATTAATAATCATTTTGAGATTTGGTCCTAGATTAGTACATTAGAATTAATAAAATTTTCAGGTTATTCCATTATTGTATAATGTACCAGTAAAAAAATTATATATACATATTTTTATTATATAATTATATTAAATCAATTAATTGTTATTGACTTTCAGTTTTGTTGAATTCACTCACAGTTACATTTTATTGACATTCTTAAGTGTAAAAATGGGCCTTTTGTTTTGTTATATTATAATTATGCTTTCTTTACTACCCATAACTCAAAAGTACCTTACTTAGGCAGGAGATATCTAATTTTCTTTATCTCCAGATTTATTTTTATATACTTATACAAAATCATGACCAAAATTAAATCATAATTTTGATGTTTGAACTTTGTTGAGGTTCTTTTATCAAGATAACCCCCTCTCTCTATATTCATTGCATGTAACTTTTAGCTTGTTTTATTAAAATTGTTTGGTAATAATCTATACTCAATGGGAATATATGACCACAGATTATTATATATTTAATATCAATTGGTACTATAAACAATGAATATTCAATTTAATGTCTTTGTCATACATATTATGTCATGAATGCTACTGGTGGTGGTAGTAGTGGTAATTCTGTACACCTTTTCTTTATAAATTTCAACTACATCAAATAACATTCTTCCCTATATGTAATATGATTAATAAGGGAGAATAAGTTTTCATTTAAGATATTAATAATGTCATTGTGGCTAAGTTTGTATACCTCTCATTACTTAACCTGTTTTAAATTGAATTTATAGTTAATTACAATTTTAACATAGAATTATATATTCACTGACCGATTCGTTGCCATAATTTTTTTCAAACACTGAAATAATGATAGGTGTATGAAGTTCTTCCACTTAAGGACTTCACCACTTAGACTAGGTATATAGTTTTTATTTCTTACAGCATGAAATATGGAAATTGAGCCTGTGGTCACAGTGAAACTATTATTTTTTGCTCACTCCAAAGAATTGGCTGGTACAAGAGAAGCGACAATCCAACTCCCAAAAAAGATTAGCTATAAACAGCTGCTAAATATCATTACAGAGAATTATAATTTACAGAAAATAAAGAATAATATTCTACTAGCAAAGAATGAAGAGGTTTGTGAGGATTGTGTTGATATAGAAATTAAAGAAAAGGATAGTATTGCTGTGATTCCACCATTGAGTGGTGGTTAATACTTAAGGATATGTTTATAGATAGTTTAAGGGAAGTAAGATTTTACAGGCAGCTGTTTCAAGGTGAGTAACTATATATTAACACAGAAGGGCCTCGATAATCTGGACCCCTTTTAGTCCACTACTTGTGGAAATAACAAATTAATATAGCTTTTGTAATGAGTATTACAGACTTTAAAAAAATATTTTTTAAATCATGTCAAGTGTGCATATTACATGTTTGTAATTCTTAACATGTACATTTGTAGTTACATATTAATTTCTGTCTTGTTTGTCCCACTTGTCTTTACTTACTTTTTGATAATTAATGACAGAAATGAAGGTTGAACATGTGGTTTATTATAAGTCTTAGACCATTAAACCAAAGGATGAGGCTCACGTCTAATTTAGCTAACAAACAATTCAGCCATTTGCTGCGGGGGGGAAGAGTAAAGCACACATTGAAACAATCGCATACACCCAAATATTATTTGTGTTGTCATAAACGCAAACATGTACAAATCTTCAAAACTAAGTTTAGAGACAGCGTATATTTACACTCGTTACGCACACAAAGACGACTCACACATTTCAAAATACAAGAAATTGCCATATCATTATTCAATTTGCCTCGTAATTTAATCATAATTGACTAAATATTCATTATTATTTTTTATTATAATATTGGATTATGAAATAAACTTTAATATTGTAATAATTAAACAGTACCACATTGATGATTTATTAAACTAGCACTAGTTGAAATAAGATCTTAGTTATTGTGTGATGAAAATTGTGATGTGTGATATTAACACTTTCACAATTTTATGTAAATCCTAATCGCTAAAAACATCCATGAACATAATATATAATTATTTACATATAATTCAAATATTTACTTGCAACGTAATTTAAATGCCCTATATTTTGAGGAAAAAAATGTTGGTATTACTACTGTACAAACCGGTGAATTTCATAGGGATAGTAAATATCGATACTTTAATGTCGATATTTTTACTAGGAATAATAATTTTGAATACTACAGATATGATGACAGTGGAATAAAACTAAAGTATAAGTTTAATTCATTTAATTTATAGTATTTTTTCTTAGATATTCGCGACTGTTACACATAAATAAAACTACGTTATTTACGGTTTTAAGCGCGATATTTATTTATTTTGCCAACGTTTCGGCTACTTTACAGCAGCTATGACGGTTTGACTCGAGGTTACATGTCAATTAGTAATGTTTAAAAAATATTAATCCGAGCGTGGGGCGGTTTGTAACGCGCCTCGCGGGGGGAGAGGTGAGTGCGCACGGAAACGCCGCGCCCCCATCTCGACGGCATAACCGCCGCGAGAACCCTTTTCCCGGGTAACCATGGCTGGAAGCTGTGATGTCTAGGAATGACAGATATACTCAAGCCGAAGTATTGATATGAAATAAAAGAATTGATATAGTGAAAAATTATAAAATTTATTAAATGAATAAAACATAATATTTCCCTTCTTTATATTTTACCCTTCGCTGCAATACCGTTAACCCTATGTTCACAAGGTAGATTATATAGGAGCGCTGATCAAGAAACAGGTAGACTCTCAAGATCGGTAACGATACCAGATTCGATGGGGTAAAAGCAGTACTCTTTACCATCGTAACTTTTCATGTTGTGGGAGCAATACTTAAAAAAACTCTCACATTTAAATATTTTTCCTAGTATAGGTTACAGTGAAATGTACCAAATTTCAGCAGTGTAGACCTAATCTCGGAAAATAGACGGACAGACGGACACGACGAAATCATAAGGGTTGCTTATTTTTTAATAGAACCCTAAAAGCGGGTCGTTATTAGTATAACATATTTTCGACTAACAGTATCAAAGGTAGTTTTATCGATATCGACACGAGTTATATGTACAGATTATACGTCACTATAGGTAGTCTCGTGTAGCCAAAAAAACAAACTTCGATATTCAAATTTCAAATTAGTCTCCAACGCAATAAGGACTATAATTTCTTGAAGAATTTCGCATTAGTCTCGTGTGTGTGTGTGTGTGAAGTGGGCAAGACTTTCAATATTTTGTTATTTGGGCATTGTTATACAAATATAGACTCAATTTCTTCGCAGTAACAGTTCAAAGTAAAACAGATTCGTCGGAAGTCGATGCGAGATGTTTCATTAATTCGATTATAGAATCGATGTTTTAAACATCAAATTTAATAAACAACTATAAGTTATTTTATTAAAAATAAGCAATAATTAGACAAAAAAATACTTACATGTGAAATGTTACACCATCTTTTTCTAGATTTGAGGTATTTGATTTTTTATCGCACACGTTAACAGCACAGGTTGGCATTTTTGAGGAGCTCCTCACACAGCGATAACGATACTAAGACTGTTAGAAATCGATTATTGAACTAGTTTTTATAAACGCGTTAGATTTTAAAATCTTGTACCTTGGCGGAAGGGTATGCTCATACGAGGCTCGTCCTTTGGTTGAATGGTCTAAGTTAGTTAAGTACAATATTGCATACAATGATCCGGAAACTTGACAATCTGCATGTGCCCTTATTTATGCTTATCAGGATTCTCGAAGCTCTTCTGTACTACGCATGTTATAGTCACACTTTTGCAATATAATTTCACCTGCATATCCAGTGGAAACTATTCAACATCTTGGAATCGTAAATATCCTTCTATCTTCCCATTATAAAAATTATATTATATGTATACCGAAATTCATAATAATTGGTTTGTTACCAAAGCCTTAAAGGCCGTAAGGGCTATCTGAAATGCCTGTCTATGAAGATACGACCATCCCGCTTATTTCTATTTATTGTTTCATTCTAAAATAGTATATATTTTTTTAGTGGTTTTTTTTAATTCATACAATAAATAAGCAAAAGTAAAAATGGATTATTTAAAACTGTCAGTGGACAAGTTGTCAGTTGATGCAGTCAGCGACCTTGTGACAGATGACAGTTGCGGAGCAGTCTCAATATTTGTTGGAACTACAAGGGATAACTTTGAAGGGAAAAAGGTAAGTTTCAAAGTTAATTTGCTCTAGGATTAATGTTGGTCCAACGGACTAATTATTGGACCTTGTCTCAATTTTTAGGACTTACATTAAAATCTGTGATTATTTTTCCTTTATTTATTTATGTTTTGTTTTCCTTGTCTTGTGGTCAGTTCCTATATCTGGCTAATCATTCACTTGCCTTACCATCAATAGAAATTTGACATTTCATGTCAAAGGTTATAACAATTTTTAACTGATATCAAAGCAAATTAATATTTGTAAAGATAAAGCAATCGGCTATTAAACATGTTTGTTTTAATTACGTATGATTGTCTTAGAAATAAACCTGTTTTCTTGTCTATTTTTTATTTGTCTTGATTGAAAAAAGAGCATAATCTTTTATTTAACATATCTATAATAAATATAACATAACTTATGGTATTGTATTCTACATAGACTTCTTTAAGACTATAAGTTGAATACTGAGCCTGGATCATCGAAATCAATGTGTAAGGTTCTGAGAAGGCGGGCTATAATACCTCACTGAATAACCATTTAGATCCATTGTCAGTTATGTTGTTTATTTAATTGGTAATCTATAATATTTCTTATTTATTCACACTGCACATATATACATAAAACATGCATGAATCAATAGCCTTTGAATGCATGACATGACAAGAAAAAAACAAGGTTAATTTTCTAAAGAGTCATACTTACTACATAAGTATATAATATAACATCATATAGATACGAAGCTTTGTAAATATAAGATATTCTTACGAAATTCGCATACAACCTGTATAAATAAGAAACATGAAAAATATATTTGTATGAAATGCAACATGTGTAAATAAGAATATTCAAAAATAAAAGATGTTTGTTTCAAAGTCGAATGCAACCTGTTTTAATAAGAAACTTGGGTGGCCCTGTTAGGGCTGCCAACCATACTATAATATATAGTACGAAATGTATTATGTTTATCACTAATTCAATTGTCATGTTTTTTGTTATTATATACTTATGATTATTTTAAAAATAATAGGTCTTTGCTGACAAAAGCAAAAAATCGTCATACACTCATACATATGTTCTAATACCAATATATCCATATTAATTGTCTAGATTTAAGTTTATGGTGAACAATAAAGAGTCTTCATTCATTCATACATAGGGAGACTGCAATAATGATAAAATATATAATGAATATTTTGAAGAAAGGTCATGTGAAAAGCACTTTAAATAAGTGTGTTGTGTATGTATTGTTACGAGTAACGGGAAATAAAATGCGTTGGAATTACTATAGAATTTATTAGAACTATACAAACACGTATAACACAGGTACAAATATAACTGGGCGCGACCAGTACAAACGTAATGCACGATTCGAATGTACACACGTCTTGCCTAGCTTGCGATTATCGCTTGACTGGCTTATCTCTTAGTTGGGGGGATTGTTTTATACTGCACCAATACAATATGTCTCGACACAATACTCGACCGCATAACAATTATTTCCAAGAATTACACCTGGCAAATGACTATCATAAACATTACAATACACAATGGCCTGTTTTTCTAATTACAAATTTTAAACACAAAGTTACCAAAAGAAGTCTAAATGCCGAAAAGGCAATAAACTGCAGATGTGAATTATTCTTTGTCGGTCGTAACAGTATGAAGAGATTTATGAAAGTTGATGAAGCGAAAAGTAATAAAACTACGTTTTAACGGTTCTAAGCGCAGCAGTTTAATTGATTTCTGTTATTCCGACGTTTCTAAAGCGAAAAGTGTATGTCGGTATCGTAGCAGGTGGAAATCCATCGTCTCTACCTACCCCTGCACCAATGGGATATATGCGTGACAATATGTATGTATGTATAATGAATAATTAGAAATAAATGTGTACTCTTTTTTCACCTAAATTTCCCAGAAGTACTATATTTTTGTAGCTTAAAAACAAAAATACTGTATTTTCCTCATAAAAGGTGGCAACCCCACACTGTTCATACATAGTTTTTAAAATGGTCTTTTAAAATTATAAGGATGTTATAATACAAAATTAATATACATACATAAGGGCTCCTCCGGGTTCGATTTTGGCATGGTAATTTTTGTAAACGAACTTTCGCTTATTTACTATGGTCTGTGTGCGTGGGATCAGAGTGGTCCGTTGTATATTACTCATAAAGCGTTACTTGCTTAGCTTGAGGATATAATGTGTGTGTTTGTGGGTCGATTACTTATATTGAAGTGATAGTGAACTTCTTATGGGAGGATAAACCACTTCGTTACGTAACGCGTTACGGCGCCAGTCTAGCTTCCCTTTCTGTCACACAAGTTATCACTTCTGTCGAGCGTTCCGAGACGCACATGTTTTTATTTAATGTTGAGCCCAGATTGTAAAAAGATTTTATGATTTTAATTTTTGATATTTTATACAATTGTAGTGAGTTTATTTATATGGAATTAATCAATCGTGCGGTTTAAGTGTTTATATTAATAATCGTTGAAATTCGTTCACAAAAATCGATTATAGTTATTGATAACTTATTTTATTTATGATCTTATATTTAAGATTTCCATTTTTTAATAATAATAAAAAAGCTTTCTTAAGTCATATCTCAACTCACTACATTTCTGTGGGCCATAAAGTCACTGTCTCTAATAGCTGTGTCTCTCCACGTACTAGATAGATGCTACTAATCCCTCTGTTAAACAAGATTGAGTGTAATTTTGGAAGTATAAATAAATGTTTTTCAGGGTTCTATAACTGTTTAACATGTTTTTTATTATTTATGGTGAAATAGAAATGTTGTGTGAGTACAGTCCACCTGAGATTAAAAAGAGAGAAATAAAAATACATTTTTCAGAATGAGACGTGCGAGGTTTCAATTAAATAAAAATCCCACAAGAAATAGTTAGAACTTATTGATAGATGTTAGAAAACAGTTTCTATCGTGTAAAATATAACTAAATGACATTAACTTTATCGGTCTTGCCGGTGTCAAATATTTATGAATATTCAAATTTCAAAACAATCTTCAGCTATCAGACAACGCGAAATTTGGACCCTGCTAATATATACTTTTAAAGTGTTTTTATGTAGCTGTAATCAGGTTAGAAAGTAATGAAAAAAGCTACATTCGAGTATTAAGGGCAGTGAAAGTAGTTCCAATTAATACATGTATGTAGTCGCTGTAAAGCATCATAAATTGCAGTCATTATATTAAAAAAAATACAGTCAATTAGTTCTTTTAACGTGGCTTTGGGTACTTCTATTAAGTATGTTAGCTATTATTGAAAGTACATTTTTAAGTAAATAATTTATGCGTTTATCTCAAGTCTTGTAGAACATAATGGCGCTTTGAATGATTTCATATCATTATTCAAATGTTCCACTGCTGAGCTTGTACCTCCTGTTTTAGAGGAACCACTAGTATTCATTACCTCCAAGCTAATAAGATGGAAATGATTGTGTTGGACTCAAAATAGGAAACACATTTCTAACGAAAGTTTTAGATAACTCCCTTAATAGAGTTGGTTACCGGCGCATTACCAAATTTTTGAATATATTATATTGATAGAATTTACTAACGACAAATCTGTATTTCACAAATCTCAAGAATAACAATTTCGGAAAAAAATTGTGCGTGTGTGTGTGTGTGTGCAGTCCACACGCAGAAGTGAAACTTCAGAAGATATATTCACAGATAAATCTTCAAGAATGTGGTAATAAGTAAGCGACCTGCGCATTACCACATTTTCGAATATATAAATTAATAGAAATGACTTACGAGAAATCTCTCTAACTGAATTCTTAACAATAAAATTACGAATGTTTAAAAAGTTTTTTTTTATTCAAACATCTCATCTTATATTTTTGCTGAAGGGTTGATTTTTAATTATATATATATATATATATATATATATATATATATATATATTTACTACTCTACGGACTCTATAGACTAGTAAACAAGTGCCTTTTGGACCAACTTTTTTCAGCAGTCTCCGAAAATGATAAATGAGGTGTCATTCGATTCGGAATGGCATCTAGATGATTTTTGAAAAAAATTGTAAAAAGTTATTAACAATTAACTTAAAAAAAAAGAAGGGGGTTTAGTTTTTTTCCAATATCTCAAAAAGTAATAAAGATTTTTCAAATTTGAAAAAAGATTCGAAAAGAGGGGGAAATTTCCTAAAAAAAGTATCTACTTCCGAAACTGTAAGATCAATATTTATAATTTTCCCAGAGGGATGAAAATACGGCCGAAAACGAGTACTCTGCTTACGCAAGCCACACCCACATCGGCCCTTTAATTAATAAATATTATTTAAACATACTAAATATGAAAATAAAAAAATGAAAAAATTCAGGCACTAACTGAATAGATGAATGAACAATAATCTGAATGATTTTTTTTGTTATAACAATTTTTCATTTAGTTATTCAATAGTTAATTAATATTTTTTTTTTGCTTGAACATGAACATTGCAAGTGTGATAATTGTTAAACTATAAATTTAAGATTTTTTCCTTTCTTGGAGCAATTCTTGAAAGGCTTTAGAATAGAACCCCGTTAGAAAAATTAGAAAATGTATATTATTCATTTTTTTATTAATAATTTTCGTTGTTACAAAATATTTTTGTTTTACTTGAACATAAACATTGCAAGTGTGATAATTGTTAAACTATAAGTTTAAGATTTTTTTTCCTTTCTCGGAGCAATTCTTCAAAGGCTTTAGAATAGAACCCCGTTGAAAACTTTGGAAATGTTTATTTTTCATTTTTTTATTAATAATTTTCGTTGTTTTGAACTTTTAATTTTGTAACAGCGAAAATTATTAATAAAAAATAAACATTTTCTAATTTTTCCAACGGGGTTCTATTCTAAAGCCTTTCAAGAATTGCTCCAAGAAAGGAAAAAAATCTTAAATTTATAGTTTAACAATTCTCACACTTGCAATGTTCATGTTCAAGCAAAAAAAAATATTAATTAACTATTGAATAACTAAATGAAAAATTGCTATAAAAATTTTTTTCAAGCAGATTATTGTTCATTCATCTATTCAGTTAGTGCCTGAATTTTTTCAATTTTTTATTTTCATATTTAGTATGTTTAAATAATATTTATTCATTAAAGGGCCGATGTGGGTGTGGCTTGCGTAAGCCAGAGTACCCGTTTTCGGCCGTATTTTCATCCCTCTGGGAAAATTATAAATATTGATCTTACAGTTTCGGGAGTCAAGACTTTTTTTAGGAAATTACCTCCTCTTTTCGAATCTTTTTTCAAATTTGAAAAATCTTTATTACTTTTTGAGATATTTGCAAAAAACTAAACCCCCCTTCTTTTTTTTAGTTAATTGTTAATAACTTTTACAATTTTTGCAAGCGGAACTTCATTTTTTTTCAAAAATCATCTAGATGCCATTCCGAATCGAATGACACCTCATTTATAATTTTCGGAGACTGCTGAAAAAAGTTGGTCCAAAAGGCACTTGTTTACTAGTTTACTAGTTCCGTACCCTTTTTTAAAGTTTTATTTCTAGATTTGTTTTTAAAATTTTACACGCTTATTATTTTAATTCTTGTGTGTGACATTAATTAATTTGTGTTGAAGTGTATGTGTATCTTACGAGTAACTTATTATATTAATTTATCCTAATTTTACTACTAAACTTATACTAGTGTAGTACTTACATGCTGGTGTTGTGAGGAAGTGCATGTGCTGTGTGGGCCTTATGTCTATACTTATATATTATCCTATCTAGTGCCATGTGTGTTGTGTTTTCCTTTCTATAATTTTTTATATTTAATGTCTATGAAATCAAAATATTTTTTTTGTGTAACATTCGTAATATTTGTGTTAAAATGCGTGGAATACAGATTTGTCAAAATAAATTCTGTCAATTTATATCTACATAAATGTAATATACTGCAGTATTTAGGGAAGCCCATTAAATATTATTAAGTTACGGTGTCTACTGGAAGTTCTGAATCGCTTGTCAGCCTGTTTGCCATGTTTATCACATAAAAAATAATCCGATCCGACGTAGTATGAAAATCGAATGAGATTATTGTCTTTAATGTTTTTTTACTCCACAATAGATTTTAAAATATTATGTCAATTCAATAAATCAAAAGAAGCAGATGCTTCCCAGCTATCTTATCTTGTTTGACGACGTATTTCCAAGCTCAGTTATCTTGAGTTGTTAAAGTAAACATTCTAAAATTTTAATGATGTAATTGTCATATGGGTTTAGTTAAAACTTGTACATACATATAAACTTATAACAAACATTATATGTAAACAATTTTAATTTTACTGTGTTGATGTTGAACCATTGATGTAGCAATATTGTTACATCAATGTGTTGAACATGCGAAAGTGTCTTTTGTATATTTAGGAACTAAGATAGTTGCTTTATTTTACATACATAAAAACTTAATTCGGTTTTTTAAATATAATATAATTACATATCAAAATAACAAACAAACAAAGTCTACATAAACTAGACAACTGCTTAGCCAAACATAAAGGTGAGTCGAAGCCAACCTGATTTCAAGTAATACAATAAATGACATGTTGTTTATGACAGCGATAATATTCTTTTTCTTCTTTGTTCAATAATGGCTTGGCACGATTTGTGCATTCAGCCAGAGTCATGTGTTAATTGCTTTTCAATTTAGTTTTATAAAACGAGGGAAACGTGACGCGACAAAATAGACAATTTTACCGAAAATTTGGAAAAAAGTGTCAAAATAATTACTAAATATGTATACAAACTACTAAAATTAAAGTTTAATTTGATTATTTACAATAAATGAATTTAATATACTATATACATCAAATTTACAATCCATAAATAATAAAGACATAGAAGCAGGAAGAGGAACGGAAAGAGAAATTAAAGAGTCGTAAAGAGAAGTGTGATCATACATAGGACAGGACAAGAAAACATGGTTCATGTCACAATAATTCTCACCGCATTCGCAGGCTGGACTCGAGACAATTCCAAGTCTATGTAAATGCACCGGAATACAGAGATGTCCAAGGCGCATGCGAATCAAAATGGAAGTAGCAGTTTTACCAAACGAGAGTTTAGCGAACCAAGGCTTCTTGGGAACCGACGACTGCAAACCGTACAGGAAACGACCCTTGATCCGACCACTCTCGCTCCAGCACATGTTTCATGAATCATGGAGGTATGTGCTAGGCAAAGAAGCAAGATCATGGCCAAAATTCCTGTACGGATAAATATCTCCATCCATAGTAGCATCGTTCGCTAAACTATCAGCTCTGACATTTCCACTTATACCGCAGTGACTAGGTATCCAGCAAAACCTTACTAAATCATTATTAATTTGGCAATGTAACATCTTTCTCTTACATTCAAATATGACATGAAAATATGGCTTTGATTTTAATGAAAATTTTGCCAAGGCCTGTAAGGAACTTATAGCATCAGAGAATATAACAGTTCTGCTTAATTTGAAAGTAATTACATACTCAATGGCTCTTAAAAGACCAAAACATTCTCCAGTAAAGACGGATGTTTCAGGAGGAAATTGAATTTTTTGAACTATATTAAACTTTATGGAACACACCAACACGTCCCATAGAATACTTTGATGCATCGGTATAAATATGATGCCAGTTTTGCCATTTACTGTTAACTAGAGAATTAAAAGTGTTGTTTTCATTTGAGTCAAGCGATAATATTGTTAGTCAATTTAAAAACGCGATTGCAGTGCTAAATTTTTTTCTAATCCGTCTTCTAGAGAAACGGTTTCATTTATCGAGATAAAATGTTATGCTAAATGTTCACTCTGGTTATAAGCCAGCACTATGCCGTGTTACGTTCATACACGTTCAGTAGTTTCCGAAAAAGATGCGATCGCAGCGCCATCTTCGCTAGTTTCGTCTATCTCACGGAATGGTCGTCATTTATCGGGATAAAAATTATCCTAAGTTCGCAGTTTCAGATGTTTTTGGCGGGAACTGAAAGGAGACGTTGAGCTGTGCAGTTTTATTTTCTAAAAATGTGTAAAATTACTCTAAAATGAACAATAGTTGTAGGATATTGATCGATTTGAGTAGTGGTTATGTGTTTTGTGAGAAATTTGAACTGTATAGTCAAATGTGGCCTTTTGAGTTGTCACAAGGACTCCGTTGAATGGCACTAGCTGATTACCTACAGTTCAGCTGTGCTACATACACATAGGCTTAAGAAAATGAAGAAACTAAATGTATATTATAAACTAAGATCTGGCTTAAAGGCCTAGCTGCCAAGCCATAAACCTAAATAAAAAAAATTGAGTTTCATTTAGATCCGTGTAGGAGTTTTCACGTGATACTCCGACAGGCAAAAATTCTAAAAATTGTATTTTAGTACCTGCTGGTGCGAATAATTTTTTTCACATTTTTAAATGCATTGTACAAACTCGATCCATTTAGCATTTACCAGAGTATAGATATGGGCAAACGAGCAGACTTACCACTTTTAGTGTACATCATCGCTTATAACATATTAATTTCGTCATAAATGTACGTAGTAATTACACTGCTTATCAGTGCACGTGAAAATTCTAGAGTAAGTCGCTTGAAAAAACATATCATATCATCATAGAATTTCGACCACGGGCGACCACTAGTTATGGACATTTTATAACTGAAATATATTATGTTAATGTATGTTTGAAATCACGTTTTAGCTCTGATGACTTATGGTTAACGGGGTCGTGTGTCAGGTTCGTCTGCGCAGTGACCCGAGTTGGATATATATATCCCGAAGGGGCCGTCTATAAATAAACATGTCGTATTTGTTAATCATTTGAAACCTATGAATGAATTGCATTACGTTATAATATTGATCTCTATCCAACTGTAAATGCTGTCACTACGTCAAGGCACGTTTTTCGCAATTTCGTATAGCTAAGGTTGGGCCCTGAAGGCCCATTTAAAAAAATCATTTTGTATGTGTGAGCAATGTGTTTTATATTATTACGAGCTGCGGGACTCGAATTAAAATGCCGTTGGAATTATTGTAGAGTTTAATAGAACAATACGAACACGTATAACACAGGTACAAATATAACCGAACACAACAAATCCAAACGTAATGCAGAAGGTCGTAATTCAATTAAACACGCAAAGTCCGTCACTATGGTTCCCGATTGTAGTACACAAGTCTCGCATCGATCATGGTTCTCGCTCGACTGGTTCCCCCCTTCATCAGGTCCTTGTTTTATACTGCACAAATGCAATATTTCAGCCCGAAAACGTGGACCGAATTTCCTAGAATCAGCTTTTACTATAAAATCCGTAACACCTGGCTAATGATTACAATACAACAATAGGCCGTATGCCAATAAGTAAACAAAAGGAGACGACCATAAAAGAATTGCAATGTTATTAGTTCAAATGCCGACGGGTAATAAATGTGCTTTGTTTTAGATATGCAGGTGGAATTTGTTGTTGTCGGCGCCTAGGTTGTAACACTATCTTCTATCTTCTAATATATAAAATTCTCGTGTCACAGTTTTCGTTGCCATACTCCTCCGAAACGGCTTGACCGATTTTGATGAAATTTTTTGTGCTTATCCGGTATCTATGAGAATCGGCCAACATCTATTTTTCATCCCCCTAAATGTTAGGGGTAGTCCACCCCTAAATTTTTTATTTTATCTTTTAGCCAAAATTTTTAATTTCTATTTTTTATGATACAACATACAAAAATACATACAACCCTAAATTTTCAACCCTCTACGATCAACCCCTATTTTTTAATAGCGATATTAGTATTTTTATAATTTTCTACTGGGTTGAATTAGATTTTAATTTGAACGATTCTTATGAAATTTTGTGTGCATATTGGGTAGGTTTGAGAATCAGACATCTATTTTTCATCCCCCTAAATGTTAAGGGTAGCCCATCCCTAAATATTTTTTTTAATTTTTTGTTATTTTTATTTTTTTATGATAGCTTTAAAAATACATACAACCCTAAATTTTCAACCTTCTACGATCACCCCCAATTTTTAACCGGCAGGACGACGTCTGCCGGGACAGCTATATCTATATATATAAAAGAAAGTCGTGTTAGTTACACTATTTATAACTTAAGAACGCCTGTACCAATTTGGCTGAAAATGGTGGGGAACCAGGACACAGACATAGGATACTTTTTATCCCGTTGGTAGGTGGCGCTGAGATCGGGTTCTAGAATCCTCCTTATCACCTGGAGCGACTTTGGTGATTTTGTTTTTGTATATTTGAGTGGGTTCCCGGATGGTTTAGATTAGCAAAAAGAACCGGTAGGTGGCGCTGAGATCGGGTTCTAGAATCCTCCTAATCACCGGGAACGCTTTTGGTGATTTTGTTTTTGTGTGTTTGAGTGGGTTCCCGGATGGTTTAGATTCGCAATTAGAACCGGTAGGTGGCGCTGAGATCGGGGTCTAGAATCCTCCTAATCACCGGGAGCGATTTTGGTGATTTTGTTTTTGTGTGTTTGAGTGGGTTCCCGGATGGTTTAGATTCGCAATTAGAACCGGTAGGTGGCGCTGAGATCGAGTTCTAAAATCCTCCTAATCACCTGGACCGATTATGGTGATTTTGTTTTTGTGTCATGAAACATAGTCTTTTAGGAATTCAGAAAATATGGCGGTACGAAGTTCGCCGGGTCAGCTAGTTTATCTATATAAATCCGTGAACTTGTTTTATGTTCGTCTTTATTTGCCCTTTAAAATCAACGTGGTTATCAAGTCGATGCTCCTAAGCAATAAGTCGGTAATTGTAAAACAAAGGCGTTACAAATCCGCTGCTGCTCTTAAAACGGAGACTGGAGCCTGGCCGCTAATGCCGGAACACAACTCCGGGTTGTCATGACGGCATACTTTACACCAAGGAATGGTAGCCAATCCAGACTGTCAAAT
The DNA here is from genome assembly GCA_949752895.1 of Dendrolimus pini. Lineage (NCBI taxonomy): Eukaryota > Metazoa > Arthropoda > Insecta > Lepidoptera > Lasiocampidae > Dendrolimus > Dendrolimus pini. Next base: position 3,166,797 of record OX457142.1, on the reverse strand, counting down.
ACCCTACCACCTGGCTGCAGGGTGTTTTGTCGCCAATTACGACAGGCCGCCCAGCTACAGGAATACATATTATTATTATTGATATTGTTACGAGCTACAGGACTAGAATTAAAATGCCGTTGGAATTACTATATAATTTGTTAAAACTATACAAACACGTATAACACAGGTACAAAAATATAACTGGACACAACCAGTACAAACTGCACGATCCAATAACACGCGCAAAGCCCGTCACTATATCGCTTATCGAATGTACTACACACATCTTGCTCGTATCATAATCGTCGCTTGCTGCCTCAAAACCCCAGACAGAAATAATATTACAGATAAAATCTTAAAAAATTCGATTAATCAAAAAAATATGTAATTGCAGAATTTTGCTGAATTATTCGTAGGGGGCGTCGTTATTATTGTCTAAATTAGACGAAATACCAGTCTGTTTGCGCTTTATACATACGTAAGTTAAAATAACTTTATGAAATCACAAACTTGTTTTCTTAGCTGTGTAAATGTGTTGCATCAAGTTTTATTTCTTTGTTTTAATGATAAAGTACTTATTGTATTTAAATGACCTTATTTGATGTAATTTGTAAGTAGGGTTGCCAGATTACTTTGAAAAAAAAACCAGACAAGTTTTTATTTGCTTTTTATTAACATATAAATTAACTGAATATTAACTTTTTAGTTACTAAATTTGCATCTTATGCTAAGAGCCAATCTAATTTTTTATATATTTAGTTCTCGATGGCACTGCTTTTAATGACGTTTTAGTACCTGAGATGACAGTATTTACGACAAGATACAAATAGAGTTCGCCAGATAATGAACGAATTTGCTGTAAAACCAGATAATCTTTAGTCCAAGACGTTCTTGACCAGACAAACATAAAGAAAACCGGACATCTGCCAACTCTATTTGTATTGTTACACGCCGACAAAAGTGAATTCACACCTGCAGTTTATTACCTTTTCGGCATTTGTACTTCTTTTGTTTACTTTGTGTATAAAATTTGTATTTAGAAAAACAGCCTATTGTATATTGTGATTCTTGGAAATTATTGTGCGTTCAAGTATTGTGTCGAGACTTGTTGTATAAAAGAAAGTATAAAAGAATGCCCGAACGGAGGGGTGAAGCAGTCCAGCGATAGGCACAAGCGAGACAAGGCGTGTGTACATTCGATAAGGTATATAGTGACGGACTTTGCCCGTGTTATTGAATCGTGCGTTTGTACTGGTTGCGTCCAGTTATATTTGTACCTATGTTATACATGTCTGTATAGTTATAATAAATTCTATAGTAATTCCAACGGCATTTTAATTCAAGTCCCGTAACTCGTAACAGTAGTATAGTATTATATATTGTTATAATAATCCATTAGGATGGCCTCCTCCCCTGGTCTAGATAGAGTATGCGCTATAACAACTTTGATTTGTGTACCAACATCACTTGCCAGGTTTCAGCCTCCCGTTCGAGGCCGGTAGAACATTGGCCATATACTGGACGGAAACATGTTTCATCCCCGGACAAAACAGATTCACCCAGAGAGAGAAATTAAATAAAAAAGCATTTCACATCCTAATTGGGCCGTCAGTATGCTATACTATTGTGCTGTAGTACTAAAATAATAAATTAAGATAATTGGAAATTAGTCACCTGAACAAAACTCTTCATCACAGTTCGCGAATTGCCACAATTTTTTCCGCATTCTATCTTTTAGTACAGGAACACTAATTGTTTATGTATAACAAAGTTTACTTATATCAAAGTTTTCTAAGGGAGTGGTATCGCCGACAGGTGCTGAGGTTGGAGTACGAGGCTTACGAGCCTATGGCGTTGAAGGCTATGAAGATTATCTGCGACGATGTTAGGAAAAAGTGGCCAGCAGTGCACAGTATTGCCATGTATCATAGGTAAGCAATACTCAATAGTCCTTATACCACAAGTTACACATATCCTTCTATGGTTTTTTTTTCTATTCTCTTCCACCGGACGGACAAGGTTATCCGGCTTTCTGTACCATTTAGGGGTTTTGTGTTTTTTCTTTTCTTTTCTACTTATATATCTATAACAATGGGTCCTTATGCTAGTCTTACATCCTTCATTGTCTTAAACCTTGGTGTTCTACTCTTCCTATTTATACTATTCATCCTACACATTTATTTGCTATATCTATTTTAACACTACTACTTTTTTATCATTATTTTATACATTTTTACTCTATATACCTAAATATAATCTTAAATGTACACTTATTGATCTTATCTATTTTTATTACGATGCATTACTTTTTAGACTATCTCTATGCAGTAGTTAACAAATTCCTCTACATTCATTTTAATCATTAATTCTTGTATATTAAAATTTTCCTTCTATGCTTACTCTTTTATGTCCCTGCTACACCCTGATAATGTTAGTGTGAGTGGATGTGTCACGCAGATGCAGCCTAGGGGTTAATGCGTTATTTGAGATATGACATTGTTAATGGCATTAAACATTGACAGATAACTCGTGTATATACATTAATGTATCTAATCTCAGATGGTGCAGAGAAGCATTAGATTGTAACTTCAAAGAAGTCAAAACTTTATTGACGTTTAAGAATATAAGCGCTTACTGCACTATGCGGCTATCCGCAGTGCGGTCAGCCGACTGCTTAAATTAGTTTTACTTTTCTTGCGTACGGCCAGCCGGATCGGTAAGCATACTGCGGCTAACCGCATAGTGCGATGTGCGCTAAGGAATCATTTCTTACTTATGATATTGCGCATATTTATTACGTACCTAATATATCTACTTATTTATTACGTATCTTGAGAATATATTTGTATGTATATGATTAATGTTTGATTCTATACAATTCCGGTTTTTTCGTTTTGGCATGTATTTAAAAACCATTAGATGTTGGTGATAGTTCATCATACTATACCATTCACCTATTAAACATGAATAGGCCATTAAACACCAATAGAAAAACTATCAATAGAAAACCTTGTATGCATCATAAAATACGTGGCGTGAAAGGTTCCGTACTGGAGGCAAAGATACAGAACCTACCGTTTCTCGTTTAGCTGCAAAACTAAAGTTTGTCTAACCGAAAATAATTCATATCTGGAAATCTATTACTGTAAATGCATTGGATGTGTTATTAAGTTGTATCATCTCGAATCTGTGCGAAATTATTTTAAAATTATTTGTCCGTGCAGGAACGGAGAAAGAATACAATTTCCTGCATTGGGGCGGCCTGTCGTAAAAGTCGACAAAACAATCCATAGCCAGGTGGTAGGGCATTTGCTCGACTGGTGTGTGCGTGTGTATGTCACTGAACTCCTCCTAGACGGCTGGACCTATTCAATATAATATAAATGAGGGTAGACTGAAATAAATGGATTATGGCGTACACGCTGGTTTCATTGTTAAGTCCCCGTAAAAACAATAAGTTTTACAGGGACTACGGCCTTGAGATCCTTCCATTTTTCCAGGAAGCATTAGGTTTTCTAAATTGTCTCTCTGTTTTTACACAGTTTCCGAAGTACTCAAGAACTTTGCGGAACAGATGGATGAAAGTTTTGATTTTATTGTTCATTTCTGTATTAATAAATGTTGTTTGGTTTGGTGTGCAGTCCAGGGTATACGCAACATTTTTCTACATAAACACATATCAAAAGCGTCAACACGACTTCGATAACATGCTTTCAAAGTCCAAGTCTCACCTCCATACAGAGAAATGTAGAAAATAAGTGTCTGTACAAGATTATTTTTTGTAGTAGGAGAGATGTGTCTCTCCTTCTTGTTGTATGGAACTGAGACATGGTTATGAGCGTAGAAACGTATAATTATCATCATAACTTAGTCCGAAATAGTGTTTTAACTGATTATTTTTTGTATTCAGTTCGTATTTCCAAGTTAGCATTCAAGGCTATGAGGTTTACATTAACATTTTTTATCAACGAAATATATTAATATCGTATTTTAAACAAAATTTGTCGCAAGTTGCGGGTTTGCTTTCTCTTTACTTTGAAATATACTTTATATTTCGAGCCATACGTGACCTAAGCTTAGTAATTAAGAATATCACTTTTCTATACGTTTTGTATTTTTATATTCTTTCTTTTTATTAACTGTTGTTATTATTGTATCTGTTGTCTTTTGTGTATTATTTGATTTTATTGTAATTTTTAGAATATTATGTTATATTGTAGCTGTTTGTTGTTCCTTTCATAAATAAAAAATATGTAAATTCTAGAGGAATTTATATATACAAGAGCGTTCAAATATCATCATAATTATATCATCCTACTATTAAGTTAAGTTGAGAGCAGAATCACAAAACAAGTATATGACAGCATTGTGACTGGTAGAGCCGGTGCCGGTAGACCGAGACGTTATATTGAAGATATTTTGATGAAAGGTCAGATAAAAAGTAGTTTAAATAAGCGTGTAGTATGAAAAGATTAATGAAAGTTGATGAAGCGAAAAGTGTTTGTCAGGCTCATAAGCAGGTGGAGATCCATCGCTTCTGCCTACCCCAATGGGAAACAGGCGTGACAATATGTATGTGTGTACTATGAAATAAAATTTTATCAAAAAATATGAGACTGATATTTCATAATAAAAATAAGTCGTCAAAGTTTGAGTGTTCGGTTGTGATATTTTCGTTTATCAACAACTTGATAAAAATAAACAATAATAAATATAGATAAATCATACGACCCTTTCATGACCGTGACCTATAATTTCTTGTAAACATGGCAGGCGAGAAAGTAATAACATGTATCGATAATAATAATTTTCCTTTAGAAAATAATTATGTCGACTAAAGATTTGTAAGAACTGTGCCGTCTGTTTTTTACTTTATTATTCGAATTGCTATAGTCTTATTTACTAAATTATAGAATTAAATATTGCCTCGTATTTTGACTGGAAGTTTGAATGAATTGTTTTGCTGCATAGTTTAATTTAAAATAATATGTAATATTGGTTATAAAAGTGAACAATAATTGAAAACTTAGAGAAGGAGACACTTGTCACGACATTGAAAGAAAATTCCTCGCGACCTATTCCAACCTTAAGAACGTCCGCAAATGAAGTGCCACGAATTTCATAGTTTTTTGACCCCTCCACCGTCACATCTGGTCACATCCGTGAGATTCCTTCCTCCCTAGTGCGACATCACATATTTTGCAATTTTACATCAAGCAATTATTAAATTAAAACAACAGTTCCGTAATTATGTAGTTTTATTTAATTTAAATAACAGTATATAATTTAATATTTTGAAGTTTTTCTTTAATACCTCAAATTTCGCGTTTTAAAGCTTAAATATTCACAACAATTTACTTACTTACAACCTAGGCCCCAACAAAAACTAATTCCACGTCTGTGCGTAATAAAAACATCGATAGTCTACTCTAGCATTATGCTGCCTCTCATCACGTCTAGTCTAACTTTATGCCGCTCCTCCACGCGGCCGTAACGCTTTTCCGTGACAGAAAAGTCCTAAGACCCCTCAGTTTATATAGAAGCCTCACTTCAAAAAACGTAATGAAATCTGTACACCGACGTAACGGACGTGTCAAACCCGCCAACCCTCCTTGGACAAGCATGACGGCTATACTGCCTGTTTCAACTAAAAATGGGGAGTCCGGAGCCCAACAATGGGACATTAAGGACTGTTATTGTTAAGGCTTAGAAACTAAGAACAATCTGTACAATGGGGAGTGTTCTGAGGAGCTGTTTGGTTTGGTACTTACATCGCCATTTTACCACCGCACTGCTCGCCGGCGAATGGGAGTTCATCCACACTTCCTCGACACCTGGAAGTTATCCACTGTAAACGTGGCGCTCGCTCTTTTATGCCATACGTGAGCAAGTTGTGGAATGAACTCCCTCCCGCGGATTTCTTCTCTCTTCAAAAAGAGCGTAAACAGATTCTTAAAGTCTCAACGACGCAACGCATCGGCTCCCTTGGTGTTGCAGATCTCCATGGGCGACGGTAGCTACTTGCCATCAAGTGGACCCGTCTGCCAGTTTGCCTACAAGCAAACATAAAAAAAATATTTAAAAAAACAAGCTCCGGGTAACCATTCAAACTTCCAAATATATAGCCATCCGGCTAATAGGTGTGCATTAGTCGGCTAAAAAACTAAGCCAAGCTTTTTGACTAAGGGGGTAATTACTAAACCGTTAATTTGTCGGTTTTCGGTACTATTCGACAACCACTAGCTAGTTGGCGAGTGATTGATAACTCAGCCGTGGCTATTTTGTCAACAACCTAATTTAGCTGGATTTAAAAATGCTACCCACTTCTACTAAAAATCTTAAGAAAATGTCGAAATCATCCATCCATGAAACAAAACTATGCCTCGCTTAATTTAATACTATACCGAGGTCATCTAACATAATAGGTAGGTTTTTCACACAAATTACCAGTTTCCGTCTGCAATCTATTATTCCAGTATGCCGGTAGATTTCAATAGAATAATTTACTACATGTTACGTGGCGAAGGAAATATATGCGAAACAGTGAAACTTGTTTTCTTTACGAGATTATTGGTCCGTGACGATAACTTGGTAAATAAACTTTGTAATGAATGCACGAAGGTACTTACAAGTGCCTTTAGTATAGACTATATGAGTAAATTTTGTGAGAAATTTATTGAAGTCTTATTCAAATAATCAAATATTATAGACTGAGATCCATCCCAGTCACAAAGAATGAACTATCCTTTCCTTCGGTGCTGGGTGAGGCTAGTTATCTATTCTCGAGGAAGGGGTCGCGCCATTCTTTCTGCTTTTGTATTCTGTTTTGTCCTTCTTACAAACATAGTTACAAACACAAATGGATGTTTTAGTTACTACATGTGGGTTATAGACATCCTATATTCAAGCCTGCTCTTGTGTAGCAGTAGCAGGCATTCCTTCCGCTCTGTTTGTCTATAATCTCTATAATTATGGGTTGCTATTATTATAAAGGACCAAGTTATAAAGATAGATTTTTTTCAAAATCCAAGGATTCTTTGCGAAAACCTATCTAATAATCTGAACTTCCATCTTTAACAGTCCTTTGAGTGAGGGTTTCCTTATGTGAAATTTAACCTTTTTGTATTCTTTGGATACCCTTGGCATGTGATTACTGTTTGATTATAAACAATTATGATTTCAAGTTTAATTTTTTCTTCAAAGAATCTCTTAATTCTTTGCTTTAATTCAGATTTGATATGATGAATGTAACTCTTTTGAAAACTCATTTGTTATAAGTAAATCATTTTCATTCTAGGTTAGGAAACGTACCATGCCGCGAAGCCTCCGTGGTGATCGCAGTTAGCAGTCCACACAGACGGGAGTCCCTGGACGCTGTATCGTACTGCATAGACCAACTCAAAGCTGTGGTCCCTATATGGAAGAAGGAGGTCTACGAAGGAGAAGCACCTGTCTGGAAGGAGAACGTTGAATGTGCGTGGTCTAGTAAAAATAGAATTTTGAAAGGGCAGAAAGTTTAGTTGTCTTTAGATCAGTAGCTATATATTCAGTGAGATGCAATGTTTTAAATATTTTGTCTTCCACAGCTGTTGCAAAATATACAGTGTTTACTGCAAACGTTTTGCATGTCTTAGAAACAGGTAGAATTTTGTTTCTGAAACGGTTTTTATTGAAAAGTGTTTCTCTCTGAATACTTACATGGCTTCGGTGATGACTTGAATTGTTTTTGGCTTTAGATACATAAAATGGCATTCAGGCTTGAGTTTAAATCTCGGTTCACCATTGAGCGTTGTTCTAAACTACGCGCTTAAGTTTGTTGTTGACTTAGTTATCCATGTTTATATTAGCTCGAAGGACCAAAAAATATAAACACGTAAAGAATGCGTGTTTTCACGCAATTTTATTAACAACTGCTATTTATCAAAGTCCCCGTTTGCTATAAATGTGATGCGGTATTTAAAATCATCTTATCAGATCAACGATAAGATAAGATCAACGACCGATTCAATTTCTTGCCGTTTTTAAGAGTTGTGTCTTGTTTTAGGAGCTTTGTTGGACATTATTGAACCTAGTAAAACTAGTGTGGTAGTCATTTAGGCAACAAAGTGTATGTGATAGATTTAATAGATATCTCATTAATTTCGGAGGTTTAAATATGTATAACGGTGCTTGAAAGGAAGTGCGATTGTAGTACATTGCAAAATATTTTTTTAATGTCAGATTTAAATAAATAAGATGGTACCTATATGAACTAAAATCGAATCTATATAAACTCGGCAACGTTGTTTTCGATTACATATTTATACATACATACTAGGGTGGCGCAAAAAATGTTTTTTTTGTCTCGAGTGAAAAAATGTTAGTTTTTGATGTCTTAAGAACTCCCTCCAAAGACAGCTAAAAAAACAATTTTAAGAGGTTGTTCCAAAGTTTTTAAGATTACAAAATCCCAGACTATTTTTTTTATTTTTATACACATTTTTTTTTTATTCATTTTTTTCTCGTTACGATATAATTTTATAGGCTCACAAATAATAAGTTTCAGTTCGAAAATTGAATTTTTAAAGGTCGCTCATAATTTTCAATATTTTTTTGAGCTGTCTTATGGAGGGAGTTCTTAAGACATCAAAAACTAACATTTTTTTACTCGAGACTCAAAAAAAAATTGTCGACTTTTTTGCGCCAGCCTATACATTTCACAAAAAAATTACTACGACATAACTGACTGACGTGATGACTTCTCAAGGGTTCCCTTTTTGTGAAAATGGTAACGGAATCCTAAAATACCTTAAGTATATTGAACAATTCTTAAAAATTTTCTCGCACGACTATATTTTTAGGTTGTTTTAAATTTTTATAAAAGCTCAACATTTTTTTAAAAGCACTGTAAATGCAATTTAAAAATTTAGGATAAGTATATATTTTCTAGTGAATAGGTATTAAAAATCTCCATTTTTTTGTTAATACCGTATTTTTTGTTTTTTTAATAATGTTAAAATTAACTATCAATTGTTGAAATTTTAAACAAGGTTGTATTTTGTTTGTTTTTTTTTTAATGTTTTTTAATGTGGTATGGGAATGTAGTTTTAAGTATGAAACGATCGAATATTTTCACATAGTTCTAAATACATATATTTTTTAATTTTTTATTAGATTTAGAATTATTTTAAAAAACATAACAAGTACATCTTCTCAGTGTAGTTTTTAAGTAAAATTCATGTAACTCTCATACCAAATAATTTCTTTTCATATCTTAGTTGGAATCATTTTTTATGTTATTATTGTATTCGATAAAGAAGTTGAAATTGAAATGAATGTTACAATATTCGGTCAAAAATATTTCAATAAATTATACACTTTGTTAAATACAGGAGTGGTTTTATTATTTAATTTTGTACCTAACATTCGAGACAATTTACTTAGCTGTAACAAATTTCAAGAAAACATATGTGCAAATAATATAATGAATGTTGAATTATTTCCTTACATATTGACTGTAGCTGAGTTATTGTCTCGTAAAAACCTACTTAAAATTACCTTCCCGACTTAGTCTATTTCAAATAGAACGCTATTGAAAAAAAAAACGTAAATAGACAAACATTGTTCTTTTAAATAAGAGATTATTATTATATAGCAACAAGATTAAATATCTACGGCTTATTCTGGGCATAGGCTGTTTCCCTTCCCCAAGTTGAGGTCAGCTAAAAACGGATTTTACGGCACGCGAAGCGGGCGGGTATAAGCTAATATTATAGATATACGTTCTGATAGTAGCAGCAAAACTTCGTACATCTGCACATGCATGTTGCCAAGCGAAACCCGCCGATCCAACTCGGATAATAAATACCTATTGAATATCTCCTGTAAACTATGTATATATAATTGAAATCCACGTATATAGTGACTCATTACGATATCTCAGGAACTGTAATACCTTTAGACTTGAAATTTGGCATGGACCTTCCTTTCGCCAAGTAGAGGTCAGCTAAGAACAGATTTATTTATGTCGTAGGAAAGTATAACGATAAAGCTATAAGTTATGTTTTATGGATGTATCAGCCATTCAGTCCTATTTGAAATAGACTAGCCATCCTAGTTATATTATTAAGGGCTGACTTTTCAATCATCAGATAAGTTATTCATAGAACAAAGTATATATTTGTCAGGTGGTAGGGTATCTGCCCGCCTGGTCTAGAGTATGCCGCCATAACAACCTTGACTTGTGTTCCGGCATCAGTGCCAGACTCCCTCAAGAGAGCATTTGAAACGCCTTTGGTGTTGCAAATGTCCATAGGCGCTGGTAACGCATACCATTAGATAGGCCGTTTGCTTATCTGCTGAACTCTTCCAATTAAAAAAAATACATGGCCAAATTAAACATGTCATTTGAATGTATAAAACAGTTGAATTAATTCACTTTTGAATTTACTCATGTTATAATTTATTCAACATATAACTTTTATCTGATATAATTGAAGAATCGGCCTTGTCTTGTTGAAAATCGGCTTATACTCATTTTGCATTCAGAGTCATATTTTTTTTATTATCCATTAGAGAATCAGAACGACCTAGATATTTCCCGTTCCACTTGCTTGCTCGCGTCACAATCGTCGTAAACCTAAGTGGAACGATTATTTGACCAACCTCTCGAATATGATGACGTCATTTGTGACGTATTCGCCACGACCACAACCATCGCGGTCGCCTTGTGGAACGGCTGATGGAGCATTCTGGGCGTTGTGAGCTACTAATGGAACGCGCTGTTGATGTAAAGTTGATCTTCTTTCCAACCGTGTTTGTGTTTAGACACAGTTAATCATATGTGTATATTTTAAGTTCTAGAATAATCTTCAAGCAGCAGCCTGAGTATAATATGTAACAAATACCCAATTGAGAAATCAAATTATATAAAAAAATGTTTATTTAATTAAAATTTTGAAATAAAACTTACAAATGAAATGTATAGTTTACGATTCTATAAAGAACATACAGACAAACATTCATTTTTATACATAAGAAGAAACCCTCTCCTTGTGTCTATATAAGTCGTTAGTAATATATAAAATTATGATTCCAGGTCCAAAAAAGCCACCAACGCAACTGATTGAAGATAATCCCATAGACAAAAGTCTGGTCCAAATAAATGTGTCCAGCGAAGAGTTGCAGCAGCGCATACAGAACTTCATTGAACGGAAACGGGAGCAGGTGAACGTGAGCAATATCCAAGACTTTATACCTGGTGTGGCGGAAAGTGGCGAGGATACGGAGACGTGCGCAAGAGTTCGCACCCAGTTCGTCAGGCGGAGCGATTCGAAAGGGCATTTGAAAAGTGAGCTTAAATCTTTTATATTGTTACATGCCATCAAAGACACGACGACGAGACGCACAGCTGCCTGTCGTAAAGCGCAGTTTATTGCCTTCCCAGATTTAAGAATTCTTTTGTTTACTTTGTGTTTAGAATTTGTAATTAAGAAAAACATCCTATTGTTATCGTACTTGTTTTATGGCCGTCATTAGTGTCGAACTAATCCTTGTTGTAATTGCATTGCGTCGAAGGTTGCCAGGTGTGCGGATTAACTCAGTGAACGCGGTCCTTTATTGTATTATACAGTTTACTATAAAACAATGCCCGAACGGAAGGGCGGGTGAGTCTAGCGGCGATTACTAAGCGAGTAAGACTTAGATTTTGATAAGCGATATAGTGACGGACTTTGCGCGTGTTATTGAATCGTGCAGTGTATACTGGTTGTATCCAGTTATATTTGTACCTGTTTTGTACGTGTTCTAATAAACTCTATAGTAATTCCAACGGCATTTTGATTCGAGCCCTATGTGGCTCGTAACAATATCTAAGTACAATCGGTGGCGAATTTAAGCTAGCTGCCGCCCCGAGTTCCGTTTGAAATGCCGCCCTTTTTATGGTTCCGTAGACATTTAGGAGGAACGGAACCCCTGTGTAATCGCCATGTCCAGCCGTATTTTAATATTTTTATCCTTTTATTATTCGGAATGGAGAAATAATACAATTTCCTGTGGCCAGAGGGCCTATCGTAAGAAGGGACAAAATAACCCACAGCCTGGTGGTAGGGTATTTGCGTCTGGATGGCCACCACCACCCCTGCTCTAGAGTATACCGCCAGAACGACCTTGAGTTGTGTTCCGGCATTAGTGTCCAGGTTCCAGTCTCCCTTAAGAGAGCAGCAGCGCATTTGTAGCACCTTTGGTGTTGTCAACCTGTCTGCTGAACTCTTGCATTAAAAAATACTAGTAATTTGTAAGTGAAAAAAAATCGAAACCCAAATTGGTATTTTTAAAGGAGTTATTGTGGCGAGTTTAGCTTAGCAATTTAAATATTTTTGATAGTTGGTAATCCTACCCATCAAGTTATCGTGAGTACACAGTATATATTCTGTTCTATAAATTCCAGTCCGTAAAGTAAACAACGAATGGGGTCCCCAAACCGTATCAAACGTTATCAAGACAGAGCAAACACCAGAAGTGGGCTTACCTTCGTCTATAGCAGAAAGAGTGCTCGCAGTGGAAAAGTTCCTTAACATTGGGCCGGTCTCGAAGGATATTTACAAGCGTTTGAAGGACATGGAAGACAAGATTGCTTACTTGGAGGCTGTTTCACCTGAGTACGCGCAGTTTTGGGTAAGTTCACTCTCTTGGATAAAGCTTCAAAAATCCACATGACTATTATCGCCGCAAATTGCTATTGCACCTGGCCGCCATTTTGGTGACGTAACTGTAATCGAACACTCAGTACTGTTAGCATCACTGGCCGGCGAGTACCGGTACATATCGAGTTGCTGATGACGTCACGTGAATGTTAATTTGACAAGCGCATTAGCAATTTGCAGGGATAATATAGATGGCATTACAGTTTACAGGTCACATAGTTTTTAGACTAGATCAGGCAAAATTTGCACGGTCGCGTCCTTTAAGGACAAATTTGTACGTTGTGACACTTGCGGTCGCGCTCTCGCTATCATAACGATGTATTTGGCACAGTGGTTGATATACTCATATATATATATATATATATATATATATATATATATATACCATACATATATATTATATATATATATATATATATACATACATACCATACATATATATTATATATATATATAATATATATGTATGTTAAAAGTTTATGATTCAGTCTGTTCAGTCATTTGAGGTTTGCACTTGAAACTGGTCTTTATTGAGACAGGAATACTTGTCGCATAAGGGTATGAAGGTTAATAAGTTTGTTTTCAATGTCTTGTCATTAGGTGTAAAAATATGTTACGAATAATAAATGAAAAGATAATTTATTTGCAAGCATATAATCATTAAGGCGGGTTTTTAGGGTACACCCATCCCCCGAATGTCAATGTCAAAAATGTCATTTTACGTATGTTTTGTTGTTTAATTTTCCTACGCCTAAAGTGTTGGAGCCATAACCTCAAACAAAGAAGAAGAAAGAATTTTAACTTAAAAATAAACCATTACGGTTTCACTGTCTGACATGTCTGTCTGTTACAGATTATTATCTTAGAAACTATTAAAGAGTGAAATCGAGTGGTGTATTAAATTAATGGAATATATTAGAGGACTAGTCAACAATAATATCATTAATTTTTAGAATTTCTTAGCCACTTTGGTAACAACGGAACCCTTCTGGACTAATTTTATGTTCATTTCTTTTGTTACCACAGTTCTAAATAAAATATTTATTTCTTATGAAATAAACCGACGGATAGACAGTCCGTTTAGTTGATATACTTAGGTTCAGAGATGGTACGAATATACGACTTCCGTCAGTATTTGGCCACTTTTTAGTACTCGGTATTGGGTCGAGCAGAATATTCGTGGTACCTCTAATTAATATGTAGTTTAACTATCAATGATTTGTGATTGAAACATACATTTTTGGGTAATATGGGCGTTTTTTCACGATTTGGCATTCGGTTTTCGCCCGAATACCGAAGACTAAAAACAGTGCCACATATTCGTGACATCTCTACTTAAGTGTATGCTATGTTCTCTGTTACAACATTAAGATTTTATAAAATATATATAGTCCATTACATTTTCAGAAAAACAAGGGAAGCGAAAATGAAGACATGAAGCCAGAGAATCTTGTGGACTACACGTTTTCAGCAGATGACATTTCTAGGAAGATTGAGCAGCTGGAAAAATGTAACATACAATTTTAACGACTATTGGTGTTTTAGGGATTAAACATTTTAAATAATGTGTAATGTTTTAATGATTACATTTGAAATAAATAAAGTTTACTTAATTTAGTTTTCCTGGCCATTTACGGAAATGTAGATGGCACTATACAATACTGCAGTAAAACTGCGAGACGACTAAAAATTATTAGCGGTGGTTGCCATACAATCAAGTGAGGGTCATATATTTTGACGGCCTCTGTGGTTGAGCGGGCTAAGCCTTTGACGGCCTACCTCACTGCAACCCAGAGGTTCCGGATTCGATTCCCGGTATAGTAAATTTTGGAAACGTATTTTCTCCGTTATTTACGATGGTCTGGGTGTCTGGGATCGGCCCCAGAGTGGTCCGTTGTATATTACCCATAACACAAGCGTAACTTGCTTAGTTTGGGGATGTACAATGTGTGTGTTTGTCTGCCGATTTTTTTTTTTTTATAAAGTACAAATTGTATAATTTGTACCGTCGATGCTCTTTGATTTATTTAAGCCAATTATAATAAACATAGACAACACACACATTCACCGAAACAAAAATGCACAAGAAACATTACTAAAATAAACTTTCTACGAAAATCGGATTGTACAATATCCGTTTCCTTAGCCGAGTGACGAAAACAGTCAACGTTGATCACGTATCGTAAAAAAACTCCATTCGAGCAAGCGCGTTAGTTCCGAGGAACTCCCCTTACCACCTCTGAGAGTATTGCGATTCTTAGTGTTGACATCGCGAACGATGTACAGTTCAGGGGCCATCTTGAAGGCAAGGCAAAACTTGCCTCCAAGAAGCCGAGTGCTAAACCGGTCCAACGCTTTGTGATTTATAAAACCCAAGTGAGGCCGCATATGGAGTACTGCTCACACCTTTGGGCTGGAGCACCTGCCTACCAACTTAATCCCCTGGACAGTGTTCAACGTCGAGCCGTTCGCGTTGTTGATGATCCCATACTCACAGTCTAGATACGCTTGGCCTTAGAAGAGACTGCTTCTCTGCGTATTCTACAGACTGTATAACGGGGAATGTTCCGAAGAACTGTTTAGAATGGTGCCTTCGTCCTCTTTCTACCATCGCACCGCTTGGAAGTTCACCCCCACTTCCTTGAGTCGCTTCGCTCATGTACGCAACGGTTCTGTAGAACGTTTCTCTTCCGTAGCGTGGGGATTTTAAATGAGCTCCCAGCCGAGGTTTTCCCACAGGGCTACGATATCGAGTTTTTCAAAAAGGGCGTCATAAAATGTCTTCGATAAACATCCATAGGCGACGGTAACCGCTTACCATCACGTGGGCCGTCAGCCTGTTTGCTGTACTCCAGCCATAAAAAAAAACATATGGAACCCTTCATTGTGCGCGGACTGCTAAGCACTTCCCATTATTTTATAATTCTTCGTATAAACCTAAATAATAATTTCGACCTCGTCTACTATTGGAGAGGTCAGAAGCAGCGAAAAATTTTGATGGTGATATAACTTTGCATATGGCTAACGGAAATCAAACGAAATATAGCAAAAATCACATCTTTATTCAGCCAATCATCAGGTTCAAATCTTCTTATCGTTTCACGGCCGAGCCCAGCAGTGAGACTTATGGGGTTGATATTACTTCCCAAATAATTACACATAAAAATTTAGTTCTCATTCAATCTTCAATTAATCTTCACCTCTGCGCCCAAGTCCTGCGAAACATAGAAGTGTTAGTACCATGATATTAACAAAACAACCGCTGGCTCGTACATCTTACTATTAATATGCCTTACTGGTTAAAATTGACAAACTGCATACAAGTAATGACAATTTTCCAACAATTGTAAAGTGAAATAATAAATAGTAAGATATAGAATAGAAGTCCAGTTTACATCAGTTACTAATTAAACACTGTCAAACTTATAATGGTTTGTTTATCTTACTATTATTATTGAATTTTGAGGCAAAGGAATGGTTGGTCATCATACATTACTAGAAGGCGGTATAGATATTTTGTTATTGACGCATCAATACTGAAAAAAGTATTTTAAGACTAAACGAGTAAAAAGTGTAAAGTAAAAAAACGAGTAAAAGACTAAATTTCTTTTAAATTTTTGACTAATCTAAAAGTTATAAATAAATAAAACATCGAAAGCCGAGGAGAGTGAGTTGCGGCGGCATCTTCTCATTTAGAGGATTTAGAAGTTTTTAAGAATTACCTTTTTACTAGGTAACTGTATCCCTAGTGGTATTCTTCCAAATTTTTGGTCCTTCGAGTTTACCAACTGATATTATTAATTTAAAAAATCAAAATTCAAATTTATTTAACCAAACTTCTCATTGCGTGACAAAATGCTTTAACAAAAGGTTGTGCTAAGGTACGTTGCCCTGGTTGTCACATTCTGAGCGAGATATGGCTCCTGAAGAACCCTGCACTAGGCAAAGCCTGTATCGCAGGGATCAATAGTAATATAATTTGTCTTAAGGCAAAGTCATATTGTATACAAGTTGTAAATATATTGCATCTCCTTTGCTGTTTCAGATATGAATGTTTTAAAATTAATAATGTATTCCTTAACAAATGTTCATTTTTGATATATAAGCTATAGCCATTTGTTCCTGAAGATCGACCGACTTGTAGCCTTAACTGGTAAAATTATATGTTGAATTAAATAAAACAAAGCGATTGGGACGATACGAAAACTTATTTTAGCTCGGCTTAGAGCCACGTTACTGTGACGCCAGTCACACCTGATCGCCAGTTATAGTATGCTTGTATAGAACACGCAAAAATTAAATGCATCCCTAATGCTCGCATATGTTATTGCGCAAACGCAATTATAACGTTCACGAGGTAAGTACAGAGACGAGGTGTGTTGTGCTTTGGCCACTATCTGGATTCGATGGTATTCCTTCGCACTACAGATAACTAGGTATAATGTAAGTTTAACACTTGACTAGAGCTGCCCAAAGTCATGAACTTAGCTTCGCTCGAGACGCGTTTAGGTTTTATGCGTACTCTACGGTACCACACGCTAACTTCGTAACTTGGTCGTTCTTGTAGCTATAAAGTATTTGAACTACTTTTCGTAATGACAATCTTACGCATTCTTCAGCAGCTGGGGGACGTGCCCTGAATTGCATCAATTGAATAGTTGACCAAGCTCGTGGCAACTTACCACTGCACCCCCGCTTAAAAGTGGTAGTCCGGGGTTATCGATAAGCTATTTAGGGAGCAAGTTCATACAGCGATTTTAGTTGAGTATCAAGATATAACATAATATGTAATAGACCTCAAAGAATCTCGCAATTTACGTTTCGTGTAACGTTATAATTATGGTTCGGTGGTAAGTGGTCTTGGCGACCAACACGCCGGTGAGCGCCGCAGCGCACCTTAAGAGCCGTACTTACGATTGTTCATTTCGCATTCCTGTCTTCGGCCGTTGTCGCCTAACGTAATCAGCTAAGGCCGCATCGCAATAGCATCGCATCGCGTACGCATCGCCGCTGAACACTCGTGGTAATGCCGTGACGCCGCTAATAACTATCTGAAAGGACTCGCACGCACTTGCTGGTTTCAAAGCCTACGCTCGACAGTGTTCAGCTTGGATTGGACATGTCGGTTGCAGAGCAGGGCCAGCAGACTAGTCACATTTTCGTGTCGTACTCGCTTTGATATGCTCTGCAAACCTTTAGGTTACCGTCTCACCGTTTTATGGGGTGCGTTCTTTAATGTATTGTGATCACGAGAAAATGCAGAATTTCAGTGGAAGTATTTCGATCGATACAATAACACTTGGCTAAACCGATTTCAATTACAGCGTCCGATGTAAAATGTGGAGCATCGGTGCCATCCGCTAGGACTGTTATTTTTAATACGGATAAAATAAATATCGGGTGTCTCAAAAGAAAGTTCACATTTCAAAAATGAATTTTTAAAAAAGTAAGGAGTTTATTGCAAAAATGTTTTATACATATTAAAATACACTGTTTGGGATTTTTTTTTAAAAAGACATCGTCCAAATGTAAACCGTTGCGTTCACGGCATTTATTTAATCGAGCACTAAAATTGCCTATGACGGCCCTCGGGCCGACATTGCGGCCCATACGGTGACTTTAGGCGAATGTAGGGGTGTCTGATGTTTTTGTTATGGATTGGTTGCACTCCAGTAGCGGCAATTTTGCTTGTTAACATGTCCATTAAGATGAAAATGGGCTTCATCCGAAAACAAGATGTTGGTAAACGTTGGAAAGCTCTCAATCATCTGGTTTACAAAGTCAAGCCTCTGACCAGCATCCTGGAGGCTTTAATTCTTGCACCAACTGAATTTTGTACGGGTGCAGTTTTAAATCTTTATGCAAAACGCGGCATAATGACGATCTGTGCACGTTTAAGGCCACAGCACACTTCCGAATTGAAAGGTTCGGATCGTCTCGAGTAGACTGGGCGACATTGTCTACGTTTTCGACCGTTCTCGAAGATCTTGGACGCCTGGATTTTGGTTTTTCTAGTGTTGACCCGGTCTCTTGAAACTTGTCGACCCATTTTGCAATGAGTCGTGTGCTTGGCGCATCATTCAAGGACGAATATATCGAATGCTGCAGAATTTTCTACGCGCTACGGTCGCCGAATTACCGTTTTTATAAAACTCGCGTACGCACAATGCACGGGCTGCTCCCGAGAAACGCTCCATAGTGACTAAATTCCAAAGAGCCAGGCTACCGATTGACACAGCCTCGAGCCCCTCAGATTAGTTGCGTTCACGCAATTACCAAAGCAAATGTGAACTTTCTTTTGAGACACCCTGTATATTTATCGATCGATATAATTATACAGTAGGTATACAAGTTGATACAGGGAGGGCACTCTCGAAATATTGTACGAAATAGGTTCACCTGTTAGCTTATAAACGACACTGAAAACCGTAACTGTAGAAACTATCTGAGACAACGAGACCAAAAGAAACAGGCAAGACCAGCGCGTTGGCAAACTATTTACTTCTATTTTTTGATGTTGAGAGTGGCCTTTCTGCTAGACAAGGGCAACACTGCGCCGGAGTGTCGATTCGGTTATTATTTAATGACTTACTGACGCATAACTCAACTCAAAGTTAGCGATGCGATACTGCGCTACAAGCTTGCAGGCGTCGGATGAGCGTTGCGCACGTTTACGACTCACTCCTCGCGTGCCATTTTGCTACCGCATACATAATGTCGAGTAAACTCAAAACAATGGCGCGATGAGCTGCGACCACGATTGAGTTAACGGAATTTTGCAAAGTTACCCATGTCTATTGCACTTAGTACTACTGTCAATTTAACGTAATTTTTTTGTTTTGTGTTTTAAAGTTAACAATGATTTTTGAAACGCACCCCAACTTATACACATTTAATGATACCGGACAGGATCGGACAAGTCCTATTATAAAAATACTTATCACATAATACCGCAACCACAGGGAAAAGGAAACAGTAGGAGCAAACATGCAAGTCGAATCAAAGATGATTTTAAAACCCTATAAGGATAATAAAATTAAAACTTTTATGACTAATAAAGAAGTTTAATCTAAAAATAAAATTTACAACTTAAGTCATTAAACACATTTGAAAATATGATTTACTCATACCAATTGATTTAATTAATCTATCTATCATTAAAATTCAGCGTCATCGCATAACTGGGTCTAAATTAAAACGTTCCGTTCAATTTAACCTTTTATTGAATTGTTCACACATTGTCATTCGGATAATACTTAAAATCTACGAATACCTATGAATCGGCTCGCGAGTATTGTGGCCGTCACAATTGTACGCGACGTATACGCAACGCGACGTGGCAACGCGCGAGCACCATCGCTTACGTATGACACCACTATTTGATCGTCTCACCTACAATAAAGGCTGCCAAACGTCCTTTGATTGGCCGTCTTTAACTATGCCTTTTCTTGGCTATTTCCATCACACCCAATAGTCGATTCTAAGAGGATTTAATCTAATTACAAAATTATTAAACGAATTAGCAATTGTAAAGTTCACATCGTTTTGCAATAAGTGTTAAAATAGTTATTAGAATCCTATCAATCGTATTATTGCTATGTGAGGTCAGCCCATTATTGTGTACTTATAACTATCTAATTTAGATGTTGTGACGTCGTTGGCTAGTAGCGCCTGGGGCCCATTCCGCCGGAGAGGTCTCTACCGCGCGCCGCGCCACCGCCCCCGCTACATAATACAAACAACACGCTCAGACGACCACACGCACCGACGTCCAGTAGCTAACTGACACCGCCTTAGGTTATAGTAACAACATCTACTAGCTACCCACATTTTTACATTCTAACCTAACTCTTTTGGCTCATTTATAATAGTCTTAAATGTCGATCAATTTATTGTTTCGATGTACGCAAATCGAATAGTACTACATTCTAGTGCTATGTTGTGTAAGATTGCATTTATGGTAAGTTTTGCATTATGGCACAATATTATTTAAGTGAACCATATAATATCTATTGAGACAACAGTTTGTTGACATATAGTAATAGAAATGTAACTTGATACATTATGGCAGCCGTATACATCTTTCGACCCACGTTTTCATTCATGTTTTACGCATGTCCAAGGTGGTCCAAATGGCTTATACATTTATTTAAATAATTTTATATTACCGCCTAAGTGCGGTTAGCACTATGCAGCTGGCCGGCGGACTACCGTCAGCCGCTCGGCTGGTCGCATGTAATAAAATGTCTGTAAAATTGATTTCTATACGCACTAAGCGGCTGCCGTCCAATTGATCCGATCTTTCGAAGCGCTGCGGCCTCATCAACGGTCAGCCGGACGTTTGGTATACGCGCTACGTAGTTTAGTATGCGATCGGTACTCAGCCGCTAGTTGCGGTTGTGATTCCTTCCGCCGCAATATACCTAACCGCATGGTGCGTATTAAGACTAACATAAATGAGCCTTTTTACCCTCTAAAACGAGTCAAAAGAAAATATTCTCTATAACCAAAGGGGATTATCTGTCAACTACAAGGAAGCCAATGAAAATAAAATAAATATATCTCAAAAATTTTAGAAAAGATATTTTGCAACCGTAAAAAAGTTTTCTGTCTTTATAAATGGTGAGTATATTTTTAACAGTAGACCACATTGTGGAATGTACTTAGTCAATCAGGTCAATATTCATTAGGTCACACACTTTTGATAAAACTAAATGATGTAGATAGATGTTTCTTGATTTTCTTTTAAAGCAAGCAGTGAGTAAGCAAAATTGTATAAACAGTATGCCATGTCCATTTTGTCACACATTTTTATATCAATGCTTGCATATTTGAGATGTTAGCCATCATAGTCAGATCAGGATTGTTATTTTATATAAAATATCAAATTCAAAAAACAAACAAAGCTATTTTGCCATTCTACTGCAGTTAGAATACAGAACATAGGGATAATAATTTTAGAGTAAATCATGGCCTGCCAACCCATAACAAAATGAGACATAGAATACCTTAAAAAGTTATAAAAATGAATTACTTACTGCCTGCTTAAATTTCTAGAATAGTTTAGTGTACTTACCGTCCCATTGGTGGGTATTGTTGTGCATAGGGGTCCCTGTCATATCCACTGGCAGCCGCTGCACCACCTCTCCTATAAAGTACATAAATATAAATCAGTAAAAATTCTTAATGACTATTACACAACCATTAGACTTGGGTAGCTTGTGAATCTTCTTCTTGTTATATATAAAATGAATGTTTGTCTGTATCATAATCATCATGTAATTCATGTAAAATCAGCAAAGTTGTTCTGCATGAGCCAAAGGTTTCTGAGTTGGTTCACAATTAGACCCGGTAGGTGGCGCTACTGTCGGCATATCGATTGAAGCTTTTCCGGGCAGAACGACGTCTGTCGGGACAGCTAGTAAGATATAAAAATGAGGTAATTCCCATAATAAAACTATCTCTTATTCGCTCAGTTAGTAAACAAATAGCTCAATGGCTCAGTTACACACACACACACACACACACACACACTCACACACTCACTCACTCACTCACTCACTCACACACTCACACACACACACACACACACACACACACACACACACACACACACACACACACACACACACACACACACACACACACACACACACACACACACACACACACACACACACACACACACACACACACACAGTGTTAATATATTTTTGTGCCTATAAAAATTAATTTGAGAATAGTTATAAAACGATATTATATAATCATGTTTATTTCTTTTGAAGTAGTATCAAAAATATTTTGTTCACATAACATAAACTGAAACATCACCACGAGTAAAACTATGTTTTAAGTGCGGCAATTTATTTGATTATGGTTTATCCGACGCTTTAACAATACTCGTTGGACAAATGTCACCTTTGTTGTCCATGACCACAGCCACTGAAAAACGACCGAAACGTCGGATAAACCAAAATCAAATCAATTGCCGCGCTCAAAACCGTTAAAACGTAGTTTTATTATGTATACAAGTCGCGAAAACTTAAGAAAATATTATCACCACGAGATGCACTAGATCTTTCAATTATTGAAAAAGCTAAAGCGAGTGGTGTCATCCAATCTCTATTCTGTATCTCTACAGAGCTAAAAGAGTCGTACAGTTCTTCAAAGTGAAAGAACTTATATCTCTCTTTTCTTGTAAATGGGCCGGTTTGCACAAGTCTATAAACCATAGAAGAATACTAAGGAACAATAATATCACTCAGTGAAAAACATAACTCATAACAGACTGCAATAAAAATTGGTGCCACCAATCCATTTTTGATTATATAAGAAAATCATAATTAACTATAAAGCTGTATGGGTAAATTTGTATTCTATAGTAAAAAAATTATAGAAATGTTAGGAGTTATCAGCACTTTTAGAGTAAGTATACTACCTTAAGCTAGATGGACTTTTTAGAGTATACTACCAAGCTACTTATTTGGGACTCTTGATAACCACCAGTTTTTATTCTTCATTGTTAATTTTTTCAATATTGTATTTTCATATTATTTCCTTGCCAATATCAATATAATTTTATTAAAAAACAATTTTTTTTTACAATATATTTTCCGTGAGAGTTAACTTGAGACCTGAGCGGAATGCGCACTCCCCTCCCAACCCCCGCCTTCTTGCCGCTCTCGCCATCGACGCGTCAGTACCTCACTCCTATGTGGTCCGAGCGAAGTCTCAAGTAAACTCTTGAAGGTTGAACTTTAAATCTATGATAAGTAAGCGCACCAAGCACTTACACATTTCATGGAGATTATGCATTAAAATTAGACATGCAAATATTACTGTGAGAGATAAACAAAATAATTTTTATTTTGAACAACTTGAATTTACGTAATGAATGAGTAAGTTGCACTTACATTGGTGATCTTCTGCTGTACATATCTACACTGGCCATCGGCGGTCTGGGTGCTGCAGCTCTGTCGTATGTGGAAGGGATAGGCATTCCACCCCTCATGGAGCCCCCTCTGCCCATCATGTCCCGCTCATCAGGGTACATGGGTGCCCTTCTGTCATCCTGGTACATTCCGGACATGTCGTCGACCGGCGGAGCACCATACCCGCGTCTATTATCATGCCAATATCTATAGATATTATAAAAAATAACAAAAATTTATCATTTACAACTATACAATTTATGCCCTGAGCAAACACAGAACACAAAGTGTAATGAAGCAGATCTACAATAATAACATAAAAAACTTAATAATGGAAAAAATATATTCATACATACATATATATGAATACATAAACATATATATATATATACATATCGAGGGCTTCATAATAGGTGGGTGTACAGAGCAAGTGTAGTTTTACATAAGGGACAAAATTGTGAATAAAACAAAATTAGTTGATTGTATAAGGTTGAAATTTGGCATACTTTTCTTTTTAGGTACAACTTGCATACTGGTAAGGCTTAACTAAATTGTAACATGAATAGTTTTTAGTAAACAACAAAAAATGGCATTTTTGCATAAATGCCTATATCTTGTTATGATCCCCTTGATATATACCAGGTGTATGTAGCTAAAGAAGTCAACCATTTTGTCTTATATTTTAATGTAAAGAGATTGGATCTAAGAGGTACCTAAGTAGAAAAATGATTCAAGTTTAAAACATTAGCATAATTATTGAGTCAAAAAATTACAAACAACACTATGAGTTCATCAAACTTTATGGTCGGTCATCAAAATTAACATGAGTCATACATCTAAATATAATTTACCTGTCATCTGGGTACATGGGAGCTGGTGCAGCATACGGGTCTCTTGTTGCCCTGTCCATGAGAGCGAATCCACGACGGTCTTCACCACCATAGCCATTGTATCTGTCGTCATAGCCACCAGCTGCGGGTGCCCTGTCCACATTTCTGTCATAGCCTCCACCCATGCCTCCATTCCGCATTCCCATCGCCATCCCGCCACCACTCATGGGTCCCCGCATATCTCCTCTCATGTGGTTCATGGGCCTCGAATCCCGCATGTAAGGCGCGTCCCGCTGTGGCGGTCCAGATCTCATTGGCCCTCCTCGCCTGTCCATACCTCCTCTCATGCCACCGCGGCCACCTCGGCCACCACCGCCGCCTCCGCGCTGGCCACGCTCCTTAATCCTTCCTCTCTCAACAGAAATAACTGCGCCATTAAAAGTAGTGTTGTTTAAACTACGTATAGCCGCAGACGCTTGTTCTTCAGTCTGCATGTGAACAAAGCCGCATCTGTTCATTATATCGCATTCTGTGACAACACCGAAGCGTTCGAACAGTTTACGGAGATCCTCCGGCTTGGAGCCCTGAGGCAGACTACCGACGAACACTTTAGTTTGCTGTAATAAAAGAAATTTTCAACAATACATATCGTTTCTTGTAGAAATTAATAAAGATACGTTCAAAAGAGTTCTTACCGGCAACATGGTCTGAGTATTTATTATTTATTTATGTAATTTTATTATAAAATTCCGTTATTATCGCAGCACTCAACTATAACCTCGAATTCCGCAGCAAAATGGCGGACCGGAAAGAGTTTTGAAAGGGACGCTCTGTATTCTCTCGGCTATTGGTCCAATTTATCGATTCTTTCCCTGACATCATTTTAAAACGTTATGATTGGTTAATTTGTGTCTGTTTTAAAAAGAACCAATTAAAATGACATGTGTCTTCAGTTCAAAATATATTTTTTTTTTATTTTAGATTTGCATTCTATTTTTATGATAATAAGTAATATATAATAATCCCTGCTACAATTTTTCTTATTGAGATACTAAAAAAACGAGATTCAAAATAATTAAGAAATTAAATATTTTGTGTGCATATTCGGAAACCAACAATTCATATGATTTCTTGATTTCCGAACGCAATCTTATAGCAATAGTTGATTATTTATGCTTTTTTCACTTTCTATGGAGGGTAGAGGTAAGGAGAATCATCTGTGTATATGAAAGTGTCCGTCGAAATGCATTAAATTAGGATGGCGCCATGGCATCAGGGTGAAATTTTTAACTCGATATAGGTACTTCGATTCGTCTACAACATCTACATTCATCCATACTATTTGCTACATCAGCGCCGTTGTAGACGGTTTATAAACTTTTATTTACAGCTTACAGCTGGACACTTTCAACTTTTCTCCCATATGAGATGATTTTCCTACCTCTACCTTTCATACACTTTACCGTAAAGAGACCCATTCATGATCCTGCATGACAGTTATGCAATGAGCGACGCTTTTAAGACTCAAGGTATGTGCATATTATAAATTGCGACTGACGTACGCGGTAAAGGGACATGGCTTAGAACCTTAGACCATCCAACCAAAGGACGAGCCTCGTATGAGCATACCCCTCCGCCAAGGTACAAGATTTTAAAATCTAACGAGTTTATAAAAACTAGTTCAATAATTGATTTCTAACAGTCTTAGTATCGTTATCGCTGTGTGAGGAGCTCCTCAAAAATGCCAACCTGTGCTGTTAACGTGTGCGATAAAAAGTCAAATACCTCAAATCTAGAAAAAGTTGGTGTAACATTTCACATGTAGGTATTTTTTTGTCTAATTATTGCTTATTTTTAATAAAATAACATAGTTGTTTATTAAATTTGATGTTTAAAACATCGATTCTATAATCGAATTAATGAAACATCTCGCATCGACTTCCGACGAATCTCTGTTTTACTTTGAACTGTTACTGCGAAGAAATTGAGTCTATATTTGTATAACAATGCCCAAATAACAAAATATTGAAAGTGTTCTCTCTCTAGCGCACTTCACACACGCACACACACGAGACTAATGCGAAATCCTTCAAGAAATTATAGCCTTTATTGCGTTGAAAACTAATTTGAAATTTGAATATCGAAATTTGTTTTTTGAAGTGAAACTTCTATATAGAGGGGGTTATGGAGTTTTGGCTCACGAAAAGATGTCACAGTCACGTGATCACCGTCACTAATTCTTACATTTTTAAACTCGTGATATCTTTCGAATGGAATGTCCGAATTGAATAATTCAAAAAGTTATATAAAGGTATTGAAGCAGTCTTGAATATGAAGTAATTTATTTTGATAAAGATTAATATCAAGATACAAATAAAAAGCCTTTTCTAGCGGCGGCATTTTAATTAATTTTTTATAATAAAAAAACGCTTATTGTGGCATAGCTATAATAGTTAGATATATGTTGTCGCGATACTTTTTGTAAATAATGATGTGTTCTACAAAGTCGTAGTACATTATTTTATTTTATCATCAATAGTTTTCGCAGCGCACGCGATTTTAGGTATTTTTTTATACCTTGGATTAAATTATTGGAGTTTTAGTAATGATCCCTAATTTTTTTGTAAATATAATATACCCTATGTCACCCGGGGATAGCGTAGCTTGCCAACAGTGAAATAATTTTTCAAATCGGTTCAGTAATTTATTTTATTTGTTATTTTATCATCAATAGTTTTCGCAGCGCACGCGATTTTAGGTATTTTTTTATACCTTGGACTACATTATTGGAGTTTTAGTAATGATCCCTAATTTTTTTGTAAATATAATATACCCTATGTCACCCGGGGATAGCGTAGCTTGCCAACAGTGAAAGAATTTTTCAAATCGGTTAAGTAGTTTTGGAGCCTCTTCAATGCAAACAAAGAATTTAATCTTTTCTCTTTATAATATTAGTATAGATATTCATATATATTTATTATAAAATTAATTACATATTTGCATATTATAAAAAGCGCAAGATTTTGCGCTGGAAGTTGTTTAATAAAATTGGGAGCTGGATTGCCCTAAAAAGCGCTATATCTAGCTCCTAAAGCACTAAATTGGCAGCTCTGGTGAGCTGAGTGCCGGGAAAGTCTCGTAAACGAGAAAGCTAGCGAGAGAGCGAGCGAGGATATACCGCGTCCTCAGACTACCTCATCCCTCTAATACCTAAAATTGCGTTCTGCGCATCGGAAAGTGCGATGATCCGAGCCGCTATTAATGGAGGCAAACTTAAGTTTTCATCGAACTATAGCTCTGCTCTCCACGTGACAAGGCATCACTGCCTCTATTTGTGGTATGTGTAAAAAATAAATAAATAAATAAATAGAGTTTGTTGAGGAAACAAAAATAACAACAAGAAAACTTTGCCAACTGTTCAGTTTTTCGAAAGTCATAACAAAAGTGAACGACAACGAACGACAAAAGTGTTGACGTAAAAAATGGTCGGTGCGTGGGTAGCGTATTAAATACACCATTAAAATGTACTTAACCTAACCAAATCATAATTTGCAGTAAACCTGCGAAAAATCGAAATGTGTGCTGGGACACATATTAGAAGTGAAACTTCAACGGACAAGTGCAAAAACGAATCGCAACGGACAAGTGGAAAAACGAATAGCAACGGATAAGTGGCAAAACGAATCGCAACGGACAAGTGGAAAAACGAATGGCAACGGATAAGTGGAAAAACGAATCGCAACGGACAAGTGGAAAAACGAATCGCAACGTACAAGTGGAAAACGAATCGCAACGGACAAGTGGCAAATCTTCAACTGACAAGTGATAAAATGAATCGCAACAAAATTTTGACTTGAAGTTTTACGGGCAGGTTTTCAAATTGGACAAGTACATTAACAATACTACACGAGACTACCTATAGTGATGATAATCTGTACATATAACTCCGTGTCGATATCGATAAAACTACCTTTGATACTGTTAGTCGAAAATATGATTACGTTATACTAATAATGACCCACTTTTGGGGTTCTATTGTAAAATAAGCAACCCTTATGATTTCGTCGTTTCCGTCTGTTCATCTATTTTCCGAGATTAGGTCTACACTGCTGAAATTTGGTACATTTAACTGTAACCTATACTAGGAAAAATATTTAAATGTGAGAGTTTTTTTAAGTATTGCTCCCACAACATGAAAAGTTACGATGGTAAAGAGTACTGCTTTTACCCCATCGAATCGGGTATCGTTACCGATCTTGAAAGTTTACCTGTTTCTTGATCAGCGCTCCTATATAACCTACCTTGTGAACATAGGGTTAACGGTATTGCAGCGAAGGGTTCCTACTACTAGATGATTACGATTTATGGCCAATATTATATTTTATTAATTTAATAAATTTTATAATTTTTCACTATATCAATTCTTTTATTTCATATCAATGCTTCGGCTTGAGTATGTCATTACTAGACATCACAGCTTCCAGCTATGGTTACCCGGGAAAAGGTTCTCGCCCGCCGTTATGCCGTCGAGATGGGCGCGCGGCGTGTTCCGCGCGCGCTCACCTTTCCTCCCGCGAGGCGCGTTACAAACCGCCCCACGCTTGGATTAATATTTTTTTAAACATTACTAATTGACATGTAACCTCGAGTCAAACCGTGATCATAGCTGCTGTTAAGTAGCCGAAACGTTAATAACGTAGTTTTATTTATGTGTAACAGTCGCGAATATCTAAGAAAATACTATAAAATAAATAAAATAAACTTTAGTTTTATTCCACTGTCATCATATCCATAGTATTCAAAATTATTATTCCTAGTAAAAATGTCGATATTAAAGTATCGATATTTACTATCCCTATGAAATTCACAGTTTTGTACAGTAGTAATACCAGCATTTTTTTCCTCAAAATATAGGGCATTTAAATTACGTTGCAAGTAAATATTTGAATTACATGTACATAATTATATATTATGTTCATAGATGCTTTTAGCGATTAAGATTTACATAAAATTGTGAAAGTGTTAATAAATATCACACATCACGATTTTCATCACACAATAACTAAGATCTTATTTCAACTAGTGCTAGTTTAATAAATCATCAATGTGGTACGGTTTAATTATTACAATATTAAAGTTTATTACATAATCCAATATTATAATAAAAAATAATAATGAATATTTAGTAAATTATGATTAAATTTCGAGGCAAATTGAATAATGATGCCATATCATTCATTATTTCTTGTATTTTGAAATGTGTGAGTCGTCTTTGTGTGCATAATGAGTGTAAATATACGCTGTCTCTAAACTAGTTTTGAAGATTTGTACATGTTTGCGTTTATGACAACACAAATAATATTTGGGTGTATGCGATTGTTTCAATGTGTGCTTTACTCTTCCCCCGCAGCAAATGGCTAAATTGTTTGTTTGCAAAATTAGACGCGAGCCTCGTCCTTTGGTTTAATGGTCTAAGCTTAGAACGTATCTGGATAAGGAAAGTCCATTCAAGTGTGCACATTATAAGTCGTAAGTCTCGAACGTGACCTTGAGCGTTCAGACATCCTAAAGCAATCTGGAGAGTGTGTTACGGTTCTAGTGTGCACATTGTTCGTACGCGTCTGACGGACGCATTCGACGGACCCGTCACGTAATGTGCATGCAGGATGCACCTTTAAGGTGCATCCTGTGTTCTGCGTTGTGTGGACGCAATGCAGGCTGCAACAGTACTCACAATCCTGTATTACTAGGAGAAGTTCCACGCAGGGTAATGAATGGGAAAGAATGAAGGTTCAAACTTTTGGCGGGAATTTGAAAGGTGATGTTCTCTTGTTTTTGTGCGGGATGTATATGTCGTATGTACCCACCTGACATTTATTTAAGCACCGTCTTATTTTATGCACAGCCCAAAGAAACAAACAGATCGTAATCAAAACAGATTGGAGGTAATTCGTGGACTTTAACGTGAGTGGTGCTTATTTTATTGAAGATTATTATAAAGCAATGAATTGTAAATGTTATGTATTTCTTTAATGGGTCAACACATCGGGACATTTATTGTAAACGATTTGTAATGTGCCGACGTTTATATGATCTAAGAATGTGCCATAATTAAATAAACTAGAATATTCACGAATAACATGATTAAAAACCGACATCTTGCAAAACCTAAAACAATAAAGCCACAAGAGGGAAGCACAGAGTACATTATGAACATTTAGGAAATTTCGCGGGATATTTCGCTATATAATACAAGTCCTAATACATAATCGTATTAGTACAAAACTGAAAAGTACCTAACACTGAAAAAGCAAAATGTTTCAATACTCATTTATTAAAATCCGTATAATACATTGGTTATCTAGAATGAGATACTGTAGACAGAACAGATAGTTATTAATATGTATTAAACGATTCCATATAAACAGAAGATACCGTAAATGATTATTTTTATAACTATAGGTATAAATGGCGTGAAGTTATGTATGTATGTATGTATAGGTATAAAATAAACTAAAGGTCTATAGTCTTCTCTATTCGTAAATCTGTATAAAATAGTCTACGTGCCGCTTGCCTAAGGTTGCTTAAATTTATTTAAGAAACACAAAACGTATTTAACACCCTTAAATACAATTAGCGTCTTGCACACCGCAAAATTTGCCGCTTAATATGTTTAAAGAACGCTCAATAAGTTTTGTGTAAAACGTATTTAGGCATTTTAATATGATTAACTCATTTTATTTAAAGGCGATCGTTATGCAAGCGGCCCTAAGAGTAGGTATTAAAAATTTTAAGTTATCTACGTTGTTATATGGACTTTTAATTTAAATTTTAATAGAAAAAAAATATTTGCATTTGTATTTGATTGCCATTTCGTTATCAAATTAAAAATATTTTTCGTATTGTGTATTATGTTCAGTGGATGGACAACTAATATAAACATTTCTTTAACAAAAAAGTGCGTGTATGCAATTCACACATGGCAGAAATGAAACTTCAGAAAAGTAGCCTACGAGAGAATGAGATAAGTATAAAATACTAGTAGTATGAGAATAATTACAACGTTTATTATTTTTTACAATATTTTTAACAACTTAAAATTATTTTATATTTTAATGCAAAATATTACATTGCATATTTCTAAGTCATTTATGTATATATAAATAAAGTAATCAAACAAAACAACAGGAAAAGAAAAGTAATTAATTTAATAAATATAATAATAATTTAATAAATTATAGTGAAATTTAATAAGATATATTATGGCACATATTATACAAATTGCATGTTTCAACTTTGAACAAATGATGCACGACGCGCTTTTTTTTTTGTTTCGTCGAATTTTAAATCACAAGTCACAACAATTCTAAAGAAGTTTCACTTCAACAAAACCGTCTTAAAATTAAAAAGATTTTTTTTACTACAACATTTGAAGTCGGTGCATTTTGTAATTTTGTTGTTGTTTTTATGTCTTACTTCCGACTTATAAAATATAATAATAAAAGATATTGTAGAAAATGTTTACGAGTATTTGTTGCGTTTTAGTTTGAAATTTGTTTTCTTTTTGTGAAAAAAAATCTACTTTTTAGTTGCAGAAATACTAGAATACCTTTAGAAATAATATATTAATCGCCTTTTGTAATTGTCTTACTGTCACACTTATTCGCGTATACAAGGTTGCCTTTCGAATTATCTAAGGGCTCAACGCTCATCAACAAGGGTTTATCTCGAGTTCCCTGGGATCCATACTTGGTGACATTGGGACCACCTCAGGATTATGCTTTTTAGAATAATAAAATAAATATCGAAAATCGGACCACAATTAACGGAGAAATCACGGAACATATAGAAACAAACATACAGTCGTTTTGAGAACCTCTTCCTTTGGGAAGTCGGTTAAACATATATTAAGTTGTCCGAGTACCTATTTGCGACAACTGGAACCTGGATTACGTTTCAAATTCAATTAAACTCTTTAGATATTGGCAAATACCCAATCACATTGTTATCACAAAGTGTTCCAGTTTTATTCTAGTGAATGTCACCTTAGCGTGTCTAGGAACAAGGACACGTTGGCCACAGTCTTCATTAGTTTGGCCACGTGGCAATTTATAGAAGTCCTCACAAATTCAGCTAGATTGAACTGGTTCATGGCTTTGGCGGTGGTGCAACCGCTTTCGGTGCAGTTAAACATACGGCTTAGACACGATTTAATCTTGTCTGGGTCGTTCTGGTGGATTATTTTTGGCAAAATCCTTCTTGCTTTTTTCAATAAGTTTTCAGCGGCCGCCGTTAAGTTGTAAGTAAGAAGTTCATGGTTGTGTTTCGCTTCGCTACGCGCCATTCTTCCCAGTAGATAACCTGTAACAGATTTTTCAAGATCAACAGATTTAAGGGCCGCTTGCATAACGTTCCTGAAATTTATTTAAGAAACATTAAACGTATTTAAGACCCTTAAATACGATTAGCGTCTTGCAAAACGCAAAATTTGTCGCTAAATATGTTTAAAGAACTGTCAATACATTTTGTGTAAAACGTATTTACGCAGTTTAATAAGATTAACTAAGTAATTTTATTTGAAGGCGATCGTTATGCAAGCGACACTAATATCACTTCGTAATTTCTAGACATTTGGAAGTCAAAATAAGGTATAGAAATATATAGAATTTAACAGAAGTTGTATTAGTAATATGAATTATTGTAAAATAGAGATATAAAAAACATGTACGTCTCGGGACGCCCGACAGAAGTTATAACAGACAGACAGGCGCCGCAACGCGTTACATAACGAAACGGTTTACCCTCTCATAAGAAGTTATCACTTCAAAATAAAATAGTGACAAAAAACTTTGCCCTAACACACGAAGATAGCGATTAAAAAAATACACTTGGAAGTCATCCACTGCACGTATTATTATACACTCCTTCATGCTAATACTGCCGTCTGTCATACGTGTGAAAGCTGTGAAATGAATCCCGTGATTTTCCCAGAGCACTACTATATCTCTATAATATGGGTCTCTTCAAACAGAGCGTAAACAGATTTTTGTAAACTCAAGGGAATGTCTTTTCCTGTGATACACACACCGGTCTTGGAAACAGGGGAAGACTTGCCTGGAGTAGCCTGCGCAGCGCTTTCCATGAGCGTCATAAAACGCAAGTGGAGAGCACTGCACTCCAGACGACACATAAATGCGACCGAACGTGCTAATCAACATATGAAAAATATGATTGTATTCGGCCTCGGGGGTATTTACACTAATGATGGTGGTCGCAAACCCTTGCCAAGATTGGGTGCGATGCTTTTATCAGAGCGTAAACAGATATCTGAAGTCTCAATAAGGTACGAAACACATTGGCTTCGAGCGACGACCTTGGTGGTAGGCGGTTACTACCACCAAGTAGACCATTTGCAAGTTTGCCTACAAGCAAACATTAAACTATATGAGTAGAAAGGTTTTTATATAAACTAAATATCACTAGTAAGATAGAATGGAAGCCGACTTGCCGGAGTTGCAAATCTACAAGTGGCGGGAAACTGTGCAAGACAGAGAAATATTTCGTAGGCTAGTGCTATTTTTTTATATAATACAAAGTACCGGGTCTTCTAATACAATTTCTTTAAGCAGAAAAGGCATTAGAAACACCCTAGGTCCTGTAAACGTTCATGAACGACGGTGACAATTTTCCACCCAGTGGGGATGTATATTTTTGGGGAAAAAAATTATAAATACAAGCACATAAACGTCATACTGCTGGGCACAGGTCTCCCTATTTCAGATCGGAAATTAAATCCATTTTAACCAAGGCGGGTCGCTGGGTTTCATTAATATCGAGGCGCAGGTTTCTTCACAATTTTTTCTTTCACTAGATATTATGCTTTTTTAAAGTAACATTTTTTACTTATCGATCCTTTGGACTCAAGGATTCTGTATATGCTATTTATGTTTCTGTATTAAGGCATCTCTAATTGAACCTAGACTAATAACTTCTTAAGCTGAACATGGAACTTTGAGGCTTATTAATCCTTATTTAACATGGGATTGACTATGTAATTTCAAATACGGAATTCTTGCAAACTATAACCTCCAAATATGGCGTTAGATTGGTCTACAATATACATATAGAATACTAGCTTCTGCCCGCGACTTCGTGCGCGTGGAATTTTTTTTCATAAAAAGTATCGTATGTATGTATATCGTATCTAATACCTCCAAGAATATGTGTACAATGATGATTGGTTGAGTAGTTTTCGCGTGAAAGCGTAACAAACAAACTTACATTCACATTTATAATATTAGTAGGGATATCATTTATGTCCGGTCAACATTTTTGAAAATATATTAAAAAATAATATTTGGAAATACATGATATAGCTTGAAGTAAGTAAGAGTTTACTATGGTATACTAAATATATTCTCTATTATATATAAATATGCCGCTAACCTTTTAATTGAACTACCATCTATATATACATATTTATTTATTTATTGCAGGAGTTTAACAGACAGGCAGACGGCCCACTTGATGGAAAGCGGTTACCATCGCCTATGGACATTTCCTCCTACCGATTTTTTATGTCCACTACTTTGTCCAATTTTCGGATTGCATGGCTAATAATGATTGTATAAAACATCTTTTAATAGAGACATGACCGATATATAATATACCTACGGTTTTAAACTCTGATATTTGTGAACTATATTTACTAACAAACAAATTAGAAATAGAACTGAATCTTATCTATCTAACCAATATTAGCTATTTAAAAATTTTCCGTAAACTTATTACTTTAAATCAAATACAATACTGGATATTATACATTGAAAATTAAAAATTGTTATTAAACAAAAACGCAAGATATAAGTACAATACTCACCTCCAAATATACAGATCAATCCAATCATAAGAACCAATATAGCAAACAATCTCTTCGTGACCTGAGGATCAGGACTTGCGCATGACCTCCTTTCTTTGCTCATTATTTCAAATAAAGAACACGAAAAGATACACCAGTGCCACAGAGGTCTCAGTACTTGTGATTGCATCGCTCGGCGGTCGTCAAACGGCTCGCAGCGGCCGTGATCACAATTTTATTTTTAGCTTGTTTCATATTATGTCTGCCTCGGTGAATGACTGATTTTTTCCCCACATTTCTTCTCGTTTGATGGTCATGGATTTTGTCTTATGAAATTATAGTCAGTGTTCTTAGACGTTAATGTTATTTTTCATGATATAAAGCGATGAGAAACAGATCGACAATTTTCATCTTCACATTGGTTCTGTATATTGATAACATTGTATTGCGCACACACATATAAACAATTACAAAACAACATGTTTACAATACTTTCTAGGCAATACAATAAGCGGCCTTAAACCTTATCGCTTATAGCAATCTCTTCCAGGCAACGTAAATTATTGGAAAGTCTTAAATAATCTCGCGATGTAGGTGTAGTGTGGCGACATTAGTGCCAACATAAAAACAAGCACGTAAGCGCGGCACCAATATTTATCTGTGCCAAGCAAAACATCGCGCCGTTTATCATAAGCGCGAGCCCAATGTTTCGCGGCAATTCACCTGGCGCGAAACAGCCGAGAACCGAAGTTCATTTCGGGAGATCTCGGCACAGTCCGACTTTCGCCTTCAACACGAACGCACGATATATGTGCTCGGGTACAACGTTAGTTTTCGCGCTCGCTGCTTGCCTTCATCCAAAAACCCTTCTGAACAGTATTGTAAACATTGAGAGAGTGTGTGTGATTAAAAGTGTATCATCTCTCTCTCATCTCATCACCATCACACATCAAGACTCCTCAGTAGGTTGTCCAGGAAAAATGGGCAAAAGATACATAAATACTTAAGCTAATTTACTTATATATATATATATATATATATATATATATATATATATATATATATATATATATATACAGTGGTGGTCAACTAATTAGAAACACTACCAACGGTCCTTGACATTATGTAAGATACTTCACCGCAATCGTTTTTATTTTCAAATTAAACAATAAATAGGACAACAATATGTTCAACGGTTTATCATTTATTAGAAAAACATTATAAATCCCATTACACATGTGCAGTTTTAATATTACATTACGGAAAAAACATTTAAATCAGTTTTAAGGTATGAACAATAATGGTCAACTAATTAGAAACAACAACAAAAAAGTATAAAAAGCAATATTTTTTTAAGTATTAGTAATTAGTATTGTTATTTACGAAATAGCCACTATCCACAGCCTACCAATAGTTGTAATTAATATTTAGTGGCGTATCCCTTATTTTGAATAACAGCACTACAACGACGTGGCATTGATTCAACCAATTTCATACATTTTTCTTGGGGGATTGAATTCCATGCTTCAACAAATGCTTCATATAGTTCGTTATGACTGGTGTTACGTTTGTTTGAGACTTTCTTTTTAACAATACACCTGAGATTTTCTATCGGGTTTAAATCCGGACTATTTTCTGGCGAGTCTAAAACGGATATACGCTGTTCGCTAAGGAAATATTTGACGCTATTGGCCGTGTGTTTAGGATAATTGTCATGCTGAAAGATCCAGGTTACAGGCAAATGATCGTCCGAATAGGGAATCATTGTGTGCTCTAAGATATTTTTGTATTGCCATTGATCCATTGTACCTTCAATCTTCCGAACGGGTCCAACTCCACATCCGGAAAAACACCCCCAAACTTTAATGTTACCGCCACCGTGCTTGACTATACTCCTTGTGTATTTATAATTAAAAGCACTGTTTACAGGACGTCTAACATAGCGCTTTCCATCGGAATTTACCATATTTATTTTTGTTTCATCTGAAAATAACACTTTTTTCCATTCTTGTACCGTCCAATTAACATATTTTTTAGCGAATAATAATAGCTTCTTTCGGTGTTGCTTGGTAAGAAGCGGTACCTTTCGAGAGATTCTTCCAAACAATTTAGCTTCCACTAATCTTAGGCGTATCAGTCTTGGCGAGATGTTTCTCGGGTCATCAGACGAAAAAACTTCATTTTGAATCTGGTTGGAGCCTTTACTTGGATTTTTTTTACACGAACGATTAGCGTATCTTCTCTGGGAGAACTTTTTCTTGAGCCTTTCTAAGAACATTTTCAACAGTTCCATGTGTTTTATAATGATCAATTGCATTAAAAACTTTCTTAACAGAACAATTTAGATGCTCAGCTATTCTTCTGTACGCCCACTTATGATCCATATGTAAATTAACAATTATTTGCCTAGTTGACGCGTCACAACTTTTATTTTTGCCCATTTTGAACAAAATAAAAATTTGATCAAATTTTTTATTGCCGCCAAAATAAAAGAAAAAGCCAGGAAAGAAATGTCTCTGAAAGAAAATTCTCAAATTTCAACAAAAAAACGAGCTATGGATGCTTTTTTAAAATGTTTCTAATTAGGCGTCCAAGCGGCCAGTAACAGAAAATAAACTCTGACATGTGTAAAACTCATTTTGTAATTAAAAGTAAGATATGTTTTATATTTTATGCATTTAATGAGTTTTTTATTTGAGTGGCTATATTATTGCATGATTATTAATTATTGAATGTGTATATTTTTACGACCATTTGTACGTTGAAGTTATACTTTCTGTATTCATAAGAACTGTTTCTAATTAGATGACCACCACTGTATATATATTATTAGATATACCCCCACTTTAGCAACACACTATGCCGAGTAAAACTATAAAAGGCGTGCTACCTGGCGGTGTAGGCTTACTTATGGCCCTGGCAGCGCTTGGTGTGGACGCACTTTGGATTACTCGGTATACGTGAGTTATTTTGGTAATGTTTGTTATATTATTCTGTTTCTCTATTGTTCTATATTTAATAGTGAATTACTTGTTGTTTTCCACTTATTATCTTTGTTCTATAATTAGTAGTTGTTTAGTTGTAATATTAAAAGAATAGAAGTAAACAAGGTTAGGTAGACACCTGACGTGTTTTTTTTATTTAATTCTCACCTCTGGTTGCTAAAATCAGAAGTGGGATCAGAACTTTAAGCTCACAGGCAACAAGTGATTCACGAACTACCCTTTTTTTTCTCCTTTTTATGTTATTTGATATTTTGCATTTGGTGTCTTTTACCAAAGAGTGTGATAACTTAGTGCTAAATAATGCCGCGAAGTACGTCACGGGGACGTTCTCGACATCGTCGAAATAACTCGCGTATCCGAGAGGTTTCTCGTTCTCGTGACAAACGTTCACGCGCGTACGGCCGTTACCGCGAGAGATCGCGTTCTCATTCACGAAATTCTTGTGCGAGTAGCTACGATCGTACATCATACAACAGGTCATGCAGTTCTCGTAGTGAAAAACGACATTACCACGGCTTTCGTTTGCGGTGTATCAATGGATGTGTTAATAGATAGTGGCGCACTTAATGTTTCCTTAGTTTCCTCCGCTGTATTGAAACACCTTCCCTGCCAGCCCAAATTCCGGCAATGTGTACTTAAGGGAATCGGGAACAAAGAATTCCTTTCTACCTCATACATCACAGTTATCATTGAGTTTGAGGGTATATAAACCGAAGCTGATTTGGTCATTGTACCGTCATCACTGATGGTGACACCAATAATAATAGGGACGGACATACTTAACCGCGACGGTATAACTTACGTGCGAACAAAGGACCGACAATACCTTTCTCACTCGGAACGCGTAACTTATGTTAATGTCATTGCACCTCGAGCTGATGAGATAAAATTAAACACCCAACTCCACGATAGTGAGCGCGATGCACTGCTAGGCGTAGTTAGGGAATTCTCGACATATTTAATTACGGGTACTGCCGAAACCACTGTCAAAACGGGTGAAATG